>SJXQ01012311.1:0-90253 GCA_006408695.1 Aepyceros melampus
TTGTGTTTCTTCCAGCCCAGCGTTTCTCATGATGTAGTCTGCATATAAATAAGCAGGGTGACAATATATAGCCTTGACATACTCCTTTTCCTATTTGGAACCAGTCCATGTTGTTGTTGTTCCATGTCCAGTTTTAACTGTTGCTTCCTGACCTGCATATAGGTTTCTCAAGAGGCTGGTTAGGTAGTCTGGTATTCCCATTTCTTTCAGAATTTTCCACAGTTTATTGTGATCCACACAGTCAAAGGCTTCTTTCCTTTTCTCGTTTGCTTTTTGCTTCTCTTCTTGTCGCAGCTGTTTGTAAGGCCTCCTCAGAGAGCCATTTTGCTTTTTTGCATTTCTTTTTCTTGGGGGTGGTCTGATTCCTGTCTCCTATACAATGTCACGAACCTCCATCCATAGTTCATCAGGCACTCTGTCTATCAGATCTAGTCCCTTAAATCTATTTCTCACTTCCACTGTAGTCATAAGGTATTTGATTTAGGTCATACCTGAATAGTCTAGTGGTTTTCCCCGCTTTCTTCAATTTCAGTCTGAATTTGGCAATAAGGAGTTCATGATCTGAGCCACAGTCAGCTTGTGGTCTTGTTTTTGTTGACTATATAGAGCTTCTTCTCCACCTTTGGCTGCAAAGAATATAATCAATCTGATTGCAGTGTTGACAATCTGGTGATGTCCATCTGTAGAGTCTTCTCTTGTGTTGGAAAATATGTTTGCTATGACCAGTGCATTCTCTTGGCAGAACTCTATTAGCCTTTGCCCTGCTTCATTCTGTACTCCAAGGCCAAATTTGCCTGTTACTCCAGGTGTTTCTTGACTTCTTACTTTTGCATTCCAGTCCCCTATAATGAAAAGGATATCTTTTTTGGGTGTTAGTTTTAGAAGGTCTTGTAGGTCTTCATAGAACCATTCAGCTTCAGCTTCTTCAGCATTAATGGTCATGGCATAGACTTGGATTACTGTGATATTGAATGGTTTGCCTTGGAAATGAACAGAGATCAATCTGTCATTTTTGAGATTGCTCCAAGTACTGCATTTCAGACTCTTTTGTTGACTATGATGGCTACTCCAATTCTTCTAAGGGATTCCTGCCCACAGTAGTAGATATAACTGTCATCTGAGTTACATTCACCCATTCCAGTCCATCTTAGTTCATTCATTTCTAGAATGTTGATGTTCACTCTTCTCTTGTCCTGTTTGACCACTTCCAACTTGCCTTGATTCATGGACCTAACATTCCAGGTTCCTATGCAATATTGCTCTTTACAGTATTGAACCCAGCTTCCATTACCAGTCTCATTCATAACTGGGTGTTGTTTTAGTTTTGGCTCCATCCCTTCATTCTTTCTGGCATTATTTCTCCACTGATCTCCAGTAGCATCTTGGGCACCTACCGACCTGGGGAGTTCTTCTTTCAGTATCCTATCATTTTTCCTTTTCACACTGTTCATGGGGTTCTCAAGGCAAGAATACTGAAGTGGTTTGCCATTCCCTTCTCCAGTGGACCACATTCTGTCAGGAATCTCCACCATGATCTGGCCGTCTTGGGTGGCCCCACACGGCATGGCTTAGTTTCATTGAGTTAGACAAGGCTGTGGTCCGTGTGATCCGATTGGCTAGTTGTCTGTGACTGTAGCTTCAGTCTGTCTGCCCTGTGATCCCCTCTCTCAGTGCCTACGGTCTTACTTACTTTCTCTTACCTTGGATGTGGGGTATCTCTTCACGGCTGCTCCAGCAAGTGCAGCCACTGCTCTTTTTGTTTCTTTTCATTTGCTGAGCAATATCCCATTGTATGGATTTACTCTGGTTTGTTTATCCACTCACTTATTGAAAAACATCTTGGTTGCTTCCACATTTTGGCAACTCTGAATAAAACTACAATAAACATTCATGTACAGATTTTCATTTGTACATAAGTTTTCGCCTCATTTGTGTAAATGCTGGATCATATAGTAAGTGTATGTTTAGTTTTGTTAAGAAACTGCCAAACTGTCTTTCAAAGTGGCTGCACTATTTTGCATTTCCACACAGTGAATGTGAGTTTTGTGGCTTCACATTCTTGTCAGAATTCGGTGTGGTCAGAGTTTTGGACCTTAGTCATGTACAACAATAGCTATACAGTAGCATCTTATTGTTTTAACTTGCAACTCCCTAATGACATATGAGGGTTTCCCTGGTGGCTCAGTCAGTAAAGAATCTGTCTGCGATGCAGGAGACCTGGGTTTGATCCCTGGGTTGGGAAGGTCCCCTGGAGGAGGGCATGGCAACCCACTTTAGTATTTTTGTCTGGGGAATCCCCATGGACAGAGGAGCCTGGCAGGCTACAGTCTTTGGTGTCTTAAAGAGTTGGACATGACTGAGCAGCTAAGCACAATGACATATGATGCTGAACATATTTTCATATACTTATCTGCCCTCTGTATATCTTCTTTAGTGAGGAGTCTGTTCAAAGTGTGTGTGTGTGTGTGTGTGTGCACACTAAGTCACTCAGTAGTGTCCAACTCTTTTCGACCCCATGGACTTGTAACCCACCAGGCTCCTCTGTCCATGGAATTTCCCAGGGAAGAATACTAGAGTGGGTTGTCATTTTCTACACCAGGGGATCTTCCTGACCCAGGGATTGAATGGCCACTCTTGAGACTCCTGCATTGGCAGGCAAATTCTTTACCACTAGGGCCACCTGGGAAGCCCCATCTGTTCAAATAACTCTTGGTTAAATTACCTTACATTGTTTACTGTGTGTGCAGGGCTCATACTAGCTGTTGGATATATGTGACCTTATAACAATCTAATGATAAAGCTGCTGTTGTTCCTGTTTTATAGCAAAAAAATCCCCTTAGCTCCTCAGTCATGTCAAAACTAGGAAGTTGTAGGGTCAAGATTTAACCCAAGTTTGTCTCTTATGCTAATGTACCTTCTACTAAACTATAATGGTAGTGAAGCTCTATGGCTAACTAGAATAATTTTTGCCAGCTAAAAGCTATGTGTTTCTGGATCAGCTCTTAATGAGACTGCCTTCCTAGAAAATGAAGTCCACCAAATTACCAATCACAGACCTCCTTCCCAGAAATGAGGTGTTCTGACCTCAGGTCAGAGTTCTCTGGTTATTGGGACCAACACTACTTCACATATAGTCTGACTGCTTTCTCCCTTTCAATCTGCTTGTTGGGCTAGATTTGCATATAAAAGGACTGTGGAAAGTATGTAGCAAATTTCACCCACCTTATGAGTCAACAGGTAAGAGGAAACTTTTCCATTGTGAATTAAAATAATAATCTTTATATGTGATTTCTCTTTCGGTTCTAATGGTTATCCTGACTACTTTATGTTATAAAGAGAGTACCTGTACCTATCCACAGTAGCTAAAAATGACAGTCTTCTGTTTTCGATCTCATTGGAGTAACAGTGAACATCTCCTGCTGTAAATAACTAGAAAGTGGACAAAATATATGAAATAGCTGCTTTCAGACTTCAAACAAGGAGAAGGAGTGTGATCCTTGAAAGGAAGAAAGTAAATGAGGCAGGCCCTATAGTTTCCCCAATTTTCTGTCTGGAGGCACAGTCTGAACCATAGGGCAGAAAGGGGGTTACCATAAGGAGTATTATGGTCTGAGTCATAGAGACAGAATTTGAACTTTAGAGAGGTCAAGGTGATTGTCATAGCAGAGTAGGGTTTCTGAAAGGAGAGAAAAAGAACTCTGCAGAAAAAGAACTCAAGAAATCCACATGAAGTCCCCCTGAATCTTTGTTGAATATTACATAATTTGATACCTTTGAAATATGTTGCTGGAGAAGACTCCTGAGAGTCCCTGGGACAGCAAGGAGATCCAACCAGTCCATCTTAAGGGAAATCAACCCTGAATACTTTTTGGAAGGACTGATGCTGAAGCTGAAGCTCCAGTATTTTGGTCATCTGATGTGAACAGTTGACTCACTGGAAAAGTCCCTGATGCTGGGAAAGATTGAGAGCAGAAGAGGACATCAGAGAGTAAGATGACTGGATGGCATCATTGATGCAATGGACATGAACTTGGGCAGACTTCAGGAGATGGTGAGGGACAGAGAAGACTGGGATGCTGCTGAAGTCTTTCCTATCAGCCAGACTGCAAAGACCTTGTTGATCACTTGGGACATTAATAGAACCCCAAAAGCTACACCTTAGTTATACTGTAGAATAGCCCTATAATAAATGATGACTTAGACTTAGCCTTAGAAACTTTGTAAACAAGGCTTGCAGGTGTCAAATTGAACCCCAAATATCTTACTGCATACCAGGACAAAGCGTTCATTAAACAAAGACAAAAAGATTCACTTAGTCAGCAACATAAATTTTATTATATTAGCCAATAAAAAAATTACTAGATCTGGAGCTTTCCTGGTGGCTCCTGCCAGTGCAGGAGACACAGGTTCAATCCCTGATCTGGGAAGATCCCACATGCTAAGGAGTGACTAAGCCCCTGCACCACAGCTACAGAGCCTGTGCTGTAGAGACACAACTACCGAGCCTACGTACCGCAGCTACTAAAGCCCGTGCACCCTACAGCCTGTGCTCTATAAGAAAAGCCCCTGCGGTGAGAAGCCCGCGCACCACATTAGATAGTAGCCCCCACTCGCCACAGCTAGAGAAAAATCCTGCATAGTAACGAAGACCCAGTACAGCCAAAAGTAAATAGATTAAAAAAAAAATTATTTACCACACCTGGCAAGAAGTAGCAAAATGTGGTACAAATTCCTAGTAACAGGAGTGAAAGAAGGAATGTCACTACATATACTGCAGATATTAAATGAATAACGTGAATATTATAAACTACTTATTCTAATAAATTAGACAACTTAGATGAGAAAGACAAATTCCTTGATAGACACAAATTGCCAAAACTGACTTAAGAAAAGTAGAAAATCTGAATAATCCTATATCTATTAAAACTTAAATTCATAATTCA
Organism: Aepyceros melampus; assembly: GCA_006408695.1. Lineage (NCBI taxonomy): Eukaryota > Metazoa > Chordata > Mammalia > Artiodactyla > Bovidae > Aepyceros > Aepyceros melampus. The sequence goes on from SJXQ01012311.1 coordinate 4,944, forward strand.
AAATGTTTCCGAAAAGAAAACTCCAAGGGTCTGATGGCTTCACTGTTGAATTCTACCAACTATTTAAGGAAGAAATAATACCAGTCCTATATAAGTTCTTTCAGAAAATAAAAGAGGAAGGAAATATTTTATGAGGCTAGCATCATCCTGATACCAAAACCAGGTGAACCATTTAGGAAAGGAGGACTACTGAACAACAGCCCTCATTAAGATAGATGTACATATCTTCAAAAAAATTTAGCTACTTGAGTACAGCAATATACAAAAACGGCAATACACTATGACCAAGTGTAGTTTATTCCTGGAAAGCAATATATGAAAATCAATTAGTATAATTCACCATATTAACAGAATAAAGAATGAAATCCATATGGTGATATTAACAGTTCAAGAAAAATATTTGACAGAATTCAACACCATGTTCATGTTAAAAGCTTTAAGGAAATTAGGAACAAATGGGAACTTTTAAAATCTCACAAAATGGGCTTCCTTGGCGGTATGGTGGATAAGAATCCACCTGCCAATGCAGGGGACATGGGTTTGATTTCTGGTCTGAGAAGATTCCACTGCTTTGGAGCAACTAAGTTCATGAGCCCCAACTACTAAGCCCAGGCTCTAGAGCCCTAGGGCTGAAACTGCTGAAGCCTGTGCTCCTAGAGCCCATGCTCTGCAACAAGAGAAGCCAGAACAATGAGAAGCCTGTGCACAGCAACGAAGAGCAGCCCCCGTTTGTGGCAACTGAAGAAAGCCTGCAAGCAACATTGAAGAGCCAGCATTAAAAAAAAAAAAAAAAAAAACCTTACAGAGAAAGTCTGAAAAAGAGTAAAAAAGTTGACAGGATTTATACCTCCTAGAGTATGGCCACCCACTCCAGTACTCTTGCCTGGAAAATCCCATGGACGGAGGAGCCTGGTAGGCTACAGTCCATGAGGTCGCAAAGAGTTGGACACCACTGAGCAACTTCACTTTCACTTTTCCCTTTCATGCACTGGAGAAGGAAATGGCAAAGCACTCCAGTGTTCTTGCCTGGAGAATCCCAGGGACAAGGGAGCCTGGTGGGTTGCCGTCTATGAGGTTGCACAGGGCCGGACATGACTGAAGCGACTTAGCAGCAGCAGCAGCAACAGGGCTAAAGAGTAAGGGGTTGGGGGGAGATGTATCTGGAAATGCAAATAACTTAGAATAATCTAACATTTTGAAAAAGAGTAAAAAAAAAAGTTGGAGGATTTATACGGCCTGACTTTAAGACTTACTAGTAACCTACACTCCATGCGGTCGCAAAGAGTCTTATAGGACTGAAGGGATTGAGCATGCACATAGTAACCTATGGTATCAAGACACTGTGATATTGGCATTCCCTGGAGGAGGGCATGGCAACCCACTCCAGTATTCTTGCCTGGAGAACATGGACAGAGGAGCCTTGCTGGCTATAGCCCAGGGGGTTGAAGAGTCTGACATGAATGAAATGACTTAGCACACACACATGTGATATTGGCATAGGAACAGATAAACAGATCAGTGGAACAAAATAGACAGTTCAGACATAAAGTGAAAGTGAAAGGTACTCAGTTCAGTTCAGTCGCTCAGTCGTGTCCGACTTTTTGCAACCCCATGAATTGCAGCACGCCAGGCCTCCCTGTCCATTACCAACTCCCAGAGTTCACCCAAACCCATGTCCATCGCATTGGTGATGCCATCCAGCCATCTCATTCTCTGTCGTCCCCTTCTCCTCCTGCCCTCAATCCCTCCCAGCATCAGAGTCTTTTCCAATGAGTCAACTCTTCTCATGAGGTGGCCAGAGTATTGGAGTTTCAGCTTTAGCATCAGTCCTTCCAGTGAACACCCAGGACTGATCTCCTTTAGAATGGACTGGTTGGATCTCCTTGCAGTCCAAGGGACTCTCAAGAGTCTTCTCCAACACCACACTTCAAAAGCATCAATTCTTTGGCACTCAGCTTTCTTCACAGTCCAACTCTCACATCCATACATGACCACTGGAAAAACCATACCCTTGACTAGACGGACTTTTGTTGGCAAAGTAATGTCTCTGCTTTTGAATATGCTATCTAGGTTGATCATAACTTTCCTTCCAAGGAGTAGTGAAGTGAAGTCGCTCAGTTGTGTCCAACTCCTTGCAACCCCATAGACTGTAGCGTACCAGCCTCCTCTGTCCATGGGATTTTCCAGGCAACAGTACTGGAGTGGGTTGCCATTTCCTTCTCCAGGGGATCTTCCCAACCCAGGGCTCGAACCCAGGTCTCTCACATTGTAGACAGACGCTTTACTGTTTGAGCCACCAGGGAAGTCCAAGGAGTAAGCATCTTTTAATTTCATGGCTACAGTCACCATCTGCAGTGATTTTGGAGCCCCAAAAAATAAAGTCTGACACTCTGAACACCCAGGACTGATCTCCTTTAGAATGGACTGGTTGGATCTCCTTGCAGTCCAAGGGACTCTCAAGAGTCTTCTCCAACACCACACTTCAAAAGCATCAATTCTTTGGCACTCAGCTTTCTTCACAGTCCAACTCTCACATCCATACATGACCACTGGAAAAACCATACCCTTGACTAGACGGACTTTTGTTGGCAAAGTAATGTCTCTGCTTTTGAATATGCTATCTAGGTTGATCATAACTTTCCTTCCAAGGAGTAGTGAAGTGAAGTCGCTCAGTTGTGTCCAACTCCTTGCAACCCCATAGACTGTAGCGTACCAGCCTCCTCTGTCCATGGGATTTTCCAGGCAACAGTACTGGAGTGGGTTGCCATTTCCTTCTCCAGGGGATCTTCCCAACCCAGGGCTCGAACCCAGGTCTCTCACATTGTAGACAGACGCTTTACTGTTTGAGCCACCAGGGAAGTCCAAGGAGTAAGCATCTTTTAATTTCATGGCTACAGTCACCATCTGCAGTGATTTTGGAGCCCCAAAAAATAAAGTCTGACACTCTTTCCACTGTTTCCCCATCTATTTCCCATGAAGTGATGGGTCTAGATGCCATGATCTTTGTTTTCTGAATGTTGAGCTTTAAACCAACTTTTTCACTCTCTTCTTTCACTTTCATCAAGAGGCTCTTTAGTTCTTCTTCACTTTCTGCCATAAGGTTGGTATTATCTGCATGCTGAGGTTATTGATATTTCGCCTGGCAATCTTGATTCCACTTTGTGCTTCTTCCAGCCTAGCGTTTCTCGTGATGTACTCTGCACATAAGTTAAATAAGCAGGGTGACAATATATAGCCTTGATGTACTCCTTTTCCTATTTGGAACCAATCTGTTGTTCCATGTCCAGTTCTAACTGTTGCTTCCTGACCTGCATATAGGTTTCTCAAGAGGCAGGTTAGGTGGTCTGGTATTCCCATCTCTTTCAGAATTTTCCACAGTTAATTATGATCCACACAGTCAAAGGCTTTGGCATAGTCAATAAAGCAGAAATAGATGTTTTTCTGGAAACCTCTTGCTTTTTCGATGGTCCAGTGGATGTTGGCAATTTGATCTCTGGTTCCTCTGCCTTTTCTAAAACCAGCTTGAACATCAGGGAGTTCATAGTTCACGTATTGCTGAAGTCTGGCTTGGAGAATTTTGAGCATTACTTTACTAGCATGTGAGATGAGCGCAACTGTGCAGTAGTTTGAGCATTCTTTGGCATTGCCTTTCTTTGGAATTGGAATGAAAATTGACCTTTTCCAGTCCTGTGGCCACTGCTGAGTTTTCCAAATGTGCTGACATATTGAGTGCAGCACTTTCACAGCATCATCTTTCAGGATTTGAAATAGCTCAACTGGAATTCCATCACCTCCACTAGCTTTGTTCGTAGTGATGCTTCCTAAGGCCCACTTGACTTCACATTCCAGGATACCTGGCTCTAGATTAGTGATCACACCATCGTGATTATCTTGGTTGTGAGGATCTTTTTCGTACAGTTCTTCTGTGTATTCTTGCCACCTCTTCTTAATATCTTTTACTTCTGTTAAAGGTGCTCAGTTGTGTCCAATTCTTTGCGACCCCATGGACTGTATAGTCTATGGAATTCTCCAGGTCAGAATACTGGAGTGGGTAGCCTTTCCCTTCTCCGGGGGATCTTCCCAATCCAGAGATCAAATCCAGGTCTCCCGCATTGCAGGAGGATTTTTACCAGCTGAGCCACAAGCGAAGCCCAAGAATACTGGAGTGGGTAGCCCATCTCTTCTCCAGTGGATCTTCTCGACCTAGGAATCAAACCAGGGTCTCCTTCATTGCAGGCATATTCTTTACCAACTGAGCTATCAGGGAAGCCCTCAGACATAAATATACACGCATATATTTGGTCAACTGATTTTCAACAAAGTGGCCAAGTGAGTCAATGACCAAAGAGTAAGCTTTTTAACAAACTGTGCTATACTAACTGGCTATCCATATGCTTACCTCACACCATACACACAAAAAATTAATTCAACCTGAATCATAAATGAAAACATGAATGCTAAAACTATAAAAATTCTAGGAGAATATGTAAGAGAAAATCTTTACATTCTTGAAGTAAGAAAGATTTCTTATATAGAACACAAAAGGCACAATTATAAAAGAAACAGATACATTGTATTCTATAAAAACAGAAAACTACTTTTTGAAAGACCTATTAAGAAAATGAAAAGATGCAAACTGAAAGGTTCACAAAACAGAAATCTGACCAAAAGAATTGTACCCAGACTATCTTACAACCCAGTGGCAGTAAGGCAACAACCCAATTTTAAAAACAAGCAAAACAGAGTATTCCCTGGCAGTCCAGTGGATAGGACCAAGGCCCAGATTCAATTCCTGGTGGAGGAACTAAGATCCCAAAAGCCACATGGTATGACAAAAAAAATAAATAAATAAATAAGAGAGGCAAAACAGATACTTTTATAGATATAGAGATACTACAAATAGATATTATGGCACATGAAAAGATGCTCAACATTAGTAAGTCATCAGAGAAAAGCATTGTGTACATTATTACACATCTACTATAGCAGATACACTTAAAAGACTGAGAATTCAAACTGTTGATGAAGATGTCCATAATTGCTGGTGGGAATGTAAAATTATACAACCAATTTCAGAAATGACTAGGCAGTTTCTTATAAAGTTACATATACACTTTCCAAGCAAACTAGTCTTTCCAGTCTTAGCTTTTACAGAGAAATGAAAACATATATCCACACAAAGATTCATACACAAATGTACATATTATCTTTATTACGATAGTGAAAAACTGGAAATGACCCAAAGAGCCATTAACAGATGAAAGGATGATTGTTGTATATCTAGTCAATGGATAGCCATTTAGCAATGAGGAAGGAAGATCTATATACTCAACATCATAGAAATAATCTCAGAAACACTACAGTGAATGGGGAAACAAAGCCAGACATATAAAGTGCTTACTGAATGCTTCCATTTTTATGAAACTGCTGCTAAGTCGCTTCAGTCATGTCAGTCTCTGTGTGACCCCATAGACGGCAGCCCACCAAGGCTCCGCCTTCCCTGGGATTCTCCAAGCAAGAACACTGGAGTGGGTTGCCATTTCCTTCTCCATTTTATGAAACTAGGAATGACAAATCTAACTGATAGTAATAGAAAGCACTTTAGAGGGTTTATGTGTCATAGGGCTGAGCATGTCAAGGTTGACTAGGAAGGGCTAATGGACAGAATCTATATGTTGATTATGGTGGTGTTACATGGTGTATGGTTTTGTGAAAACGCATTGATTTTGTGTAAATTATACCTTGATGAAGTTGAGCATCAGAAAATTGTTACATGGTTTAGGACATAAACTTTGATTTTGTGTAGGTTAGTGTGTTTCTAAAAGCTTGGCCTCTCTGTTACAAATACCAGAGCTGAATCAAATCTTGGAGACAGGGTTTTGGATGAAATAGAAAAGGATAGCTTTATTCCATTGCCAAGCAAAGGTAGACACACCAGGCTTCTGCCGCAAAAAGTTATATATATCAACCCCAAAGAACTCAATGAGGGTTTTTACAACAGTAAATCAAAGACAAGTAAATCTTGTCTCTGACAAGATTAGGGTGTGTGCAGGGTCTTCAGGGGTAGGGTTTCCTGATCTTGATGAATTTATCTGGTCCCTTTCATCTTGCCTCAGACAATTTTTGGCTGTTCCTTCCTTGATTAGCAATTGTTCTAATCTGCCCTTTGAACTCAAGGTCATAATAGCTGAGGTCTTGCCTACAAGAAGTGGAGAGCAGAAAGGTCTCTAAGCCTGGAAGCCTCACAGGGCCCTGCTTGGTTTCAAATGTACTTAAAAGAAATACAGTAATAAAATTGACAAGGGACCTCCCTAGTGGTCCAGCAGTTTAGAATCTGCCTGCCAATGCCAGAGACAGGAGTTTTATCCCTGGTAGGGGAACTAAGATCCCACATGCTGAAAGGTGACTAAGTCTGCAAGCCGCAACTACTGAGCCTTGTGCATTCCAGAGCCTGCACACCACAACGAAGACCCAGCACAGCCAAAAACAAAATTAAAAATAAAAATAAAATTTACAAGATTGTTTTTTACCTTTCTTTGCATATACTAAGATTTATAAAGACACATATGTACCAAACGGCTGAAACTGCAGACTTACTGCTGGGAAGGATGCTTTGCAGAAAGTTCCCCTTTCTTCACTTTCTTTCAGTTTCCTTCCTTGCCCTCTCCTCGGTCCTTTCCTTAATAGCAATAACAATTTATGTTTGTAATGAGCATTCTAATTGCAAAGCACTTTCCAAACTCATTTCATTCTCAGAATAACTTTGAGAGTCTGGGGTAGAAATATTTTCTCCATTTTATAAATGATGAAACCAAAAATTTAGGGCCAATGAGATAAAAAACATTTTACCAAAGGCAGCACAGTTTGTGTGTGCCTCACAACATAATCAATAGCTTTTTTCTTAGCTTCCATGCCTTTTTTTTTTAACCCCTCTACACTTTAAAATTGTTTAGAGTAAAAATCTTCCCAAGGTGTGAAAATAAATCCCACTTAGTGACAAACATATATGATGTCTTTTAAAACAAATATTCATTTATTTGACTGCATCAGTTCTTAGTTGGATCTTTGATCTTCTTTGCATAAGTAGGATCTAGTTCTCTGATCATGAATCAAACCCTGACCAGGGATCAACCCCTCTTAGCCACTGGACCACCAGGGAAGTCCCTTAGGATGTCTTGACAAAATCCAGTCCCTCAGACAGATCAGTCTGGGCCTTAATATGCCCTTAGGTGCTAGGTACTTATGTTAAGGGACTTGTCATTGGTGTTCACCCACAAGAGACTCCAATGGAGGGCTGAAAAGGGAAGATTAACTCTTTCCATTTCCTTATAGCTATTAGCGCGACTGAACTGAACTGAACTGATTATTGTCAATCCCTTAACAGCCCCCCTCCTCCCATTTTTTCCTCTCTCTAAGCTGCAGTCAGACAGGTTTTTTCTGTTTGAGCAACAGAACCCTTGTTTATAAGATCAATTGACCAAATCACCCCTGGATTGTTCCTTTATCTCTTCCTGATTTTTGTTGAATCCCATTCAACTTCAAAACTATTGATAGCTCTGAGCTCTAGAACCCTTGTGCTTTGTACTTCTCTAAATTCCTCAGACTAAACTTCCCTCCTGACGGCAGGAGGAAAAGGGGGTAACAGAGAATGAGATGGTTTGATGGCATCACCGACTCAATGGACAGGAGTATGAACAAACTCCGGGAGATAGTGAGGTACACGGAAGCTTGGCAAAGGAATTGCAAAGAGTCAGACACGACTTAGCAACTGAACAACAACAACAACAGAATGTATAAATCAGTGCTGGAATCTAAAATAGCTATGCAGGGACTTCCCTGATGCTCCAGTGGTTAAGAATCTGCTTGCCAATGCAGGGGAACATGGGTTTGATCCCTGCTCTGGGAAGATTCCACATGCCTTGGGGCAACTAAGCTCTGTGCACCACAACTACTGAGCCTCAGCTCTAGAGTCTGCAACAACTAGAGACAGTCCCTACTTATCCAAATTAGAGAAAACTCTTGCACAGCGATTTAGATCCAGCTCGGGCAAAAATTAATTAATTAATTAAAAAATAAAATAGCTATGTAGTAGTGCAAAGATGATTGGCTTTGAAATCATAAAGACTGAGGTTTCAATTCTGGCTCAGCCCTGACAACTACAAGTATTTGTTGAACTCTTAGTAGACATTCAAGCTCTGTGATAGATGAAGATGAAAAGTGAATTAAAACATAATCATCATTTTCAAGGCCCTTACATTTTAAAGATGGAACAGGAAGATGAAATTCCTAAACAGATTGTATCTGTACAATAATAGATCTAACTAAAGATTATATTATGAAAATCTTATGATCTTTCACAATCTAAGCCTTGGAGTCTTCATTTGTAAATCAGGAATAATTATACTTTCATTCCAGGCATAATGGCTGGCACATAAGAGATTAATATTGCACAACCTGTTATTCCAGGGAAAGCCTTTTGTGTCCTTGCTTCTCCTTTCTGTAAAGAAAAAACAGTAAGTGATCTTTTTACAAACTGCATTTGAAGGCTTTAACGTAAGATTCACTTAAAGTAAATACACTTACATAACTTTATTACAACAATAAGAGGTGTGAAAGGGAATTACTCAAAATCTCACCATGCTAGAAAATCACTTACTTTCCCTTGCTAGTCTTATTTCGCAGTTTTTGTCTGTTACAAAGCTGTATCTATTTTTAAGTGTTTTAGTGTTGTTACAAAGTATACCATACTTGTAAGTTTTGGTGGCTGTTAAAAATTTAATTAACTGGATTCCTGTTATTTGCTTAATCATTCCTCTCTGGTTCCATATCTCTGAGAGGCAACGATTCATTGGAGAGAATGAAAACTTTGAAAACAGAAACATCCTAGGTTTGAAGTCCTAAGCGAACTTCTTACTAAGTGATCCTGGGTAAGTTATTTAACCTTTCTGAAACTGTTTAAAGAAGATGGATTTTAATAAAAAATACGCTTCTATTCTGCATTTAGAGGTGATCCATATAGTCTGTACCAAAATTTGGATACTCGAAATAAATAATAATTTTAATTATCAGTACATAATGTGATAAACAGCTTTAACACATAAAGCTCATTTAACCCTTTGTGTTGGTTACTTCCTTAGGATCAAGTTTCAAATGGGATTACTTGGGTCAAAGATTATAAACATTTTTAGAAACATCTCAAATTGCTTTTCAAAAGACTTCCTTCAATTACACAACTCTAGCAACACGCATTGCATCAGGCTTACTTTATGGTTACCAAAGGTATATTATTGTGTGACATCTTTGTAATTGATTGTTTTAATTTTGTTTCTTAGAAGTTGGAACATTTTTTTCTTTTTCAATAGCAAGTACTGTCTGCAGGAGCGACAGCTCAGGGCCACGTGGGCTGCGGATCGCACAAGTGGACTACATCTCCCAAGGTGCTCCACCGGCGCGCCGACAGGAAGTGGCCGGAGCATCTCCCGCCTCCACGCCGAGGAGAAGAGGTTCTATCCGGGGCCTTGGCGCTTCTCTTTCCTTTCGCGCCGGTTGCCGCTGCGGAGCGCGGCGGGTCCATGTGCGCAGTGAGCGGCGCTATTCCTGGCCCAGTAGCACCCGAGCCCCGGGTTTGACCGCGTCCCCGCTGCGATGGACCCCAACACCATTATCGAGGCCCTGCGGGGCACCATGGACCCAGCCCTGCGTGAGGCCGCGGAGCGTCAGCTCAATGAAGTAAGGACGCCGGGGTGGCGGTGGCGGTGGCGGCGGCGGCGGCGGGCGGGCGGACTGTGGCAGGCCAAGCCCTCCCGGCCTGGCCAGAGGCGCGGACGGCGTCGCCGAGGGGCCCAACTGTAGGGGTGGGGCGGGGACCTGACGGCGAGTGCCACGCCGGGGCCCTTTGGCTGCTGCGGCAGTGGTGGCGCCGGCCACGGTTTGCTTCGGATCCTGAGTTGGGCCTCTGGCTGCGGTGGAGGCATGAGGGGCAGGCTGGGGCGAGGCGGGCGTGACGGGCTGGACACATGGCTGGCTCGGGTGGCCGGCCGCCCTCTGGCTCATTCCCAGCTTGTTCTCGCGCCCAGGAGGGGGCGAAAGTCACCGGGAGGTTTTCAGACGTTTCCGGGAGGAGTCTTGCTGGCGCCGGATTTGGAGGGGCTCCTGGGAATGCAGAGCTGGTCCACAGTTGGCTGCGCCTGTCAGCTTGCCCCTTTCCTGTGCGGATGGGTGACCTGCACAACTTTCTCTTCCCCGGCTGAGTTGCTAGGACAGCTTTCAGAGGCGAGCCCCCGCTTCTTAGGCATGGTGAGGGTAGTGCGGGACACCCACAGGAGTCTGATTCACTGCTCTTCTACTCTATTATTGCCTCGCAGGGGAAGGCAGGGCTGTTTAGTGGAAAGTGTCAGGTGAAGCGCAACCTTCTAGGTAGAGCTACACCACTAATTTCTGAACTGACCTTGGGCAAGGCGCTTAACCTTTCGATGCTGAGTTTTTCCCATTCATAAAATTAGGCCAGAGGGTTTGCTGAGAGGTCAGGGGAGACGATGTAAGACAGTGCCTTGAAACGTGCCAAGGTCCATATCAACTTTCTGAGGATTGGTTTATTTTTGGATGAGACCACTCTTTGGAAAGCAGCTTTACTATGTGGGTATTTAATTGTACTCTTTTCCGTTTCATTCTTTGTTTCTAAGTTTCTGCAACTTCTCTTGGAGTATTTTAAAGACTTTCAAAAGGATCCCTGTCACTTCCTGTGTCTCCCTATGGATTTGTCCAGCTTTAGTGAGGTTTATGTCTTTTTATCTTTAAGGTAGAGAGAATTCCTCTTTAAAATAGAATTTCAGTTAGTTTATGCTCCTCTTAGCTGGTAGGTAAATACTTCTAAAACTTTATATTGACTAATACAAATTGAACATCTTCAGTGTACCATGCTGTTTAGAGATCCCTGGCCGCAGTGAATTTAAAAAGCTCATCCACAGAATTTAGACAAGTGTAAAGTTATTTCAAAATAAAAAGTTAAAAATCTATTTTATATGGAAGACCATTAGATTTTGCCAGAAATGATGCTTAAATTCTTAAGGCTGAAAGTCACCTTGGGAGGAGGACAGATTCCTTTTGGATATAAAATAGTGAGTTGAAAGAAATTCACTCTTTAAACCATTACTAAACTATGGAGAGAGTTACGAATCACTTTTTGATTTTGTGATAGACACATGTTAAGATGAACATTATTTTGTTTATGATGTGCTAGACACACTACAAGTTCAGTCATAGTGATTTCTACCATGACTTGCCCTAAATCACATTATTTTGAGTAAATATACATGTGTGTAATTATTAATTTAAGAAGTTATTATTTGAAAGAATTGATTCCTTTGTAGGGAAATTGAGTGAGTAATACTTCCTGCAAATTTGAAATTTATTTATTCCTCAAGCAGCTCAGTTCAGTTGTATGTACTAACATCTTGTAATAGAGACTTGGGGTAAGTATTTAACAGGCTAGTTTTTAGAAGATAAACTATCAAAGTAATATTCAAAACATTTATTTAACAGTTAAGCTGCTATTAGGGTTTTGAAATTTTCTGAAGTATGAACACTGCTTATCTTTTTTTTTTTTTTTCTGAAAAAAATTGATATCTGGGCTGTATTTTTGTAATTGTTAGCTACTTACATTTTACACTTTTCTTTCAGTTATTACACCTAGATTTTTAAGTAATTTCCCTAAGGTAGCTTTTCTGTTAATTAGCATATTCTAATTTCCAGTCTTGCTTGTATTTGAATTCTTTTTGCTTTGACTTTCTTGTGGCAGAACCTAGGTTTAGGAAGAAATAAATCCAAGATAAGTCTTGAAGAAGCTTGACTGTAGTAAGAACGAGGAAGTAGCATCTTATTTCTGGCAAGCTTTTCTTGCTTTGGATAAAATTGGGTAAACCAATTATTCCATCATGATGATGGCTTTTTCAACTGAAGCTACATATTGGTTCATTTAGTTAGAAGAAAAAGATCATTGCCATTGAATGAATCTCTTCAGCTAAGTGAAGTAATCACTAACCTTAAAATTTTTTAATATTATCAAAGTAGATAGTTTAAAAACCAAACCAAAAGTGTCCCTGTCTCAGAGATTGCACTTGACTGTTCCCTTTGCTTAGAACCCCTTTTATTCATTTGCCTCCCAAACTTGTCCTTTCACTTCCCTCTATCACTGTTCCGCTGTGTCCGTATCCCTAAGGAGTGACTTGACTACCATGCTCCCTCTCTCCCTTCACTTGCTTGTTTTTCTCTGTGTCACTGATTTATCATATGTATTGTACTTCTGTTTCCCCGGTATAATTTTTGAGTTTCATGAGGTCAGGAATTCTTATGTCTTGTTACTGTTCTTCTTTGGTTGTTAATGGTAGGCTTTACTGACTTCCTGTTAGAGTAGATAACAGTATAGGCTTTAGGTTTCTTATATGACCTCAACTTCAGGAATTTTTTTTATATTACATATAAAGTTACAATAGATTGTTAAAGACCACTCTGCAGACACTTTTTTTTGACAGATATTTTCCAGATAAATCTGATTTAGTATTCCTAACTTAACTGTAGTATGTTATGCATGTTAATCTTTTTTTTGAACCAATGTTATAATTTGGAACCCACTGCCATGTCTCAGTTTGAAATATGTTCATGTAACAAGCTTTGCCTCAAAGACTGGAGAGAACCATTTTTGTTTTTATTATTATTTTTTTAACTACTGAAGATTTCTCCACTAGCTGGAGGGTATTAATTTAACCTCTTTTTAAGCATCATTTTCCTTATGTTATCGTGGTATGTCATTGTGTGGGTTGAGCAAAATGATGAATATAAAAATTTTAGAACTACTAAATTCTCTCAAGAGTATTTGAATTACTGTTTAAGTGCCAGTTGATTAACCAATCCAACATGCAATACATTTCATTTCCTAAGTTAGTAGTTGTTCATCTCAGTGGTAGATGATCAAAACTGATGGAGAGAGAACACATAACCTGTTATTTGGGCACTTAGCTCACTAGTGCATAGCATTATTATATTGCAGCATGAAAACTGGTACTCTTATAATCAGACTGCGTGGCACATTGTAGACTCTCAGTAAATATTTGTTGAATGCAAAGAGAAATAACTTGAATAATGAAAATGTTAAGAATACTCATCCTTGAATTGTTAAACTAGATTTGTGTTACAGGGATCTTTCGGTTCTCATTGTATTTCTATACTATATAGTCTAATATATCTAGAAGGTGAAGGTGAAGTCACTCAGTCGTGTCCGACTCTTCGCGACCCCGTGGACTATAGCCCACCAGGCTCCTCAGTCCAGGAATTTTCCAGGCAAGAGTACTGGAGTGGGTTGCCATTTCCTTCTCCAGAGGATCTTCCCAACCCAGGGATCGAACCTGGGTCTTGCGCACTGCAGGCAGACACTTTAACCTCTGAGCCACCAGGGAAGCCCCCATATATCTAGAAGTGCAATTAAAAAAATTTGTTTAGGTTATCTAAAATGTGTGCATTTGGTGTTTATTCAACATTGTTTCTAATATTCTAGAGACTTTATTTTTGAATGCAAAGACTGTTCTTTTCCATTTGTACACACACACACTTAGAAATGTTTTTTCATTTTCATTTGCAAGATAAAATACGTCTGAAGGTTTTGGCAGATTATTATAACAGAGGACAACATCTCTGCTCTCTTGCTTTAGCTGCTAGTGTTCCTCAGTGGAAACCTTTCTGTATGCAAATTTTTACTCATGCTGCTCACCCCTCTTGTTAAGCTCTATCACCTACAACTAAAATTTTTCTTAACCATGGTTTAGTCCCTAAGTTGTGTTCGACTCTTGTGACCCCATGGACTGTATGTAGCCTGTTAGGTTCCTGTCTATGGGATTCTCCAGGCAAGAATACTGGAGTGGGTTGCCACTTCCTAACCATAAATCTCTTTTAAATCTCTTAAACCCACAGTTCTAAGCTTAATGTGCTATAAAATAGTTATGTGGGCAGAAATGTTGCTTTTTCACATGCTTTCTGTGAATAAAAAGTAAGAGGACATAGCTTTGGTAAGTTTCTTGATATGTTGTATTTATCTTTAAAATTCATGAACTACCTAAGTCACATCTGGTATCTTCACAGATGGTAACTGTTACAACTGTAAGTGATATATTTATTTATAATTGGTTAATTTAATTTTATTAAAAGCTTATGAAATGTTTAAGGAAAATCTTAGGTCTGGAAAAGTGCAGAATGACAGCAGTTTGGCATGTCTAAAAATTTAACAAATATTTTTGAGACTATGGTGTATATTTTTGGAAGATGGAATAGTTTGTAGTCTGAGCAGGTAACATTCCTAATTAGGAATGTAAGGAAGTAGGTACTGTTGTGAATTTTGTAGAGGGAAAGTCCCTGAATTCTTGGACAGTTAGACAGGAAGTTATTCAGGGACATAGCATGTTAAAGATCTGAAAGAAAAATAACAGTATATTAGTAATACTTGTAAGAAAACAACTTTCTTTTTCAGAATTAGCGATGCATGCATATCTGTCAGTGGCACAGTAATGATGAGTTTGATTTAAAGTTTGGCTTTTCTTTTGTAAATTTTTTTTGTCACTGATAATTTGTAATTAAGTTTTTAGAAACTCCTTAATTGGAAGGCATTGCCACTATTTAATGAAAGGCAGGAAGACACAGGGAAGACCCTCAACCTGGTCCTGATTTTACCACTACACTGACTTACCCTCACTATGCCCATATTTCATATAGGTAAAATAGATACAGTATTTGCCTTTGTCAACTTCTTGAGTAAAGCAGAGAGGGAAGAAATTCCTTGGCTCTTGAAATTATCTGGCTATATTCATTTTATGTAAACTCTGATATCAGAGTGCGCTTAAGCCCCTCTCTTCCTTGTAAATGATATAAAGTACAGTAACTGAAGGTTTGTTTGGTTACATTCCAAAATGGCAAGAAATAATAAAAAGTTAGCTATTAAAGAGTAAGCTTTAAAAGAGACTGACATTGGGTGATTACATTGGAAAATGTGGGTCTAGAAGGGAAATTGATATTGAAGAAAGCATGACTAAAAAGTTTTGTCTGATTTGAGGAGCTGTAAGCCCCAAGGAGAAAATGTCTAGGAGGCAATTGGGAATGTGGAACTGAAGTTTCGGCTAGAAGGCAGTAATAGAAAAGTGATTTTTCTTCTGCAAGTGAATTGAGAGGAAGGGAGTATGATCCGAAGGTATGGGATGGACTGGAGTGCAGCACATGCTTGGGCCATGCTCATTTTGGGGGGACTCTGAGAAACATGGAAAAGGAGATGGGAGAATTGTGCAGAAAAGTAGGAGCAAGTCAAGAGAAGGAATTTCAAGTAAGAAAATGGGTTTCCTTTTTCCTCAAATAAATTTCAAAAATTTTCTGCCAGTGAGCATGAATTCCTTTTGCTTAAAAAGTTATTAGTAAAAAAAGGTTGTTGACATTTCTAAATGAGAGAAATTAAAGGAAAGTGAAGGCTTTGCTGGGAGAGTCTTTTATTTTAAAGGATTGATAACCTTGGAGAAAATAATATCTGATTACAAGATTAGTGGGTGAAATGCTTGTTCAGTTCAGTCGCTCAGTTGTGTCCGATTCTTTATGACCCCATAGACTGCAGCATTCCAGGCTTCCCTGTCTATCACCAACTCCTGGAGCTTGCTCAAACTCATGTCTGTTGAGTCGGTGATGCCATCCAACCATCTCGTCCTCTGTAGTCCCCTTCTCCTCCTGCCCTCAATCTTTCCCAGCATCAGAGTCTTTTCCAGTGAGTCAGTTTTTCACATCAGGTGGCCAAAGCATTGGAGCTTCAGCTTCACTAGGAATAAGTTTGTAGGTTAGAAGGGTAGTAGGGTCAGGGGAAATGTGTTTATGTAATATATATGTCTTTTTTTTTTCCTTTTGTAGGCAGACATATTTTGGGGAGTAAGGGAGCTGCCTGTGGAGCAGTTTTTCCTTTTAAAAATCTTTTCTCATTTCTGTGGGTTTAACTGCTTTAGGGTCTAACTAAAAAACTTAACTGTCAGTCTAATTAGAATTACCCTCCCACCCTACCTTGAAGTGGTGATCTTTTATCTCTATAGTATATGACATGTTGTAAAGTACTGGTAAGTGGAGTGGAGTTAAAGGAGATGGAGTTGAAGAATTTTGTTGAGGTGGGTTAAGGGTGAATGTTGGTTATCTGTATTGATGACAAATAATGAGAAGGAAAGAAGTTGTCTAGAAAGATAGTTCTGTATTATGGTGAGCAACTTTTAAACCTGAGTGTTAGCAGTTTTAGCTATGTGATATATAATGATCCATTTGTTGCTTCATTTCTCCTGGTTCTCTGACTGCTAGATGCCAGGAGCTTGAGGCAGGCCCCTAATTGTGTCAGCATCCAGAAGTTACATTTATACTTAGACTCATATGAAAGATTTATTGTAGCATCCTCTGAAGCCTAATCAGTGTTTGCCAGATTTTGTGATTAAAGTTGATGCTAGTGATATTTTTACTTAAATTTATTTTTTATATTATAGAATATAAAGATGTTTAAAATTTATGATAATATACTAATAGTTAACATGTAATAGAAATTCTTCTAAATATGTGATAGTTTGCTATATTCAAGAATCCAGAAAGTTGTTAGAGATTACCCAACGCTTGAGTTTTTTCTCACTTGTACAGTTAGTGTATACCTTTACTTGTCTGTTTTATAACTGTACAGATCTGTGCATTTCCCCCCATTTTTAAACTTAATTGAGGTATAATTTATATACTATAAAATTTACCTGTTTTAAGTGAAAATCAGTGATTTTTAGTAGATTTGAATTGTATGGCTATTAGAACAATCTAGTTTTGGAACCTTGTGGACACGACTGAAGCGACTTAGCAGCAGCAGCAGTAGCATTATCCCAGTAAGATGCCTCAACTCCAGCTTATAGTTAATCCCCATTCCACCCTCCAGTGATGATGAATCTACTTTTGTCTCAGTTTTTTTTTTTTTCTTGAGAACCTGATGTTTGATATTTGGTACTAATTTAATTGAGTCCATTTGTTACCTTCTTTGGGAGAAGATGACAAGGCTTCCTGCACTAGGGATTACAGATGGATGAGACCAGTAGATGGATGTCCGAGGTTGAGATTGCTTGTGCTATTCCTGCTGATAGAAATACCCCTTCTTAACCTTAGTCTAGCTCAGTTGTCTGAACACAACAGTTTTTTTGGTCAGTTGCACTTTTTGGATTTATGCTGTTGTGTTTCTGAAAGCATTCAAAGTGACAAAATAATAGAGTGATAAATTAGTAAGTACTTATTTTCAATGTTTAGTTTTGCTGGTTTTTTAAAATAATAAATTTATTGAATTCAGTCACTTTAGTATCCAGTTTAGGGGTTTTTTAGTATATGCAGTTTGGATCTGTTACCACAAACTTTAGAGCATTTTTATCACCCCAATAAGAAACCCATACTGTTAGCAGTCACTCCCTACTTCTTCCTACACACCGCCAGTCCTCAGCTACTTTCTGCCCGTAGATTTACCTATTCTGGACATTTGATACAAATGATATCATACAATCTGTAGTCTTTGGTGACTGGCTTCTTTCACATAGTGTAGTGTTTTTAAGCTTCATACGTGTTGTACTATGTGTCAGTACTTCATTCTTTGTTGTTACTGAATAATGTTACATGAATGAATGGATATGCTTACATTTTGCTTACCCTTTGAAGGTTACATCTGAGCTGTTTCCACTTGGTTATGAATAATGCTGTGAATGTTCAAGTATAAGTAATCTTGTTGATTTTTTTTCTTTTGAGGGATAATTTATATATAATCCAAAGCTCAAAAATATGTACAGCTCAGTCAGCTTTTACCTAAGTACCATCCTCCCGATTAAGATAGATAGACAGAGAAAACATTTTTGTTGGCCTCGAGCTTTCTCTTGGACTCTTCCTGATCAGTACCTTTCTTTAGGTTACTGTTACTCTGATTTCTGTTAATTGTAGTTTGGATTCACCTGTCCTTAAACTTCATGTTAATAGGATTACATAGTATGATATAGTCTGGCTTCTTTCTCAACATGTTTTTGAGATTGGTATTATTGATTTCATAGGTTGGGTTTTTTTTTTTAAAGTTACTGTATTTCATGTATGAATTATATCACAGTTTGTTTATATAGTCACATGTTAATAGACAGGTATTATTGTGAACATAAGCCCTTATTTCTCTTGAATATATACAGGGGAAGTTGCTACTTTATAAGATAAGTGCATGTCAGATAATGCCAGTTTTCCAGTATGGTTGTACTATTTTATGTATCTACCAGCACTGAATTCCTTTTTTTTTTATTTTATCTTGATCAGTGCTTTGGTATTGCATATACTGTTTTAGGGTAGCTTTGTCTTGTCCACTTCACGTGTGTGTGTGGCCATGCTGGTAGCTTGTGGGGTCTCAGTTCCTCAACCAAGGATTGAACCTGGGCCATGGCAGTGAAAGCCTGGAATCCTAACCACTAAGCCACTAGGCATCTCCTTGTGCTAGTTATTTGGTAATTTGTTGCACATATTTGTTGATTTTTGTTTTGGAGTGGTTAACATTTGCTCAGATGTTGAGATATTTTCCTTTTGTTCCCTCAGCATTATTTATGCCAAGGCAGGGCCAAAGCCTATGAAGCTTTACTTTTATCTTCTGCTGCTGCTGCTGCTAAGTCACTTCAGTCGTGTCTGACTCTGTGCGACCCCATAGTCGGCAACCCACTAGTCTCCTCTGTCTCTGGGATTCTCCAAGCAAGGACACTGGAGTGGGTTGCCATTTCCTTCTCCAATGCATGAAAGTGAAAAGCAAAAGTGAAGTCGCTCAGTCGTGCCCGACTCTTAGTGACCCCATGGGCTGCAGCCTACCAGGCTTCTCCGTCCATGGGATTTTCCAGACAAGAGTACTGGAGTGGGGTGCCATTGCCTTCTCCTTTACTTTTATCTACCTGATACCAAAACTGTTTCGTGTCTTTCACCCTTTAAAGTGTTAGGCTTAGGTTTTTTCCACCAAGATGATAAAAATATTCACCTTGGTTTTCTTCAAGGACTCTTAAGGGGTTTTTTTGTATTGTTTAAACCTTAAGAAGTTAGAAATTGATAAAGGTCCTTGGTTACTATAACGTGTAGCACCTGTTGTGTTATAGGAAGATGCACTGAGCAGCTCAGGCTCACTTCTAACTCACGTGTAGCTGTCTCTGTCCAACCAACAAAAACAGTGGCCCTTGTGTGGTGGTTTTTGTTGTTATAAAGTGACTCCTAAATGTAAACCAACAACCTCATTTGGAGTTCCAGTCATAGAAAGCAGTCTTTTTCTACTCAGAAAGATAAACTGCAGAATTGGGACCTCAGGAGAGTGTTATATATAAATGAAATTACGTGTTGTACTTTATGAGTGATTTAATGTACTGAAAAGTAACTTGGCAAGTCAACTTACGCCCTCCTGACTTTAGAACGTACTTTCTGAGGAAGATGAGGTGTGGTTTTTGTGTGTGTTTTTTGTTGTTGTCATTTTTTGGCCACACTGCACAACTTGCAGGATTCTTATTTCCCTGATCAGGGATTAACCTCTGGCCATGGCAGTGAAAGCCTGAAATTCTAACCATTAGACCACCAGGGAACTCCCTGTCAACTTTTGATGTTTGCTAAAATACTTTTCGTGTTATTTCCTTAAAGCTACTGACTTTGTAATTAAGAGTTAGATTTGCTGCAGACTTGTATATACTACTATATATAAAATAGATAATTAATAAGAACCTGCTGGTATAGCACAGGGAACTCCATTTAGTACTCTGTAATGGTGTATATGGGAAAAGAATCTTTTTAAAAATGCCATAAATATTTGTTAAATAAAATTAATCTTCACAATTAAAAAAATTAATTTGCTGAATTAAACTTACTCAGGAGTTAAAAATGTAGGACATGACATCACTTAGGTTTATAACCAGTACTGTCTTGAATTCTAGCAGTTCATTCATAGAGTTTTCACAGTTTTATGCAGGAGATAAGATATATTGCTGTAATATTAATGACTTAAGTATCATAGTAGTGGTCTTTGTGTGCTTACCAGTCTAAAAATACAGATTTGCTTTTTTGCTCCATACAACCTCTATGTGATCACAACTGCCTCTTAGGCACCTTTTCTGTTAATTCATTCGGTTATTCTTTTAATAAATTTGTTGATTATCTTGAATGCCAAATATGAGGAATTGGATAAAAAAAGATACTATAAAGATAGTAAAATCTTTACTCCTAATGTATCTTGAGTCTAATAGGAGAGGCAGACATAAAGCCAGTCTACAAATATGTAATAATTATTATGAAGTGGAGATAAAAACCTTGGAGCTTATGAGAGTAATTGGGAGCCCTGCTTAGCACTAGTGTGATTAGTGAGGAAATGCTTCGCTAAGGAAATGTTTAAACTTGAGACCTAAAGAATAAAGGTGTGGCCAGTTAACTCTGGTGGAGCATTGGAGAGAAGAGTGGTATAGGCAGAAAGTCACAGCATGTACAAAGACTCTGAAATGGGGTAATGTTTATTGTTGCAAAAACCTAAGGTGGGCCAATCAGAGGGATGAGGAAGTTTCTTGAAGTGAGGCTGAAGAAATAAGCAGAACAAGATAAGGCAGGGCCTTTTAGGCCTTAGGAAGTACAGTAGAAAATTGTTAAAAGATGTGTTTTAAGGGGATTACTTTACAATTTTAAAGATTATTGAGTACTAAATAGAGAATGGTTGGGGAGGCAAATGGTTACGTTAAAATAATAGTCACTTGGTCTAGGTTGGTGTTAGTGTATACAACCGTTTTGGCTATACAATTGATAAGAGTCTGATGTATTGAATTGGGATAAGAAGAGGAAAGTGGACTTCCCTGGTGGTCCAGTGGTCAAGAATCTGCCTGCCAATGCAGGAGACATGGGCTCAGTCTCTGCTCTGAGAAGTTTCCACATGCTGAGGGGTGAAAAAGCCTGTAGGCAGCAACTGCTGTGCCAGAGTGCCCTAAAGTTTGTGCTCTGCAACAAGAGGAGCCACTGCAGTGAGAAGCCTCTGCATTGCAAGGAAGGGTAGTCTCTGCTCTAGAGAAAACATGTGCACAGCAACAGAGACTCAGCACAGTGAAAAAGAAATAAATTTAATTTTTTTTAATTTTAAAAGAGGAACATATTAAAGATGACATTCAATTTTCAGGTATGAATAATGGAGGATAGTGATGACAGGTTGGGAGGGGTGGTACAAGGAAGGAAGAGTCACAACTTTTAGAGAAAAGATTTCATCATAGTAAGTTTGAAAATCCTGTGTGATAATGGAGGTAGGGATGTTAAATAGGTCTGTTAGTGTGTCCTGGACTGGAAGCTACATTTGATTTATAGATGGTAGTTAAAGATAGTTGCATGAAATCAGCTGGGGAGCAGAAAAAGATGGCCTATGACCGAGTTCTTGAACCATGTAGACAGAATGAGAAGCAACCAAAGGATCTGAAAAGGTACCAGGAAAAGTGATGTGTGGACGATTCAGATGGAAGGGTGTTTCATGAAAGTGATAACAGTTAGCCGTTTAGATCTATTTAGAGTACTGAAAAGGGTAAATTTCTCCCCTTTATTTATTTAACTGCTCCTGTCCAGGTCTTAAATTTAAATACTACTTCTGGGTTAGGAGATTCTACTTTTGATTCTTCCATAGTGTTTTCTATTTCTTCCATTATATTGATACTTTATTACAGTTACCTGCTTGGCTATCTTGTCTTCCTTCATTGTTCATTTTCCATGAGGTCATGGAGACTTACTGTCTTGTTCAACCTTGTGTTTTCAGATCCTAGCATAGTGTTTTGCACCAAGAACAACTAAGTAAATAATTTTTGGAGTGACTGAATGAGCAGAGTATCCCTTTGGGTCTTATGTGGAAGACTTCTTTTTACATCTGAAGGGAAATTCTGTTTCTAAGAATGTGTTTCTGGAATGCATGAAAAAGTCTATAAGGAGGAAACTAAAAATCACGAGTGTCCATGTGAACATGTGCAGAAAAATACTAAAAGTTGGGCTGGAAGGACATTATAGGAGGTGTTTATATTGCGGAAGAGGGAATGAGAATACATATAAGAAGATATTTCAGTTCTTTTTTAATAAATCAAAAGCGAATATGGCAGATTTAGGGTTTAACTAACTTTTTTGTGTTGTTAATGAAAGTAATCCAGGATCATGGCATAAAATTTGGCTAATAGAAAACTTCTATAATCCTACCATCCCAGATATAACTCATTAGCATTTTTGGTGCATTTCATTATTTTCTGTATGTGTTGCATTGTATATTCATGTAAATACATTTACTAAGCCATGCAGTTTAGATCCTACTTTTATTGTATATTCAGAGCTATTTAAAATACAGCATGCATACAGAAAAATGATCATGAGAATACAGTTGATTATTTTTCACAAATTGGATACACTTATAAAACAGCTGTATTACAATACAAAATGTTATTAGCACCTTGGAAACGACCCCTCAGGTTATTAATTTTTGCTGATTTCATTTTTGTCTAGCCACTTAATAGAATATCCCTGGAGAAATTATTACTGAATTGGGGAAGTAGGTATCACAGAGGAGACCATTTGTGAACTGCTGCCACCAATGTGGTTAGAAGTTCAACAGTATGTAGGCAAATGCAAACATGCAGTTTTTAGGAATCAGGTTACTGCATTGTGTGTGTGTGTGTGTGTGTGTGTGTGTGCCTTCTATGTGCGTGGTAGGAAATACTGGAACCAGCTAGTGAAGGAGAGCCTTTTGTGCCAGCCAAGTAGTGAAATAAGAGTACTAAGAATATTTATTTGCAGAAATTTAAAATATATTTTTTTATATGTAGGCACACAAGTCTCTGAATTTTGTTTCAACGCTGCTTCAGATTACCATGTCGGAGCAACTGGATTTACCTGTGAGACAGGCAGGCAAGTTTCCTGAATTATTTTCTTGGATATATGTAAATAATGTTTGAAAGGTTCATAGTTGAATAGCAGAAGTGTCTTGGGAAGATCCTTTGATGATTTTCTTCCTGGAAAATTGATTTGGCCCCTTTGTATTTACTACAAACTGTCACAAGTATGTTGATATCTCGTGACAGAGTTTAAAGGAATGTGATATTTCACCGAATTAAGAAAAAAGCTGGAAAATTGAGGTTTATTGCAAGGTTCTCCATATTCTGTTTTTTTCCTTGATGGATGATTCTAAGATATAAACCTCCAGTTATTTGCTTTTACTGTTTTATTTTAACCATTTAAAAGATACTATTTCTTAGCCCCAGTGTCAACAAAATATTAATTCTTCAGTATCAGAGTCTATGAAAATGTGGCATGCTACTTCTGATGTTATCTGTTAGTCAGCAAAGTAATGGAATTCACATCTTTAATGCTTGTTATTTATTTGCAGATGCATTTCTTTTAGGACATATAAACTGCAAATAATTTTACTGTTCTGGAAAAACCACTTATATTCTGGAGTTATTTTTTGCTGTTCTTTTTCCTTACACAATTTTGTTTTAAAAATTTTTTTTCTGCTTACTTTATTTAATGCAAGCACATCCCTTTTCTCTACATAGTGTTAATCCTAAAATTTATATTTAACGACCAAATGATTTACCTTAATGTCCCATATGCTCTGAAACCTTTCTCAGTTGTTGGAATTTAATATCATGTCTGTATGGTTAACGGTGGTATTCCGAGTACCTAAAGAATTGCCTGACACAGTAAAGGTACTCGGTAAATGACTGAATGAATGGAAGTTATGACTTTTTAAAAATTGACATATAAATAGCACAAATTAAATGAGACTTTTGTGTCTATAAAATACAGTAATTTCACTGAACCATGGTCAACAGTAAATCTTTAAAAATTTTTTCTAGTTAAATAGGAAAAGGTTGGTTTGACTATTTTAACTGTCATTTCTCTTTTACTTTTGACATTTTCCCCTTCGGCTATTTTTTTAGATAAGAATCTTTGCCTTTAAATCTCAAATTTTTACTAAGATATTGAAAGCCTTTGGATTTAGGAAGGACCTTAAGCACATTAGAAACTTGATTATGTGTTTTAGCAAAATTAAATTCTACTAGAATTTAATTGTTTTTTTAGTATGTACAAAGCCAGAAGCAACTGAACTGCGGAATTGGTCCTAATTTTTAAAGTATCATCATTACTTTAAAATTTACATCCTTGTAATGACTGAATTATATTGTGTAGTGCATGGTATATGGTGGTTTTCATTTGTTAGACTTTAAAAGATACATTTACTGTCTTTGTAGTAGAGCTCAAGCATTCTGGATGGAATAGAGTGAATCATGAAGTCTTGCAGTTCAGTCCCCACTTGTTGATGTGTTTTGTTTGACCAAACACCTTTTAAAATACTGAATCAAAATTGAGCAAATAAGTATATACATCCACTTTTTTGGTGCATTATGATAGAAAGAAATACTCAGGCTGTTTCTCACAGTTCTAGAGTCCAAGATTAAATAGAAACTTTATTGGTATATGTATGCAGTTTTGTTTTTTAGAAGTTCATTTAAAAAACAGACTTGGTAAAGCGGCTTTCCTACAGAAAACAGGGTGAAAAGTATTGTGTGTAAATACATTGTAAACATGGTTTGGTTTTAGTTTGCAGAGTTACTGCAGTTCAGTTCAGTTCAGTTGCTCAGGCGTGTCTGACTCTTTGCGACCCCATGAACCGCAGCATGCCAGGCCTCCCTGTCAGTCACCAACTTCCGCAGACTGTATATTTAATAATGACTTTGTGGGTGATTACTGTAGCCAACCTTAAATTTGTGTTTTGTCAACTTTTTAAATAATAGAATACAATATTTTAGTTTTAAAAGGATAGCTTTACTAGCAGTGGTTGGTCTGAAAGAAACTGAGGTGTAGACACAGGGATGGTTACAGTGCTTTCACATTCTTTTGTCAAATTGATCTGTATTTTAGGTGTTATCTATTTGAAAAATATGATAACGCAGTATTGGCCTGATCGGGAAACAGCACCAGGGGATATATCCCCTTATACTATTCCTGAAGAAGATCGACATTGTATTCGAGAAAATATTGTAGAAGCCATTATCCACTCTCCTGAGCTCATCAGGTATGTATGTATTTTAAACTTAACCATTGTTGAAGGTAATAATTTTCAGAGTTTGCAGGAAAGGGAATCTTTCAGAACATAAGAATTGTTTGTTTGGAGACTTCCCTGGCGATCCAGGGGTTAAGAATCCACTTACAATGCAGGGGATGCAGGTTCAGTCCCTGGTTGGGAACTTTGATCCTACATGTTGTGGAGCAACTAAAGCCTCGGTGCCACAACTCCTGAGTCAGTGTGCTGCGACTGAAAGATTTAGCAAGATGCAGCAGAGACCCCCAGTGCTGTAACCAGGACCCAGCACAGCTCCCCCTCAAAAATCTGTCCTTTCTGAAGTGTAAAACTTGAATGATGTTAAGGGGAAATTACTTTTTTGTTTTATTTTCTCACTGCAGTTTAATTTTATATTTATTAAAACCCAAAACTTTAAACTTCATGTCAAACTTGTGAAACATAGTTGTTTAGATGAAAGGAAGCATAGAAAATTATAGAATTCTGTCATATACTTTCTATTGTATTGATGTTCTGAATGAAATCTGTCAGTTGATGAGGATGAAAAAAATACAATTACCTGCATTTGTAACATTTGTTGGGTTTCTTTTAAATCGATAGTAATTGTTTTTGCTTAATGACTTGTTTTTTAAAATTTATTTTTGGCTGCACTGAGTCTTTGTAGCTTTGCTCAGGCTTTCTCTGGCAGCAGTCAGGGGCTACTCTTTGTTGCGGTGTGCTGGCTTCTCACTGCGGACCACAGGCTCTGGGTACTCAGGCTTCAGTAGCTGCAGCGTGTGGGCTCAGTTGTTGGCAGCTTGCATGCTCTAGGGCGCCTGTGCTTCAGTAGTTGGGGTGCACAGGCTTAATTGCTCTGCAGCTTGTGGAATCTTCCTGGACCAGGGATCAAGCCTGTGTCTTCCACATTGGCAGGAGGATTCTTATCCACTGCACCACCTGGAAAGTGCAATTCAGTTGCTCAGTTGTGTCTGACTCTTCGCGACCCCATGGACTGCCGCATTCCAGGCTTCCCTGTCCATCACCAACTCCCAGAGCTTGCTCAAACTCATGTCCATTGAGTCTGTGATGCCATCCAACCATCTCATCCTCTGTCATCCCCTTCTCCTGCCTTTAGTCTTTCCCAGCATCAGGGTCTTTTCTAGTGAGTCAGCTCTTTGCATCAGGTGGCCAACGTACTGGAGCTTCAGCTTCAGCATCAGTCCTTCCAAAGAAATCCCAGGGCTGATCTCCTTCAGGATTGACTGGTTGGATCTCCTTGCAGTCCAAGGGACTCTCAAGATTCCTCTCCAACACCACAATTCAAAAGCATCAATTCTTCGGCACTCATATTTCTTTATGGTCCATCTCTCACATCCATACATGACTACTGAAAAACCATAGCTTTGACTAGATGGACCTTTGTCGGCAAAGTAACATCTCTGCTTTTTAATATTCTGTCTAAGTTGGTCACAGCTTCTCTTCCAAGGAGAAGCGTCTTTTAATTTCATGGCTGCAGTCACCATCTGCAGTGATTTTGGAGCCCAAGAAATAAAGTCTGTCACTGTTTCTATTGTTTCCCCATCTATTTGCCATGAAGTGATGGGACCAGATGCTATAATATTAGTTTTTTCAGTGTTGAGTTTTAAGCCATATATATGTATTTGGCTGTTTCAGTTCTTCTTTTGGGCATGTGCGATCTTTCCGTTGTGGTGAAGGCTTCTCTAGTTATGGCATGGACTTGGTATTTCTTCCTTCTTATTGTTTATTTTTGACTTTCAGGGTGCAGCTTACTACATGCATTCATCATATCATCAAACATGATTATCCAAGTCGCTGGACTGCTATTGTGGACAAAATTGGCTTTTATCTTCAGTCTGACAACAGTGCATGTTGGCTAGGAATTCTTCTTTGCCTCTATCAGCTTGTGAAAAATTATGAGTAAGTATCTCTCAATTCCTGTAGTTCTGAGAAGTAGAAAAAGCTTGGGAAATTTAAGCTAATTGGTTTGAACAACTTAAAGTTTCGTTTGATCTATATACCAAAGTTAGTGAATTACATGTTGATTTTAATTGTGTCTTCCTTTTGAAATAGCATTCTTATTTTAAATCTGCAGTCTCTTCTGTTGATTCAGCTGTGAGACTCCTTGTGCCCTTTTTTCTTAATCATCTATTTGCCTATTGGAAACCTAAGTTATCTATAACTCCTCTATATAGACTCCTCAATTTGTGCTAATAAAAGGCCTAAAGATAAGCTTTTTTTAAGATATGAAAGGGGTCAAAGTACACTGAGCTTTAAAGCTCGTTTTCTGGCTTTCTGTGAATTTTTATCTTAATTTGAGTTCTTGCTAAGTTTCAAGAACCTACCTCTAATCCTTTAAGAAGAATGTGTTGGAAATTCATTTGATCATTTTTTAATCATTGTGTTTGAAGGATTCATAGTCATCTGCTTTAGTGTTGGTGTATTTGAGCAAATTATAGTCTGTGTAAGTACTTAGTAAGAAAGATTTAGGGACATTTTAGACCTGGGTTCAGGGATCAAGGGAAAATAATCTAACCTTGAAAGTTGAGGTATAGCACTAAAAGTAGTGAGGTGTAGCACTAAAAGTAGTAAGCCTAATGTTGAGGGTTTTCTCTTAAGTGTGTGGTGAAAATAATGAAATTGGTAGGCACTTGAAAATTTTGATGTTAGAAAATTAAAGAGGAAGGAACACTACACCATGATGGTGGCTTTATTTCTAGTCCTAACAGCTACACATTGTGAGCCCTCTAACTCTGGGGCTTGTAGTTAGCCTCTGATACCCTTTCTGGGTCCCACTCAAAGTAGCTGATGAACTGCTTTTGTTCTGAGCAGGAAAGAAATATACCATTTACAGCATTGGTACTGGTGTTTTCTTGTGTTCCCACCAGCTACCCATCTTCCTGCTAAGGGATGTTCCAGCTGTTGCTCCAACCTCTGTCGGAGTGCCAGTTGTTGTAGTTCTGGTAAGTGAGTGACTGAGAGAGAATAATAATAACAAGCTGTCATTGTCATTGAGAAGGTTCAAGTCTCTCCTGCCCTGTAATCTTTAGTAGGAGAGAGTATGATAGGGATTTTTAAAATGGAAAACATAGGAGACTGCTGCAGTGGTGGAATTTCAGTTTATTTTCAGCCAGTGTTTGTGGAGCACAAGGTGTTCATAAGGGGTCTGTGTGGACTAAAGCAGTTCTAAGAAAATGCATGCAGAAATTGAAAGTTGTGATGGCCTTCAGGAGCATAGATCCTTAGGAAATGCTTGTCAGTTGAAGAAGCATAGAAGGAACATTTGAAGAGAAAGGCATGTCACACCACATGGAGTGAGCAAAGAAAGATGCTGAGGTAGAAATGAGACACTGTCTTTAGTGGGTAGTGAGGAGACCACTGAATGGTATGGATGACTTCTGTTGAGAGGTTGGGGTTCATTTTAAATTAGTAAATTGGGACCTTGTTAAAAGATGGTTTTGAATGCCAAGATGGGGAATCTGCATGTGATCTTTTACATGCAAATTGACTTTTCTTTTTTAAAGAGGAAAGTGATTGGCTAGTTTTTGAGAATTCCCTATGAGTATGGTTCACCTGATTGACACTGGTAATAGGCTTTTATTTGTGGGAAGAGGTGAGCTCCACATCCTATTCCTCCACCATCTTGATCGCTCCGTAGGCTTTTATTAGTATCACATTTTCATGCTTTCAGGAGCTTTCAGGTCTTATGGAATCGTATTTGTATCCTTCCATAAATTGTTTTCATACTCAAACCCATTCTGTGTTAAGACATTCTTCTCTCCTAACTCCCTGTCTACACTGAGTGGTGGCCTGGAAGTTGGATGGTGCAATACATAAAGTAATGAGTATGGAAATAATAATGTGGGCAACCACCTGGATTCGATAATGGAGAGAGGGTTGCATAATACAGTTTTCATCTTTGTTGTTACAAGGTAATATTATTGTCAGTAATTAATACAGCTTGTCTAATCAAATTAGAGAGTGCAAATGGCTTCCTTTTATAAATCGTTACTATTTTTATTGACTCAAAGAAATATCCAGATAACCTTTAAATGTATACTAGGTGTAATTTCTCAGCATATCAAATAATATTTAAAGCTGTCAGTTAATTGTTTAATCTCAAAAAATCATTATTAGCATGAACATTGCTCTTATTTTAATCTTGGCAGTTTACTTTGCTTCTCATTTCACCCAGTGGGAAAAACAATCCAGCCTTTTAGGAATGTCTACCTTTACCTTTAAAAATGTGCTAACACACTCAATTCTTAGATACATTTTCTCCCTTTAGAAAAGCTACTAGTAGATAAAACTGGGGTCTGGTAGGGGAAATCAGTTACTTAATTAAAAAACAAAAAAGCCAGTAGACCTTTTAACAGTACTGTTAAAATGCTAAGGGTCTCTATGGGGGAATGTCTCAATTAGTCAGCACTTCTTTACTCATATCTGTGAAGCAAAATGTAATTCAGATTTCAGGATTTTTCAGAGTTTAGAAAGGTTTAACAAGGTTCACATAATATATTTTCTATTAAAATCTGTACAGTATCCAGGAATCAAACATTTTTTATATATGCTATCAGTATATGAATATTTATTCCAAATGGGATAAACAGAGATCATCAATATCCTATTGAGGTCAGGCTTTGTTGCCAGAAAGGTTACCAATTTATAGTGGTAACCTATCACTATAGTGATTTATAGTGCTTTTAGAAATAGAATATTTTCTTCTTTACAGATGCCATTTCTTCCTTAATGCTTTTGGTGTGTAAATCACTTAAGGATGGTAATACATAATTATTTTATATCAATCAGCTCCTAATGTTTAAAAACCAAATCATTGTAGCTCCTCAGTTGTATCAGTATTCACAGTTAGTGATAACATAGTGATTATAGCGAAATGGTTAAAGGGCAGATCTTGAATCTGCTAAGGTTCACACCTAGATAAAGTAAAGTCACTCAGTCGTGTCCAACTCTTAGTGACCCCATGGACTGCAGCCTACCAGGCTACTCTGTCCATGGGATTTTCCAGGCAAGAGTACTGGAGTGGGTTGCCATTGCCTTCTCCGTGGAGGTTATTTACCTCATAATAAATAGTAAATTTTAGATGTTCTCTTGTTATTTGAGGTTTTTCTCAAGTTGCTTTTTACCTATGGTTAAATTCCATAATAGGTTTTTCTTCTAGGACTATAAAATTGCTTAGAAAATATTTGCTTTTATCTGTATAAACAGGCAAGTAGTTTGTATTTATAAATAAAATTGTAAATAAATTCTCACAGAATTAGTTTGTATTCCTACCCAAAGGTATAAGAAACCAGAGGAGCGGAGTCCATTGATAGCAGCAATGCAGCATTTCCTGCCAGTTCTAAAGGACCGTTTTATCCAGCTTCTTTCTGATCAGTCTGATCAATCTGTCCTCATTCAGAAACAAATTTTCAAGATCTTCTATGCTCTTGTTCAGGTAATTTTATAAAGTCATTTTTAATATATAAAGTCAGCTATCATTTGACACCATAAATGATGATAAAGAGGTTATCATCAGAGGTTAAAGCGTCTGCCTCTAATTGGGAGACCTGGGTTCGATCCCTGGGTTGGGAAGATCCCCTGGAGAAGGAAATGGCAACCCACTCCAGTATTCTTGCCTGGAGAATCCCATGGACAGAGGAGCCTGGTGGGCTACAGTCCATGGGGTCGCAAAGAGTCGGACACGACTGAGCGGCTTAACTTCACTAACTTCATGATGATAAAGAATATCTTTCAGCTTAAGAATTCACAAAACTGAAAATCAGTTCTTAGAGTTTACATCTAACACGTGCTTTGTCATGCCATATATGTGTAGATTGTCCTGCTAATTACAAAACCTGTTCCTAAGCTTGACACAAAATGATTAATACTGTGGATTTGACTTTGTATATTCTAAATCTTCCTGGGATAAAAGACCCAACTAAGGAAATGGTGGTATCTATACTCTAAGTGGACTGTAATTACTTACGAAACAGAGTTTTTGATTAGGATTAAAATTCTTGCTCTTCTTGTGCCACATGGCCAAAGAGAGATTTGTCTCATCTGCCAGGATCTTTAGTTCAAGTCATACCATTACTTATTTTTTATAAATCTCACTTAAATAGACTTTATTTCCACTAAGGTTATTATAACTGACTCACCACCATTGTTTGGTTGGATTTTTCATGCTATTGCTAGATCCTTAAAGATAATCTTAATATCTTTCTAATGACTCCTTATACAATTTTTAAAGGAATGAAAGTTCTTTTCATGAGTTATTCTAGGGCATAGGACCCAACTGATTTTTTGAGACTAGCATACCCTGAAATCAAAATGCAATACTGGCTCATTTGTGAAAATAGAAGTCCTGAAATGCTAAATAGGATTTTGATTTTATGCTCCTATTAAGTGATATGATTTACCCCAGAAACAGAATGTCAAGAGTGAAAAACCAGTTTTTGTGATTAAGTTTTATATTACGTAAAAGACCTATAAACAATCTTTAAGGATGGTAGATAAAGTATCTGATAAAATAATCATTTCTGTTTTTTAAAAAAGTAACTTAAGTATCCTGGAATAGAAATTCCTTAACTCAATAAAAGATATTGTGCCTTATGGTGAAAATTAGATGTATTCCCAGGAATTTGGGAATAAGACAAGAATGCTCACTGTCTTTGCCACAGTTGACCATTGTACATAAACTAACCAAATCAGCCGGATGAGAAATTTGCCTATCTACTAAAAGAGGAAGTGTGGATTGCATGAAGTATGTTTTTTAGGTTTTATAAAGAGTAAAAGGAAGTTGGATTTTCTTTTGTAGAGATTTTAAAATATTGATTCTTGATTTTAATTTAGTACACATTACCACTGGAGCTGATAAACCAACAGAATCTGACAGAATGGATAGAAATTTTAAAGACTGTTGTGAACAGGGATGTACCTAATGTAAGTGTATTTTCTATATCACTGAACTTAAATATTTAGTTACCTTTTGAGAATTAATTAATTGATATTTTCTAAAACATTCTTTGTGAATGTATGTATTTTGTGATGCAAATTTTTCTAAATGTTTCATTTGTTTATATATGTTGAGTATATTAAGGGAAAATTATAAAGGTTATTTTGTGTATTATTTAAAGTGCTTATATATAGCTTGTTTTTTCCATCCTAATTCTGTTTCTTCAGTTTTTAACTGAGTTCATAAAATGTATCACCTGACATAGTTAGAAATTTTTTTTTTATTATAGTGAGAACTTTTAAATTTACTGTCCTAGCAACCTTCAGATAAACAATATTTTTTTGTTATTATTTATAAAATCTACAGATACCATGTCCCCAGAATTTATTTATCATATAACTGGAAATTTGTACCTTTACACCATCTTCCAAAAGTTACTGTAATAAACATTTTGCAGTTTATACATGTATCAAATTATTCTGTTTATACCTTAAATTAACACAATGTTAGATATCAATTATATCTCAAAAAGAAACAAAGAGCCCGTAGCTGGATTTTAGCCTAGTGATTTGTCAGACTTGGATGAACTGAAGAAGAACTTGATTTCCAAGTTGGTCGGACTTTGTTGTTAGTTATATTACTCGGTTTAAAATAACAACCTCATAGAAATCTAACTCAAATACCATAAAATTCACTACTTTAGTGTACAATTCATTGGTTTATCAGTCCCATAAACAGAATTGCCTATAAATAAAAAATGTTATTTTTTCACATTTAATAACAATTTTTAAAATAACCACAATTTTTCTTTATAATCTAGTTTTCTAGAGAGGTAGCGAATTTTCAATTCCTGAATCCCTAGTGTGTTTTAAGTACTTTTGCATTCCTTGCTTATCTAATGTTAAAAAAAAATCCTGAATTTATTTTAAACAGAGGCATAGAAGGGTTATGTAATTTACCAACATAATTTTTTTTAGTGGAATAAGTGAGACTGATCTCCTGTTTTGTAATTTATTGATCACATTTTTATTTTAAAAATATACTGAAGAAGTAAATAGGACCTTCCTTCCACTGCATAGAAAAGTGATTTATGTGTTATTTTCTGTATACGTTTAAAAGGTATCAAATAACTAACTTTAAGCGTTTTCATAACTATATTCTGCATCTTTTTGGGTATCATTTGTAATAATAAACATGCACATATAAGTAAACAGTTTAAGTTGTAACAGTCATATTCACTCAAGTAACCATCACCTAGAATATTTGCTCATGGCTGGATCTAGTCATTCTACCATCACCATTCTAATTTCTAGCATCATATGTTAATTTTGCCTGCATAGAATCTAATAAAAAGGTGATTTTTTTTGTATCTACTTTTACTTAATATACTTATGATATATTCATGTTGTGTTATGGTAGTTGGTTCCTTTTTATTGACAAGTGGTATCCCATTGTAAGGATGTACTATAATTTATTTATTTACAAGTTAATGTGTATCTGGGTGGTTTCAAGATTTTAGTGTTACAAATAAGGCTGCTATGAATGTATATGTTTAATTTTATAAATAACTTCCAAAGTAGTTGTATCATTGCTGTCACTGGCAGTATATGGAAGTTTTGATTGTTTCACTGTCTCATTTCTTTGTCTTTAAAAATATGTCATGATTGTCTAGGTCAGTAATATAATGAGCCAGTTCATTCTTCTAATGGTTGTGTAGTAGTCTGTTATGGATGTTCCATAATTAAGTATCTCCTTATTAATGAATGTTTAGTTCTTGGTATTTTTCTCTGTTACAAATAGTTTTGTAAATGAATATTTTCATCTGTTTATATTTATGTATAACTAGTATTTCTGAAAGTAGATTTTTAAAATGGAGTTTTTTGTGCCCTTTTGGTTTGTGCCCTTTAACTATACTGGTTTTAGTTAAGTTGCTTGCCCAGGCCTTTATTTGTATTATTTGGGTCATGACTAAAATGTTTTTGAGTTTAAACTTTTATAAGACTTTGAAAAGGCACCTTTGTAACTAAGTAGTGAAGCAAAACGCCTCTTATAAACAAAGGTTAGTACTTTTCCAAGTATATCCTTTTATAATGAAAGGCCAATGTTGAAGGAGCATTCATGTTTTTGTGAATGTGTTCTGAACTCACTCTATTCCTTTTAGATTATATTGTCTGTCATTAAATAAATATCTTTTTAAAGGAAACTCTTCAAGTTGAAGAAGATGATAGACCTGAGTTACCATGGTGGAAATGTAAGAAGTGGGCTTTACATATCTTAGCAAGGCTTTTTGAAAGGTAAACACTTCTCATTATGTGATAACTTGTTTTTTTTTTTTTTCCCAATCTTCACGATTTGGTACTATTTTAATAAGTGCTGATATAAAATATTATAAAGACATGATGGGCATTTTAATGTTCTTTTAGGTATGGAAGTCCTGGCAATGTTTCTAAAGAATATAATGAATTTGCTGAAGTATTTCTGAAGGCATTTGCTGTTGGTGTCCAACAAGTAAGTTTAAGATAATTTTTCCACGTAAAAACATGGCGTTGTTAATTTATCTTGCTTATTTGTAGTTTCTTTGTCATCCAAAGATTGCATGTAGCAGTCTTTAACATCTTAAACACTGTAGCAAATGTTTTGGTCTCAGACTTCCTTACAATCTGGGTTATGGATTATATTATATGTAATGATATTACCATTTTAAAAACTGAGACAAAATTTAACAGTATTAATTTAT
Organism: Aepyceros melampus; assembly: GCA_006408695.1. Lineage (NCBI taxonomy): Eukaryota > Metazoa > Chordata > Mammalia > Artiodactyla > Bovidae > Aepyceros > Aepyceros melampus. The sequence continues at coordinate 39,774 of SJXQ01012311.1, forward strand.
TTAAAAGTAATAGCAAACCTGCCACATATTAATAGAATACATGTTTTTTTGTTGTTGTTGTTGAAAATAGCTCTGTTCCAAAATGAAAAGTTTTTAGCAGGAGGAAATGGCATCATTGCACATTTTTACTAATGTCTTTAATGTCTGCCTTACTAAAAGGTAGCTATATACCATAGGTATACCAAAAGGTATACCATCTACCTGTCTATTCATGGTTTTAATTTGTTCTAATGGAAGTAAATAAAGATAATTTGGTCTCAAAGATAAGAAGTTGGAAAAGGAAAGACTGATTTAATATACTTTTCACATAATTATGGAAATTTTTTATATCATACCAACATTTGACAGTGGTATTTTCTTGTAGAGTTTGAAACTTTAGCAATAAACATCTCATATTCTATTATATTAACATTCATTGGTTTGGTATTGTACTTTGAATGGGTCTTTTATCCATGTATGATTTTGTAATCCTGCCTTGGTCTTTGGAAAATATTGACTTAGTGGGTCAGTGGCAATTTTCTGAATGTTAATTGATTTCATTATATAACTTTAAGATTTTTCATTCATTCATATCACCACTGATCTTATCAGAAGTATCTTTAAAAGCTGTCAAGTGGAACTAAGTGGTGGGTGTAAGATTTTGAGAATCCTAGTTTTGCTTGAAGTCTCAGATTTTAATGCCAGTAACATATTCTCTCTTCAGTGAGAGGCTCATTTTGTTCATTTTTGAGGAAAAAAAAAATCTGGCATATACACAAGTCTAAATAACCATAATTTTATCAAATCAGTTTTTCTTTCAAGCTTACGGTATTTGTTGGAAAAAACTTTTTCAATTCTGACTCTTGTTTCTGTTCGAAATGAATCTTTCGCCTTTTACTGAAAGTTTGCCTGGGGAGGGATAGGCAAATGTTGCTTCATTTTTTTGAGGCCTTGTGAGATAACCAAGGCCCCCCAAAAGAGCTGTTTCCCCTTTTCTTCAAGCATTGTACTTTGGTATATAGCAGAAGTGCTGCATGTATGCATTACTGGTTCATGAAGGACATTCCTAAGGAAGGTTTGTTCTGTGATTATGTGGCTGTAAAGAGTATGATGACTGCTAGTACACTTTAGTGCCACTCTGCTGACTCATGTTGGGCACCTGAAGTTTTACCACCACCACTTTTGTATCATTGATGCAAGTGTCACCACGGTAAAAATGGCAAATAATGTCTGAGCATTATTATGAAAATAGTTTTGACCTGTCAGAGGTCTGTGGAACATATTTTAACAACTGCTATTCTCAAATATCAAAGATAAATTAGAACTCTTAGCAGTCATTAATTGCTTAAATGATTTGGGTAAGATTTTCCTAAAAGTTGATTATTTAATCAAAAACTCATCCTTTATTTTACTTTGGGAATAAATATAGTTCTCCAATACATAATTTTAAAAATTACTTCCTTTTTAATAGAATCTGGTGGTTATTTTATGATGATGATCTGGGTAGTGTCAGGTGTTTTTGCTAGTTTGTAAATGGTTAAACTCTATTTAAGCTTTGAGTTTTGATCAAATTTTTTTTCAAAGGTTTTATTGAAGGTGTTATATCAGTACAAGGAGAAGCAATATATGGCTCCCCGAGTTTTACAACAGACGTTAAATTATATTAATCAAGGAGTTTCCCATGCTCTCACCTGGAAGAATCTGAAGCCTCATATACAAGTAACAATTTTCTATCTGAACTATTTTTCTAGAAAATATAATGGAAATAGCATTAATTACTAAAAAGGTTGAAAAAATTCATTTTTTAATGTGTGTGACTTGGTCTAGTTCTGATAGTTTTATATTAGAAGAATAAAGTAACACCGTGAAAAACTTTATATCCCTGGTGGCTCAGAGGTTAAAGCGTCTGCCTCCAATGCAGGAGACCCGGGTTCGATCCCTGGGTTGGGAAGATCCTCTGGAGAAGGAAATGGCAATCCACTCCAGTATTCTTGCCTGGAGAATCCCATGGACTGAGAAGCTAGTAGGTTACAGTCCACGGGGTCTCAAAGAGCCGGACACGACTGAGCGACTTCACCTCAAGGTATTTTGTGAATATTCAGATTGTTTAATCTGAAACTATTACCTAAAAATTTGCCTTTAAGTTCTTACTGTTAGATCATGATTAGTTTAACATGACTAGTTAACATGTAATCTGGAATAGACAAAGGACTATTTCACCAAATTACTTTTGAAGCTGATTGGCTTATGTATTGTTTCCAGTAGTGTATTTGCTTTGTTTTTAACTGTAGGGTTTGATGGACTAAAATTTCACTTTGTATTTTGTAAGAATACTTAATTGCTATCTATGTATACATGTCTTATTTTATGACATGTGCCTTACCCTTGTTGCACAGAGGGTAAGAATATGTATGTTGGTGGTTGATCTGAGAATGCATTTTAATGCATTTATTTATATTTTACTGAAGTTTGCTATTAAGCTTTAAAACACATGCTGTAGAGTTATTTTTATTTTAGCACTTATTAGAAATTTGAAAACTGAATTTAAGGTTACGTTCTTAACTTTTAAATTGCAGGGCATTATCCAAGATGTTATTTTTCCATTGATGTGCTATACAGATGCTGATGAGGAACTTTGGCAAGAAGACCCTTATGAATATATACGCATGAAGTTTGGTGAGGACATTTTACTTTTTTAGAAACAAAATATGTCGATAGTTAAGGTTCTGTATGATAAACCTTGAATATTAAGGCCTCACCTTTGGAACTGAAAATTTTTCCATTATTTTAATATAATTTATCCATTGTTAAGTCATTTGGGAAGTTTTTCATTAGATTGGTCATTTGATAATGATAATCCTCATTTTTAGCAGATGTAAATACAATAGTGTTAGTAGGTTATGACTGTTGCATATACCTCTGGCACATGCCAAAATTGTTAGAAATTCAAGGGTACACCTTAACACTAAGTATCTGAACTGTGCTTTTGGATCCCATGTCAGTCATCGTGTGTATGGAAATTGAGAAGACGCATACGGGAAGTGGAGTCATACGGAGTCTCTGCATGGAACTAAAGAATTGTAATTTGGCTAATGTTGAGTATTAGTCTTTCTTCCTACCAAAATCTTATATACTTTCAGTAGTTTGTATTTTTGTGACCCCATTATGAAAATTCTCACAGTAGTGGGGTTTCATATGTTAGGAAATAATCACTGGGAGAAGTTAATGGATTAAGATTTAATTTGTACAGGAAAGACAAGGCATTAGGCTTTTGCAAACTTCTATGGAGATCTGGATTTGTTTTCATGCTTGCCTTCTGTGAAGATTAGCAAAAATTTAAGGTCCTTTTTTGTTATCACTGTGCATCATTTGTAAATTATATGAAAATGTTTGATGAAAAATTTGAAATTACTATTTTTCTGTATTCTGTGTTAATTTTAAATTTTTTCTTCAGATGTATTTGAGGATTTCATCTCTCCAACCACCGCTGCCCAGACGCTCTTGTTTACAGCCTGTAGTAAGAGGAAAGAGGTGGGTTGTTTAGTATGTGGATAACTTTTACTTTAATGTTTAAAATATGTTCAGATATACATTTAGGGTGTTTTTTTGTTTATTTTATTGAAGTATAGTTCATTTACAGTAGTAATTTCTGCTATTCAGCATAGTGATTCAGTTACATATATATTGAATATATTTCACTCTGCTGTACAGCAAGACCTTGTTGTTTATTCATTCTGTATATAATAGTTTGCATCTTCTAATCCCAAACTTTTAGTTCTTAATGGTTACTTAAGATCATCTTGTCATGAGTGTTTTAGAAGGATTTTTATATATCCAGTAAAGCAGTACTTTTCTCTGTTAATCTAGGTACTACAAAAGACTATGGGATTTTGCTATCAGATTCTCACAGAACCAAATGCTGATCCTCGAAAAAAAGATGGAGCCCTGCATATGATTGGTTCTTTAGCCGAAATACTTCTGAAGGTATTTGTGTGTGTGTGTGTGTGTGCACCCACACGTGCATGCAATTAGTTTGTTTTAATAGTGACAATTGAGATAAAACTAATTGAGGTACAATTCATATACCAGGCAACACCCTGTAACAGCTCAGATGGTAAAGAATCTGCCTGCAGTGCGGGAGACCCGAGTTCGATCCCTGGGTCAGGAAGATACCCTGGAGAAGGGAATGGCAATCCAATCCGATATTCTTGCCTGGAGAATTCCATGGACAGACAGACAATGGGGTTGTGAAGAGTCGGACACGACTGAGCAAATTTCATATACCATATAGTTTGTCCATTTAAAGTGTACAGTTTGGTTGTTTTTCTTATAAAGAGTGCCACCATCAGCTCTGATTCCAAAGAGTTTTCATCATCCTCCAAAGAAACTTTTAGAAGTCACTCCCCATTTTCTCCCAAATCTCCTAGCCCTAGTTGTAATCTCCTTTATGTCTCTATTAATGGATTTTTCTATTCTGGACATTTGATATAAATGGAATACATACCTTTGACTTGAATTGCTGATCAAATGTTGAGACTGACTGCTGGACTGTTTTCCAAAGTGGCTGTACCATTTTTTATGTATTAATTAGCAGTGTGTAATGGTTCCAGTGTCTTTGTCTTTATCAACACTTGGCCATCCCAGTTGGTATCAAGTAGTAATTTTACTGTGGTTTTAATTTACATTTCCCTCACAACTAATGATACTGAGAATCTTCTTATATGCTTATTGTCCAGTCTTCCTTGGAGAAATTTCTGTTCAAATCTTTTGTCCATTTTAAATGGAGGTATTTATCTTTTTACTGTGATTTGTTAGAGTTCTGAGAGTTCTGATATATATATATGTGTGTGTGTGTGTGTGTATATATATTTTTTTAAATTAATTCTTTTGGCCATACTGGGTGGCTTGTGGGATCTTAGTTCCCCAACTAGTGATCAAACCTGGACCCTTGGCCATAGAAGTGTAGAGTCCTAACCTCTGAACCACCAGGGAATTCCCTGTATATTCTAAATGCTATGCTTTTTAGAAAGCTTTCGAATACAGTTGACCTCTGAACAACACAGGTTTGAACTTTTTTCAGGTCCACTAACATGTGGATTTTTTTAAGTAGTAAATACTACAGTTGGTTGAATCCACAAATGGAGTTGTTTGAATCCACAGATGCAGAATCACAGATATGCAGGGCTAATTGCAAATTAAGTGGCAGATTTTCAACTGCACAGAGGGTTGGTGTGCCAACCACCTCTTATTCATAGATCACCTGTATGTGATTTGCAAGTATTTTCTGCCATTCTATGGATTATCTTTTATCTTTTCACATTCTTGATGGTGTCCTTTAAGGTACAGTTTCTTATGATTTGGAAAGTGTCTTCTATATTTCTTTGTTATTGTTTGTGCTGAAGGTAATTCTTTTTGCATGAATTATTTTCTTTTCATATTGTATTAAATTGTAGTGTTTTTTCTTCTCAGAAAATTGGTTTTGCTGGAAATGTGTAAACCTGAATATATCCCTTCCCATTGTTACCTTGACAGCAGAATATTTCTCAATCTATGCCGTATTGTTCATGTAGAACCTTTCTAGAGAGATTCTTTCATTATAATAATTCTATAAGAGAAAAATGTTTTGTAAGATAAGGCATAAAATTAACCATTCTTCTATTACTTAAATATCACTGGTGTTAATGTTTGACATAATTGCTTTGTAAACAAGTGATGTAAAAGGATTAAAAAATGTATAGTGATTTTGGTGTTAATGTTTGAGAATAAGAAAATTGGATATGGATCTTGGGGTTCAAAATTCCAGAATACATATGTTTTGACATCATTAGTCATTTTAAGGATTTGTGTATCTGTTTGACATTTGAGATGATTATATTTGTTTATTTTTACAGAAAAAGATCTACAAAGATCAGATGGAATACATGTTGCAGAACCATGTATTCCCTCTCTTCAGCAGTGAACTAGGCTACATGAGAGCCAGGGTATGTTTTAAAGCTATATTGTTTTATACATTTATGTCTTATAATGAATAACCGCTTATGTGGACTTTTATAAAACCCTGTTTTATCCTAGACTTCTGTGTTTCTTTAAATGGCTGCTCACAATGTGGCATAGTTTTCATCTGTGTCTGATAGCAGCATCTGTCTGTGTTTTGCATTCAGATCTTGCTATCCACACAAACATCATGCAGCCAAAGAGTAAGCTGGGATCATAGTACTGGTCTAGTGATGTCTCTTTTGACTTTATCTACCACTGGCCAGCCTCCAAATTCCCACACAAGAACTTTGGCACTAGAAATATTGTCACATGGTAGAATTTAATGTAAGACACTTATAGTAACTCAATGCAAATTTTTTTTTTTTTTAAGGCTTGCTGGGTCCTTCACTACTTTTGTGAAGTGAAGTTCAAAAGTGACCAGAACTTGCAAACAGCCCTAGAACTGACCCGAAGATGTCTGATAGATGATAGGGAAATGCCTGTTAAAGTGGAAGCTGCCATTGCACTCCAAGTGCTGATCAGCAATCAAGAGAAAGGTAAACGATTTGTATTTATAAGACATAGTCCTAGGAACTTGACATATTGTCTTCCTTTTTATTTGAAGGTATTTCTTGTTTACTCTTTGGTATATATTGATTGAGGTTTTAAGGAATTTTAGCTGTTAGCACCAGAAGTTTTTTTCTATTTCTCTTACAGCTAAAGAATATATCACACCATTCATCAGACCCGTCATGCAGGCTCTTCTTCACATTATAAGAGAAACAGAAAATGATGATCTTACCAATGTAATTCAGAAAATGATCTGCGAGTATAGTGAAGAAGTTACTCCTATTGCAGTAGAAATGACACAGCATTTGGTATGTTATTTGATCAGTAATGCTTAGATTACAGCAGGTGTTTTCACAGAGCTTACATATATCAGGCACCATTCTAAGTCCTTGATACGTATTTTAACTCATTTAATTCCCATACAGTCCTGTGTGAGGAATATCCCTATACCGAAAGAAAATGTGAGTTGTGAAAAGGTTAGTTAACTTGCCCAGGTTAGAAGGGGTGGGGCTGGGGTCACACCTGTGCTCTGTGCCGCTGCAGCGCATAGCTGTCAGCATGTGCTTACATTGCATCATGACTGATTGTTTGTGTGGTTTCCTAGAATGCTTTATACCAACTTAGAATAGGAATACTAGTTATAAGTAGATTTTTAAAGTGAAATTTGTTAAAATAGTTATTTTATATTTGAACTTTGTGTACAGTACGTAGCCCTGAACTTCTGAGAATTAACAATGTTAATTATTTAATGGTAATAGAAAATATGGACATGTACCCAGCAGCTATCCATTCATATTCCCTATACAATGATATATTTGGTATAGTTTATAGTCTTGCTAAATATTGAGATTTGAAGAATCTGAGTCTTGGTATTTGCTATGAATGTTCTTAGCAGCTGATTTTGAATTGGGTAAAGACATTTGAGTAAATATAGTTGTTGTTCAGTCACCAAATTGTGTCTGACTCTTTTGTGACCCATGTACTGTAGCCCACCCGGCTCCTCTGTCCATGGGATTTCCTAGGCAAGAATACTAGAGTGGGTTGCCATTTCTTTCTCCAGGGGTTCTTCCGGCCCAGGGATCCAACCCACATCTCTTGCATTGATTGGAAGGTAGATTCTTTACCACTGAGCCTCTTGGGAAGCCCAAATAAATGCAGTAGTGTTCATTAAAATAATATATTGCATTTATAATAAGCTGATTATTAGCTGACACCTCATAATTAATAATTTTCTCAGAATATCTTCAAGATGATTGAATTCTGTGGCAACAAAAACCTTGGTGACTAATATTTGATGATTAGTATTTGAACATTGTCAAATGTTGAGCTGGGCAAAGTCACTTTAGTTGTGTCTGACTCTTTGTGACTCCATAGACTGTAGCCCACCAGGCTCCTCTGTCCATGGAATTCTCCAGGCAAAAATACTGGAGTGGATTGCCATTTCCTTCTCTAGGAGATCTTGCCAACCAGGAATCAAACCCTCATCTCTTAGTTCTCCTACATTTGCATGCGGGCTCTTTATTAGTAGCACCACGTGGAAGCCCAAATGTCAGCCAGTAATACTAATGTTCATAATATTAAGGATTTTCTATGCCTTGCCTCATTTATCCTCACAGTATCTCTATGAAGATGTCAGGAAAAAGAGGTCGAGTAGTCTGTTTGAAGTGACCCAGTAAGTGGTAGAGCAGTACCATTGACTATATTATATTAATTGATTTGGAAATGCCAATCAGTTGTGCTGTCTCAGTGAGAACATTTTAAAAACTATGTTTTAGACAAAAATATGTGTATATTGCTTTAAGGGCAAAGCTTAATTATATTCTCTTCATTGTAGGCAATGACTTTTAATCAAGTAATCCAGACTGGGCCAGATGAAGAAGGAAGTGATGATAAAGCAGTTACTGCTATGGGAATCCTGAATACCATCGACACGCTTCTTAGTGTAGTTGAAGATCATAAAGAAGTAAGAAAATAATCCAGTGCTATAAAAGTTTTACGGAATTTCAAGCCATTCTTCATCAGCTATTCTGTGCTTTTGGGGGGCCTCTGACGTATAGTCTTTGGTCATCTTCTCACATACCTTGATTTTTGCTATCTTTTAACTAGTAGTACCCTTTTCATAGTACCTTATAAATATTTTAGAAGGAATAGGAGGGAGGTATTTGTATCTTTGCCTCAAAGCTCTGAGTTTGGGATTACCTTTCTCAGATAGTATAGTGATTCCTAGGAAAATGTACTCTTCCTAGTTTTCCTTTTTAATAAAAAAATTTTTTGTTAGGGTATAATCCATATAACATACCACCTTAACCATTTTTAGGTGTACACTGTATGTATTCCAAATGGATGTCCTGCTTCCTGCACTTTTTAACATTATGATGACTTTTAGGAATTTGGGATCCAATTGAGGATCATACTGATAATTAAAGGGGAATTTGTATGTTCTGTCTATCTTGTATGACTTGGGTACCCTGCTCACTGTTAGATAAATGGAGCTGACTTAAAAATTACTGGGAGTGGTAGGATTAATGCCTTCTTTTAAATAATTTTTCAGTAAGCTATTGATTTGTATCTCTGTTAACTTCACTTATATCTGGCTGAATTACAAGATTTTAGTCTCTGGCTCCATTTTCTAGGAAAATTTTTTTTCTTTGTAGTAAACTGTACTTGTTATTTCTTGTTTGTCTGATTGTAATAGTATTGTATTAAGTTTCATTCCCAGATTGATTCACAGTTTTGAAACTTTCCATTTTGAAACAAAGGCTTGAATAATTTGTTGACAACATTACATTTAAATGCATTGATTTATTATATATTTAATAATTCACTCAGTATGCTACAATTCCATATGATTTCTTTTTCTCTTTTAGATAACCCAGCAGCTTGAAGGAATCTGCTTGCAGGTCATTGGAACTGTTTTACAGCAGCATGTCTTAGGTAGGTACCTCTGATTGTTCTAAGAATATCCTACTATTGCATATGAGCAAGCATTGTCCTAATGACTTGGTATTCTTTTTCAGAATTCTATGAGGAGATCTTCTCTTTAGCACACAGTTTGACATGTCAACAAGTATCTCCACAGATGTGGCAGTTACTACCTCTGGTGTTTGAGGTTTTTCAGCAAGATGGTTTTGATTACTTTACAGGTAGGTCAAATCAACATAGAAATACTTAGGGTTCCCCTGTTTGTATTCAGTTTTAGTATATCACTTGAACACTAAGTTTTGCATATTCTTAAGTGCTTCCTTGTTTGCATAAGTTATCAGTAGTAATTAGTGCTCCAAGATGACCCTAGCATTGATATCCATTATACATTTTGATTTAGTTATTACTTGAGATTTTTTTCCCTAAAACACATATTCTTAAGTTTCTGTTTCCTATCAGTCTTCTTTGTATAATCTTTAACATAATCTTTATGTTTACTAAATATGAAGGAATATACTTTAATAATAGGCTCATTTTTACATTTAATTACAAATGAATAATTAAAAGTGAATGTTAGGGACAAAACATTCAGACTTGCTTGTTTTTCTCAGATTTTTCAGAAACACAGCATTTATGTTAGTAAAGGTATTTAACTTATACTTTTTATTAATACAGATATGATGCCTCTGCTTCATAATTATGTAACAGTTGATACAGACACACTTCTACTGATACCAAGTACCTTGAAATGATATACAGTATGTGCAAAAAGGTAGGTCACCCTAATACAAGAACATGTGAGGCTTGTGCTATAAAAAGTACCGAATTGTAAAGAGACATGATACTATATCATGGTAAACATAATATCCTATGAATTTGACTTAATAAGGGTTATTTAAAAGTTATCAACAAAATGGCTTTGATTCCTAGTTCTCTAATTCATGACTTTGACAAGTATTTATGTCTACGTTCTGGTATTTAATTAGAGCTACATTTCTTGATTTCAGTGTCTGGACCTTAGCTTATTCCCTGCTAAGTTTTGAATCAAAAGAAGACCAGAAATGATTAACGATGTTTTATAAAGAACATTCTCAGACTCAAAGATACAGAAAACAAACTGCTGCTGTTGCTGCTAAGTCGCTTCAGTCGTGTCTGACTCTGTGCGACCCCATAGACGCTAGCCCACCAGGCTCCTCTGTCCCTGGGATTCTCCAGGCAAGAACACTGGAGTGGGTTGCCATTTCCTTCTCCAATGCATTAAAGTGAAAAGTGAAAGTGAATTTGCTTAGTCATGCCCGACTGTTAGCGACCCATGGACAGCACCCACCAGGCTCCTCCGTCCATCGGATTTTCCAGGCAAGAGTACTGGAGTGGGGTGCCATTGCCTTCTCCCAGAAAAAAAACTAATGGTTACCAAAAGGGGAGGGAGGGTATAAATTATGAGATTGGGATTAACAGATACGAACTACTATATATAAAATTAATAAACAACAAGCTCCTACTGATGTTCAAATAAATAATAAACCATAATGGAAAATAATATGAAAAAGAATGTGTATATATATGTTTGGCTTCCCTGGTGGCTCAGTTGGTAAAGAATCTGCCTGCAATGCAGAAAACCCAGGTTTGATCCCTGGGTGGGGAAGATCTGGAGAAGGAAATGGCAACCTATTCCAGTATTCTTGCCTGGAAAATCTCATGGACAGAGGAGCCTGACAGGCTACAGTTCATGGGGTTGCAAAGAGTTGGAACAACTTAGCGACTAAACCATACGTATGTATAAGTAAATCAGCTTTGCTCTACACCAGAAACGAATACAACATTGTAAATCAACTACTTCAATAAGGAAAATAAAAAGAAAGGAACTCCTTGGAGGCTATGGGTTTATAGTAGCTGTACAGTGTTAGTAAATAGCAAGATTGTAAAATCTGAAGGTTCATTTTTAAAAAGTCAAAAGTACTAGGCCATTTTTGGAAAATCATAAGATACATATACATGGTGAATGTTGCCTTTTTTTTTTTTTCCTCTTAAGAAGTAGGAGATAAAATGATTGATTGGGGCCCTTTGATATCAGAGTCAATGTAATTGGTAACATGAGTTCCTTACATTATTTGTTGAGAGCTCTCAGTCTGTTGTTTAAAATCAGACATTAAAAAATGATTTTCCTCCATGAAGTTTTTAGATGTGTTTGTCATCCTTATTCTTTCTGAACACTTAGAAATAATCATCGCAGAATAATCATCTAGTTATGTTACTATTTATTGCTAATTGTTTATGTTGCTGTTCTAGGAACAGAGATAGCTATGCCATCTACACTCCTATTTTAAAACACTTATCCTTAACCCTTTGATTCCTCTAGTGCTAATGAGCATGTGAATTACATGCTTTTATTTCTTCTCTGGGGACAACTTCTGCAATCAGCAGGCTATCTTTTCATCCTGCTCGTCTCACAATCCATTGCCAGTATTTTTTTTTTTTTTTTTTTGACACAGTGGTTGTCAACTTGTTACAGTCCAGAATGGCACAACAGGGGAGGTCCTTTGATTATTTAGACCAATGTTACAGACAGACAACTCCAAATCCTTACAGTTCTTTAGACTGTAGTCTGTGCAATCACTCATATTTATTTATTAGACTCTGTTAAATACATAAGCAGTTACAGACTGATTTAAAGGTTTTGAGACACCTCCTTGCAGTTTATATTTTTTGTTGATCAGGTTCTTACAGGAGTTGCAGGAGAAGATGCAGAGTGTCATGCAGCAAAATTGCTAGGGTTATCATTCTGCAGTGCAAAGGGCGTGGCATTGACCAGGTCAGTGAAGCCATTAATGATTCAGATTGCAGGATTCAGAGAGGGAATCCTCCGCTTTTTGTTTTTGGGCATTTGTTATATATATATTTTGTATGTTGTATTATTATGATACCAAGATAACATGTTAAAATTGTTTAAAATTTAATCAATATTTAATAGTGATCATATATTTAATATGTATGGAAATAAACAAAATGATTACCACAGTAAGGTTAGTCAGTAGGAATATTTTTAATCCATGATTGCTGTTGTGGTGGGGCTCTCATATCTCAGTAAAGACTGATTTTTCTCTAAAATTGGATTTCCCACTGAAATGCTTCAGCAATAAAAATTAGTGGATCATTTAATGGAAAAGGGTTTAGTTGAGGAAACCAGAAAATTAATATGGGTAGGATGGGTAATACCTATTACTGACAGTTTTGAAATGTTTTTCTGTCTTTATAGTGTATTCCCTTATTTGTGGAAGCAGCTTTAGAGAGGCTGACAAGAGAGGTGAAGACAAGTGAACTTCGAACAATGTGCCTGCAAGTTGCCATTGCAGCTTTGTATTACAATCCACACCTACTTCTCAATACCTTAGAAAATCTTCGCTTCCCTAATAATGTTGAACCAGTTACAAATCATTTTATTACACAATGGCTTAATGATGTTGATTGTTTCTTGGGGTAAGTGACATGTACTGGGCCTTTGTTTATATAACTTTGTGAAGAACTGTGCAAAATTTTTTTAAAGAAAATATTTTATTTTTTTTCAGGCTTCATGACAGAAAGATGTGTGTTCTGGGCCTGTGTGCTCTTATTGATATGGAACAAATACCACAAGTTTTAAATCAGGTTTCTGGACAGATTTTGCCAGCTTTTATTCTTTTATTTAATGGATTAAAAAGAGCTTATGCCTGCCATGCAGAACACGAGAATGACAGCGATGATGACGATGAAGCTGAAGATGATGATGAAACGGGTAAGGGATTTGCAATGTAGGAGCCAGTCTTGTTACCTAGTTAGAAATATCACTGGACTTATTCCTTTAGCCCTTCTTCTAATGAAATGTGGGATCATAGCCAAATATTTACACGTTCATTCATTCATAGACTCTCACTAGATTCCCACTAGAGTGTAAGGTCCATGAGGGCAGGACTTTCAGCTGTATCTCCATTACATAAAGCAGTTCTAGGCAAAAATGGCACCCCACTCCACTACTCTTGCCTGGAAAATCCCATGGATGGAGGAGCCTGGTAGGCTACAGTCCATGGGGTCGCGAAGAGTTGGACATGACTGAGCGACTTCACTTTCACTTTTCACTTTTATGCACTGGAGAAGGAAATGGCAACCCACTCCAGTGTTCTTGCCTGGAGAATCCCAGGGACTGGGGGGCCTGGTGGGCTGCCGTCTATGGGGTTGCACAGAGTCGGACATGACTGAAGTGACTTAGCAGCAGCAACAGCAGCAGGCAAAAATGATTTTGGTTTAGGGTTTTTAGTGTTTGTGAGCATCTAATACCTTTTACCTGTGAGACACTATAGACCACAAGAGTAAAAATAGATGTTGTTTAAGTTATTGTAATGGTTCCAAAATATAATTGCCATTTTTGTCTTTTATCATATATTATCTTAGCCAGCCTTAAAAAAAAAATCTCATAAAAAGTATTCCTGTGGAAATAACAAACTGTTGCTTTACTATTGGTATTTATTTGGTTTGGTAAATACCATAAGGTTCAGAGCATGCCAAGTGCTGGCTCTCATTCAGTCCATTTTCCAACTTTAGAATCTATATTTAATATTAGAATACTGGAATCTAGATTATTAACAATTGTGGTTTTCTTAGATTTCTGTGAGAATTTTTTTTCTATTTATTGCTGAATGTGTATTTAAACACCAATTCTTGGAACTCTCCCTTGAATTTATTCAGTTGTCATTTTCCAACAATGATTGTTGTCAGTGAGTTACAGTGAGGAACAGAATATTTCATTGTTAACAAGAACACCTTTTTATGACTTGGCAGAGGACTGGGCAGTGATGAAGATGATATTGATGAAGATGGACAAGAATATTTGGAGATTCTGGCTAAGCAAGCGGGTGAAGATGGAGATGACGAAGACTGGGAAGAAGATGATGCTGAAGAAACTGCCCTGGAAGGCTATTCTACAATCATTGATGATGAAGATAACCCTGTTGATGAGTATCAGATATTTAAAGCTATATTTCAGAGTAAGTTTACTTGTTCTGTGTAATTCAGATAGTTCCATATGACCCATTTGCCTGAATCAAACTGTTCTTCTTTATGTCTGCCCCCTAAAGAAGAGATTGGGGTATATCAAACCCAAACTAGAATATGATTTAGGATTGTTAGGCAAAGTAACCAAAATTACTTCTCCTGTTGCATTAGAGTTCAGAGTATTTTCCTCATCCTATTATTTTACTTTTATTTAGATCATAATTTTGAAATAGGCACATCACAGGAAAATTGTATACTTCATTGCAGCCTCCCAGGTTTCCCCAGAGGTATCTACCTTTATGTTTCTTGTGTTTGTGTGTATTTTTCCCCCTGGCTAAACCTGTGCCTACCTATCTGAGAATTTGACCATTTTTTTTACATGTATAGTCTTGGGAATCTTTATTCTTTTCCTCTGCTTCACAGTGTGTGGCTATAGACTGCTGGGTGCCACTTTTTGTTTTTGATCATCATTTACTTGGATTTCAACAAAATACAACATCAGTATTCTTTAACCTAGCTTAAGAAATTTAAACTGACACTATATTTGAACCTCCTTTCCTTCCAGTTAACTGCTTTCCTATTTTATCATTCCCATACATTATGAATTTTGATGTAGAATAAATTCTCTGATAAGCAAAGCTTTAGTCTTCCAAGCCCACGACAAAGCAATTTTGATGCAAGGTTGCGGAAATGCAAGTAATTGTTTTGGGGCTATGTGGCCGGCTGTTAAAATTGATTGAAGTGCCAAGAACTGACTGGCTTTTGTCCTTGGCTTTGTATTTTGTATAGTTAAACACATGTTAATTCCTAAATATGGTTTATAATAGAAGGCTCATGCACAGTAAAGGCAATAAAGTAGAAGTAGAATATCATGAGGAAATGAGTTTTCATTCTTGGGAGTTACTCTGTAAATTTTTTTTATTTTGTGGAAAGCTTTTATAGAGAACATTTTCTCTCACTCACCATACACACACACCCCTTTCTGTAGCTAATTGAAACACGGACGTATATAGTTAGACTTGTTACCATTATATATCAGCTTATCTAGTGCGTGTTTTCATTAAACAGTGAGATTTTTAACACCTGGTCTTGTGATATGCTGGGAAATTTTGTTATTCCTTCTTATGGGTTGTGTTTGACCATTATTTAGACTATAATATAAAAATATGTGAGTATTTTAAGTACTGCAGAGTACCTTTCTATGGAAAGACTACATATATTTAAGAAAGATTTTTGAATAAGAAATGCAGAAAAAAAAATTTATTTTGTACCATTCATCTCTTTTTTTAAGGTTTCTGGGTTTTGTTTTTTAATGTAGGAATTTGAGAATTATATCCAGAATGTGGGAATGTGTCTGTTTTTAAGTTGCTTTAAATCTGAATCTTCTAAGGAGTTTGAGTTAACTTTATTTCCAGTTTCTCTACTTTGTTACTTGTTAGATAACAACTGATTTAGGTTCTATTTACTAACAGTGAGGATTTTGAGCGTGATTAGATTTTTGAGGCATAATGCTAAACCATAACTTTTTCCCCTGTATGTTTTTCTCACAAGCAATAGTAGGTAATTATTGGGAAAATATAAACGAGATCAGAATTTCAGTACTGGAGGTAGAGTAGAGGGAACAGAATAGTAGAGAACTACCAGGACTCTCTTACTGCCCTTTGTTACCTTGTTTCCTTTTGATAGCTATACAAAATCGTAATCCTGTATGGTATCAGGCTCTGACTCATGGTCTTAATGAAGAACAAAGAAAACAGTTACAAGATATAGCGACTCTAGCAGATCAAAGAAGAGCAGCCCATGGTATGTTACTTGACCCTCTTTAATGCAATTAAAACTTTGATACAGCTTTAAAATTTAAATTTGGTGATTTAAAATTATGTAGAAGCTACAGTTGTTGGAAGTGATAAGAAATTCACTCTAATCTGTAGGAATGAGATGAATTTTGGTTTTGGCCACAATTTCTTGATTTTAAGTGTAGTTGAAGACTATAATAAGGTTGCTAAATCTCATGGGGCTAGTTTGATAGTGGAAAATTCTGAAAACTGCAGTTTCTTAAAAGTATATTAAAGACATACATCATTTATTTTCATCAGTAAACATTTCATGGTTAACTATATAAATGCTTTTCAATTTAGGATATTTTAGGTAATACACATTCTAACAGTTTCGTGGGTCTTAATAACTGTGAGTCAGACTAGTTTTATATTCAGCAAGGGTCCTGCTTATAAAAAGGAAGTATTTATACCTCCTTTCTAAAGTATTTATATTTGAATTTGCTTGCAGTAAATTCATTAGCTGTTACTACCTTTGGAAGTGGATCCTATTGATTCACACTGTTTGACTCAAAATAGAGTAATTAAAGATTTTTCTTTTTAAACAATGGGAAGTGAAAATTGGCTAAGAAGTCTACAGCATACAAGAGAGTTCATCTTCTCTATATATTGCACACTTTTATTCTTTACATATGGAGGGAGAACAGAGACCAAAGTTTGGAACTTCCTGGCTAATATTGGTGGTTTAGCTGTTGTTGATGTCTGTTGGTTCCTTCTGTTCTCCAAAGTAGTAAGCTGATCAAATGCTCTACCAAATGTTTACTTTTTGTTTTTCTAGAATCCAAAATGATTGAGAAACATGGAGGATACAAATTCAGTGCTCCAGTCGTGCCAAGTTCTTTCAATTTTGGAGGCCCGGCACCAGGGATGAATTGAGTTACCACTTTCCTTCCTGCAGTGTGATTGTAGTGAAGAGCTTGTGTTCCTCCTAGTAGCGGTTCCAGAACTGGTTCATGTTATCTACTCTAAACTAATTGATCAATAGATGGACAAAGAAACCCCAGAAGGTGGGACTTGATCATCAACTTGGCACTGAAAATGAAACTAGAGGGATTTTGGCTGGGGAGGGAGGTAACTTGGGGGGTAGGGAGTATTTTCTTTATTTTTTGAAGAAAGTAAGGATTTGACTGAAAGTTCAAGTGACACTGTGGAAATCTGCAACAGGAGGGGATGTCATGAAGGCAGCTTTTCTTTTTCTGAGGAAAAAAATAGGCATGGGCTACAGGACTATTTAAAATGTCTCATTTACAGTATAAGCTCAAAGGTAGATGTAATTTTTACACCTATGAGTATTTGTCCAATTTCTGTCTCTCCTTCACCATTGGGTATCTATTCTTTATATGTAAATAAGATAAGGTAATCGATAGCCTTATTCAATCTTCATCATTTTCATTCATCAAAGATTGTTCCTATGTAGATTATTGGACATTTATTGTAGCACTACATAACTGATTAAAAAAAATCTGTAAATGAATTAGCACTTTCATATTGAAACAAGCCTGCTAGCCTATGTATAAAATAGCAAAATGTTTGCTGTTTATAAAAAGATGGGATGTAATGGGGTGGGGGGCAGGGGTAATTTCAAGTTATTAATTTAAAAATGAATTAGCAATTTTGTACCTGGTGACTTTGTGGTGCACTCACCTCTGATAGTGACTTGAATTCGGTATGTTAAAAGGGGTTAGTGATATTTCATTGCTGCTAAAAATGGCAACTCCCTCTGTGTCCTGTTTTTTCCTTAAAGCTCTCAGTGTACAAGTGGATATTTGGGTACAAGACCTTACTGTAACAAAGAGGAAAGGTGATATTTGAAGCATGTAAATTGGATATAAAGTTCTACTCTTAAAGAGTTGATAAAAGAGTATGACTAAACATCTATATATGCAATCTATTAAAAGAACTTAATTCGGCTCTTATGTCTTGATTTGATTGCAGTTTTTTTCTAATTATAAATTTTTTCCTCATTGATCTATTTTTATCCTATAACTAGAAAGAATAGGAAATGCACACTTTTAAAATTGACATTTAACACCTGCCCACCTCCCTTTCCCATCTCCTCTGTCCCTCTTGTTGATGCTGGTATCTGATAGGCTCAAGGCACAGGGTTCCCTCCAAAAACCACTGTTGATACCACTGCAAAAACAAGCCAGGAACAAGACAGCGTGGAGAGGTTGGCTTGCTTCCCTCTCTTCTAACTGCATGTTCAAAAATAAGCTTTTATTGATCTTGAACATCTGTCAGATGAGTCATACATTGGGTTATTTTTTTATATACATGTATACACACAATATTTCAAATTGAAAGCAACATCTCAATGGATTCAAAACTATTGAGTGCTGTTGTCTATAACAGACTAGAAAATTTGTAAATGTAAAAATGAAAAATGCACATATTATTTAAAATGCATAATGAAAACTCATTGGTGTTGTGTTTTTCTTGTATGCCAGTAATTAACCACTGTTGGCATTGTTTGGTTTTCTATTTTAACACTGAAGGAGTGAAAGTATTTCCTATATTTATGAATTTACTATGAAAATCTTGGCAAAAAAAGAAAAAAATGTTTGTCTGAAATGTGTGGGTGAAAATTGTTAATCAAGTGTGTTTCTACTTTTTCGCCCCAAGTTGAACACCATCTGTAAACCCTAGGTTGCTTCAGGGGATTTCATTATTACATAAAAGTCATAAAATTAAAATGGAGTAGTTGTATATATGCAACATTATGTACAGAAGGGAAGTGCTGAATAGTATTAAACATTTTTGTCTTCCTTTACCTTTTATCCCCTACCTAATATCTAGTCTACTTTTTTAAATTTCAAATTTCACTGCTCTTTGAATTGATAATTTCAATTTTCACATTGTTATTGGAAACCATATTAATAAAGGTTTTAGTTATTCCCATGCACAGTATGAAAATTCTCGGTTGCTGAGATTTTGTTTCAAGGAAATGTATTGGCATGTCTTTGAGATTAAGTTTTATTGTCTCCTCTGTCATACAATCCAAACTAATCTACATTTATGAATTTTTGACTGAAATGAAAGACCTTAAAATTAAACTATATTTAATATAAATATTGTTCAAATGGTAGTTTCTAATGCATCAAATATACCTCGATTATTTTCAGTATTTCCTTAAATATAACATCAAATTAGAGTTTCTTATAGATTATGAATCTTGATGTATCAGTGTTTTTAAATAAGGTTATAGGACTTTTAGATAACTTTTTGAGAGTAGTATTTATAAACTTGTAATTAGTTGCATGTGGATTTTATTTATTTCTTTAACATACAGCATTTCCCACAGTTTCACTAATCTATAACTTATTTTTTAATTTATACAAGTTAATTCTGATTTTGTTTGGGTTTCAGTGTGTCTTTTTTAATGGCTGACATTAGCATAAAACCTTCACTTTTTTGTAAACCTAAGCCATCCATTTTTATAAAAGCTATTCGTTTATCAGTATTAAATAAAAGATGTTAATCTATTTCTCTGCAGGTAACAGAATGGTGATTACTAATCTACATGCCTTACCAGGATAATAACTGCTATGTTCACTTCTTGAAGAGACCAGAATGTAGAGCAGGGTGGTCATACCACAGTACTGTGGCTTTGTTCAGTTCCAGATATAGTCCCGGAAGCAAGCATTTAGAAAAAGTTACTAGGAATTATATTAATATACACCACTTCTTTGGGAGGATCTAGCACAATGACTTAAGCCTAGTAGGCATTCCATAAGTGTTTGTGAAATAAATGACCTAAAATTACATTAAAATGTCACTTCTGTTCTATGTAATTTTAAGTTTTGGTGAATATTGATCCCTTCTGAAGTTGAGGTTTTACCATTGATGAGGTTGGCCATCCTTGCAATAATAGATAGCACTTTACTTTGGTGCATGTGGTTTTTACAAACGGAAACTAGATATACAGCTAGAAATCCAGAATTTCGTTACTATGAGTGGAATATCTTTTAAATAACTTTTTGAGAGCTAATTCCCCCTTTAGTTTTTGTTGTTTTTTTTTAAGTATAGGTGATTGATAGATAGAAATTTGTCAATTATATTTGGTATCTGAATCCTATATTTAAGTACTTCTACCAGAGTCTTTTTTAAAAGTTCCTTTTAACATCCTTTTAATAAACTCAAAAAGGAATTTCCTCAATCTGAAAGAAAGGCTAAAACTAATGGACTTAATAATGAAAGAGTAAAAATCCTTCCCCCTAAGATCAATAATGCCTCCTGTTGCCACTTCTATTTAGCATTGCACATAGGGTTTTGTTCATTGTTGTTGTTCAGTTGCTACTGTGTCCGACTCTGACCCCATGATCTGCAGAATGCTAGGCTCCTCTCTGTCCTCTACTTTCTCCCTGAGTTTGCTCAAATTCATGTCCATTGAGTCAGTGATGCTATCTAACTCTTTCATCCTCTCCTTTTGCCTTCAATCTTTCAATAAGGGTTTAGCCAGGGCAGTTAGGCAGGAAGAAATAAGACATCCAGTGGGAAGGGAAGAAGTAAAATGTATTCTCAGATGACTGATGTCACAGAAAACCCTGAAGAATCCACACACAAAGAGCTATAATGACTTCAAGTTTGCAAGGCATACGATTAATATACAAATATACAGTTGTATTTCTATACAGCAGGAGTGAAAGTAAGAAAATTACATTTATGGTGGTGTTTAGTCACTAAACTGTTCAGCTCTTGCCACCCCATGGACTGTAACCCGTCAGGCTCCTCAGTCAATAAATAGGATTTCCCAAGCAAGCATACTGCAGGGCAGTGAGCTGTCATTTCCTTCTCCAGGGGATCTTCCCAACACAGGGATTGAAGTCTGCTGCTTGGTTGGCAGGTTCTTTACTACTGAGCCACCACCTAGTAAGAATAGGTAACCTTTTTTTTCTTATTTTTGCTGTAACTTCTGGCTTCTGGGATTTTAGTTCCCCAATCAGAGATTGAACACATGCCCTTGGCAGTTAAAGCAGAGTCCTAACCACTGACCACTGGGGAATTCCCAAGGATAGATACCTTCTACTGACCAAAGGAATAGAATTGAGAGTCTAGAAATAAACCTTTAAGTTTATCGTCAACTGATTTTCAATAGAGGCTTCCCTCATAGTCAGTTGGTAAAGAATCTGCCTGCAATGCAGGAGACCCCAGTTCTATTCTTGGGTGGGGAAGATCTGATGGAGAAGGGATAGGCTACCCACTCTAGTATTCTTGGGCTTCCCTTGTGGCTTAGCCAGTAAAGAATCCACCTCTAATTTGATCCCTGGGTTGGGAAGATCTGCTGGAGAGGAGAAAGGCTACCCACTCCAGTATTCTGGCCTGGAGAATTTCATGGGGTCACAAAGAGACACGACTGAGCAAATCTCATATTCCTAGGTGGCACTGGTGGTAAAGTATCCACCTGCCAATGCAGGAGACATAGGAGACTCAGGTTCTGTCTCTGGTTTGTGAGGATCCCTGGAGGAGGGCATGGCAACTCACTCCAGTATTCTTGGTGGGGAATACCATGAACAGAGGTGCCTGGTGTGCTATAGTCCATAGGATCACAAACAACTGGACATGACTGAAGTCACTTAGCACATGCACAATTTTCAACAAGGGTCTCAAAACCAATGTAGGAAAGAATCTTTTAAAAATGGCTCTGGGACAGCTGGGCATATTCTTACGAAAAAATACAGGTGTAAATTGTGGTGACTGAGCTAGTTAAGTTTCTTCAATATAACACCAAAGACCAAGAAACAAAAACATGATTTAGATTTCATCAAAACTTTGGTTCAAAGGTTACTTTGGAAAAGTGAAAAGACTCCACTGCTACTGCTAAGTCACTTCAGTCGTGTCCGACTCTGTGTGACCCCATAGACGGCAGCCAACAGGCTCCCCTGTCCCTGGGGATTCTCCAGGCAAGAACACTGGAGTGGGTTGCCATTTCCTTCTCCAATGCGTGAAAGTGAAGTCGCTGAGTCGTGTCTGACCCTCAGCGACCCCATGGACTGCAGCCTTCTAGGCTCCTCCGTCCATGGGATTTTCCAGGCAGGAGTACTGGAGTGGGGTGCCATTGCCTTCTCCGGAAAAGACTCCACAGAATGGGAAAAAATATCTGCTAATCTTGAGTATATTCAGAATTCAACAACAAAAAAAACCCAATGTAAGAATGGTAAAGAAGCCAATTAGACCTTTCTCCAAAGAAATAAATGGCCAGTTATCTTAGGAATGCTTAACACCTCTAGTCATTCAGTTCAGTTCAGTCACTCAGTCGTGTCCAACTTTTGCTACCCCACGCACAGCAGCACAGTAAGTTTCTCTGTCATCACCAACTCCTGGAGCTTACTCAAGCTCTTGTCCATTGAGTTGGTGATGCCTTCCATCCATCTCATCCTCTATCATCTCCTTCTCCTGCCTTCAATCTTTCCCAGCATCAGGGTCTTTTCTAATGAGTCAGTTCTTCGCATCAGGTAGCCAGAGTATTGGAGTTTCAGCTTCAGCATCAGTCCTTCCAATGAATATTCAGGACTGTTTTCCTTTAGGATGGACTGCTTGGATCTCCAAGCAGTCCAAGGGACCCTCAAGAGTCTTTTCCAACACCACAGTTCAAAAGCATCAATTCTTCAGCCTCAGCTTTATAGTCCAACTCTCAGTTCCATACGTGACTACTGGAAAAACCATAGCTTTTACTAGATGAACCTTTGTCAGCAAAGTGATGTCTTTGCTTTTTAATATGCTAGTCATTAGGGAAATGCAGATCAGATTTCATGATGTGATATTCCTTATCTATTAGCCTGTTTAATCAAAAAGGTAGACAATCACAAGTATTGGTGAGGAAGAAGAGAAATCGTACCCCTGTACAGTGTTGGTACAATATAAAATACTTACTTGTATAAAAGGTTGAAAAGTGTCACCTAACAATTCCACTCTCGTGTGTGTGTGTGTGTGTGTGTGTGTATACACACATACATGTATATATATAATCTGAGAGAATTGAAGCCTATGCACACAAGAACTTGGTGCACAGTTCATACTAGCATTATCATAGCCAAGAGCAGAAAACCATCCAAATAGCCACTGGTGAGTGGATAAACAAAAGGTGAAATATCCATACACTCAGATATTTGGCAGTAAAAAGGAGTGATGTGCAATTACACAGTGCAGTGTGGATGGCTTTGAAAACAAGTCAGACATGAGTCCATATATATGAAATGTCAAGAATGAGCAGATCAGTGGATTAGTGGTCACTGGGACAGGGGTGGGGAGGACGAAATGGAGTGTGAGTGTAATGGGCATAGGTTTTCTCTTGGGCATGATTAAAGTGTTTTCCATTAGGTACTGGTGATGGTTGAACAGCCTGGTGAATATATTAAAACTACTGAAGTGCATGTATACTTTAAAATGGGTGAGTTTTATGGTATACGAGAATCTCAATTTTCAGTTTTAAGTTTCAAGTTTTTTTAAAGTTCTCTAAAAAGTAATATTCAATGTTTATTCATTAAGTATAAAGTAAGAGCTAGCTATCCCCATATATAGGGAAAACTGTCTTAGAGATTGTATTCTGCCAATATTTAGTTATTTGAGCTAGCTGCTCATTTTTTTTTTTTTTTTAATCACATCACCCCATCAAACAGCCCTAGCTGGCACCAAACTTTGGCAGGGTGGATAGCAGGAGGAAGAAAAAGTTTTTTTCCTGTAAATGCTGCATCTTTGTGATATATTTCAGTGTAATACAGCATTAGAAATTTAAGACTGAGCCATCTTTTTTTCCTTCTCCCAAAATTACAGCATTACTGTTTATTTGGAGACAAATGCTTCACCTTAAAAAAAAAAGCCTCACCTTGACTTGAGTATGTTTTTTCAGAAAAATAAAAATCATTTTAAAAACAACGGTTTCATTTCTAGACTATACTGCTGAAGTACTACCTATTCACTATGTATATTAGTGAAAGTTGATTTTCCTTTTCTCTGGAATGTTAGATTTAAGCAAATGTAATTAGAAGCCAAAAATGACTGCTAAAATCTTACGGAGGAAGCCAGTTTCAAAGGAACACCTGGAATCTTCAAGGGCTTTAATTGATAAAATTTTGTAAATAGAGTTCATTTTCTCCTAGCTTTCCATTAAAATAAACCAAACACATTAACCGCAACTAATAATCTTGGAGCTCAGTTATCAGGTGCTATTTTCAAAGATTAACAAATGAATGGGCTTCTCTGGTGGCTCAGCAGTAATGAATCTGCCAGCCAACACAGGAGGTGCAGGTTCCATCGCTGGGTAGGGAAGATCCCCTGGAGAAGGTAATGGCCAACGACTCCAGGAATCTTGCCTGGGAAATCCCATGGACAGAGGAGCCTGGCAGAATAGAGTCCTGAGGTGGCAAAAGTTGGATACGATTTAGCAAGTCATTCAACAACGAATGAATGAATTGGCTTAACAAGTGGTCCTTGGGTAGAGTTGGTAAAATGGAAAACTGCACATACTGGAGTTACTATCAGTAACTTTAAATGACTGGAGTCCTGCAATTAGCCACTAACAAAACATTACCAGTTTTATCAGCACTATGCTTAAGTCAGCATACATACTGAGAACTATATCTGAGATTGGAAAGGAACATTTTAAATAACATATACTTCTAAAAGTATATTCTAATAAAACTGATTAATGTTTTCAGTGTAGAAGCTGAGTGAGATTAACTGAATGAGTTTATACTGCAGACCAAGTATTCTGGGTCCATGAGCCCTATGAAACTGCTATGGCTTTAGTATATTTTTCATAGCTTTCATCTGAATCTCAAAGGAGTTTTCAAAGTGCTTAGAAACCACCGCTGTTGAGCATTAAAGTAAGACTTGGAGAGAGAGCCAACATCAAGCATTTGAAAAATACCTCTGATAGGCACTGTGCTACCTTTTTCTACATTCTCATATATCTTCCCAATCAACTCTTGTGAAGTTTGTTTTTTATTTATTTGCTCTGGGTCTTAGTTGTACCGTGTGAGATCTAGTTCCCTGGTCAGAGATCGAACCCAGGCCCCCTGCATTGGGAGCACAGGTTAAGATGGGTCCATCTTAACCACTGCACCACCAGGAAAGTCCCTGAAGTAAGTTTTTATTTTACAAATGGGGCAAGAGCTTCTAAGACAAGTGACACATCTAATAGCCACTGCTTCCAATGAAGAGCAAATGACTAGCTTGTTTTTAAATTCTTTAGCATTTTAAAAAAAAAGACAAAAATTCTTCAGTGTTTGAAAATGAAAGTTGTTCAGTTGTGTTGGACTCTTTGCCACTCTGCGGTCTATAGTCTGTGGAATTTTCCAGGCCAGAATACTGGAGAATACCAGAAAACTGGTAGCCATTCCCTTCTCCAGGGATGAAACCCAGGTCTCCCGCATTGCAAGCAGCTTCTCCACCCACTGAGCCACCAAAGAAGCCCTCAGTGTAAGAATTGTAGATTTTTTTCTGTTTTTAAAATTCTACAAATTTAGGGAGGAAAATGTATTAAACCTATTACAGAAATAATTTGGTAACTCAAAGTCACCTTCTCCTAGACATAGTTACTTGTAAGAGTTGAATGCATTGATTTTTTTGCTGAACCACCAGACTTATGGGATCTTCATTTCCCCACCTAGCCCTCAGCAATGAAACCACGGAGTCCTAACCTCTGGACTGCAAGGGCATTCCTTCCACGTTTCTTCTATACATAGAATACTTTAGTAAGTTATATTGGTGTGCAAATATGCCCAAATCAACCAATTCTCCAGAAAATTCTGAGTTACAGAAATGTTTTTAAAAACATAATAGTAACAGTTTTTGAAGGAGGCTAGAACCAGACCACCTCACCTGCCTCTTGAGAAATATGCAGGTCAGGAAGCAACAGTTAAAACTGGACATGGAACAACAGACTGGTTCCAAATAGGAAAAGGAGTACATCAAGGCTGCATATTGTCACCCTGCTTATTTAACTTATATGCAGAATATATCATGAGAAACACTGGGCTGGAAGCACAAGCTGGAATCAAGATTGCTGGGAAAAATATCAATAACCTCAGATATGCAGATGACACCACCCTTATGCCAGAAAGTGAACTAAAAAGCCTCTTGATGAAAGTGAAAGAGGAGAGTGAAAAAGTTGGCAACAAAGATCATGGCATCTGGTCCCATCACTTCATGGGAAACAGTGGAAACAGTGTCAGACTATTTTGGGGGGCTCCAAGGTCACTGCAGATGGTGACTGCAGCCATAAATTAAAAGGCGCTTACTCCTTGGAAGAAAAGTTATGACCAACCTAGATAGCATATTCAAAAGCAGAGACATTACTTTGCCAACAAAGGTCTGTCTAGTCAAGGCTATGGGTTTTTCTGGTGGTCATGTATGGATGTGAGAGTTGGACTGTGAAGAAAGCTGAGCACCGAAGAATTGATGCTTTTGAACTGTGGTGTTGGAGAAGACTCTTGAGAGTCCCTTGGACTGTGATGAGATCCAACCAGTCCATTCTGAAGGAGATCAACCCTGGGATTTCTTTGGAAGGAATGATGCTAAAACTGAAGCTCCAGTACTTTGGCCACCTCATGCTAAGAGTTGAAAGTGTGAAAGTCGCTCAGTTGTGTCCAACTCTGCGATTCCATGGACTATACAGTCCATAGTATTCTCCATGCCAGAATAATGGAGTGGGTAGCCTTTCCCTTCTCCGAGGGGATCTTCCAAACACAGGCATCGAACCGAGGTCTCCCACATTGCGGTTGGATCTGTTACCAGCTGAGCCACAAGGGAAGCGTTGACTCATTGGAAAAGACCCTGATGCTGAGAGGGATCGGGGTGGGGGGGGCAGGAGAAGGGGACGACAAAGAATGAGATGGCTGGATGGCATCACCGACTTGATGGACATGTTTGGGTAAACTCCAGGAGTTGGTAATGGACAGGGAAGATTGGCGTGCTGCAATTCATGGGGTCGCAAAGAGTCAGACACAAATAAGCAACTGAACTGAACTGAGAATTAAGTTAGCCTGTTTAGAAAACTGGTGAAAAAGTTTAGCTTTGTGGAAAAGCCTGGACTAACAATGATTGGCAGTTAAATGTTTTCAAGCCATTAATTTGTTAAGATGTAATAAGATGAGGTGATTCAGGGAAAATCTGGATTATGGGTGGCCCTAAATATTACCACATTCAAACTCCATTCTGTAGTCAGTGGTAAACATTGTAACACAAAGTTCTATTATCTATGACAATATCATTAGTGTATCTTTGTGAATTAAAGTAGAATTATGCATCCTAGTCACCATTATCATTCAATGTTTACAACCACTTAGTAGGTACCAAGGATAAAAAGATGTCCTGTAACCAAGATCCACAGTTACAGGGTGATTTTTAACTTCCTTTTTGAGATTCTGTATTACAATGTTTTAACAAACACACTAAAGGTTAGTGACTTAGTAATAAATGACTAAATTCCATAAAAATATTTTTATTCTTTTAATAACATTTCTGATAGATGTAACATCTGGAAGGTACAGAAGTATAAATTAGAACACTTGTTTGTCATCTGACCCCTCTACTCTGTGAAAAAAGGAGTCTATCCATCAAGAACAAGACTATTTGGAATGAGCCAATTACTCCAGTTTCAAGCAACTTAATCCAATCTTGTGTCCCATTTGTTAATCTTATAAGGGAATAAACGATAGTAACTAAACTTCTAAAGATCATGTATTCAAACGACACTCAAAAGTCTCTTCCTTCCAATGGCGTTTGGGCACCAATTAGGCAGCTATACTTTCGTTAGGGTCTGTCCGCCCCTCTCTACCAAAAACAAGGTAACGCTAAAATCTCAAAGGAGACTCAAGTGTAAATAAAAACACTGTAATTATCCTGAGGACAGTCTACAATCACCTGAAAGACACTAAATCAAACATTACCCAGCTTTCTCCAATTTTTGTAAGCATTACACAAATCTCCAGTTACAGCGGGACCATCCTCTTCATTCTTAGTAACTCAAATCTACACTTGGAACGCCCGATTTAACACTTTATCTCATCTTTATTCAGCTTCGTTGCCAAAACACATGAATACACACTGAATACTCCTCAAATGAGACTTGTATTTCCAATAGCTTAAAAAAGTTTTGGGTTAAGAGCTACGAGAAACGTTACCTAAACTTCACAACTAATTTGTACCCAATCTTAATAGGTACAGGGAGACCCACTCAATGCTTTCCCCACCCTTTTTGACTTTAATTCGCGACACACACAAGAAGGAAAGTAAAAAAGAAGTTAGCGACACCATTAGAGACGATTCAAAATTTGAACTTAAGCAACGTGAAAACGCAAAGCATCCGCAATGTCTCCCAGCAGAGTCCAAGACCACCGCCTCGTTGTCGAGTTTCGCCTGAGCTTCAGCTGAGGCAGGAGGTTCATCCTCCTACCAATGATGATACCCTGGCGACTGGAAAAGCAAAGACAAAGGTAGTCTTGGCAGCCAGTGACAAGGATACAGCAGCTCTCAAAAACCAGAACCTCCATCCAAGAGCAAAGGCCTCAGCTGGCACCAAGAGCCCCCAGGGAACTGTGAGCCGTCGCATCCCGTCTCACCCCACCCTACCGACGGGGCAACACTCAGCAATTGCTAGGCAAAGCGCAACCGATCTCCAGAACGCGCTCCAGCAGGCCCACCGGGAGAGCCAAAGCCACCTCCTAGCCCCTGTGGGGAAAATGGCGCCCGTGAACTCTTCTCCCTCCCGGCTAGTCACAAGGACCAGCCTCCCTCCCTCGCTACAAAATGGCGCCTCTTGGTGGGGCCCCAGAATAGGCATAATTCACTTGTCAGAGAGGCGTTGTCGCGCTGGGATGAGCGGTTCTGTCAACCAGTCAGAAGCAGGAACTTTGGCTCCCCACTTTGGGTAAGCCACTCAGTCGCTGGCTGTAAGGCCAGGCGAGGCTGACGTCAGGTAAGGGGGCGTGGATAAGGCCGTCTTCTTTCGCGTCGCCTAAATTTGAGCCAATGGCAAGCAGGAAGCGTCTAGTGAGTGACGTAATGACAGCCCAATGGAGGCTGGGGGCGGGCCTCAGAGCTACTATGCGGGTTGCGGGGCCTGGGGGCCGGGCGGCTGTTTCCTGTCCTGGTGCATGGTGGTCGGACGGAGGAATTGTTGGAAAATTTTCTCGGAGGTTCGTATATAAATGTGTTTTTACCCAGTGTGCATTATTCTCCGCCCGGCCGCCGCCCTCAGCGCGGCGGCGCGGGCCCGCTTGGGCCCGGGCTCTGGCTCCGGCTGCTCAGCCTCCAACTCAGGCCTTGCCGATCCTACGGCCGGTCGCGTAGTTGCGTCTGGGCAGAAGCGGAGTTTATTAATAACCCGCGGCCGCCACTCTGGGGCGGAGGAGCTTTTCTCTCTGAGGACGCAAACCACCCCCCCTCCCCCCAGTCTCGTCGCGTAGCGCCCCGCCTGTTCCCCTCAGGGGACCGCCGAAGGGAGGGAGTGAAAGAGGGGAGGGTGGAGCCCTCGGGAGCCTGGCGGCGCTTCTCGGCTTGACCTCCGCGCGGAGCGAGTCCCCAGGCGCCGCCGCGGCGAAGCTTCTCGGGCTGAGACGCTGGGCCCTGATCAGCACCAGGCCCCGGCTGGGGCGCCGGCGGCAGAACTGGCCGAGAGCCCGCTTGGGTTCCCGCCTGCAGATCGCCCCCAGTATTTCCTCCCGCTCAGACCATGCACACATTTCTTGTTTCCCTCACTTGGAAAAAAAAAAAATGGGGTCGTTGAGCCTAATATCGAATATTAGAAATTACTGATTTTATCATTCTGTTTTCTCGATTTTGGTGAAAAGAGTGAACGAATCCTTTCGTTGCTTTTAACATTTATTGTGGAACGTCCATCAATATTCTCTCCCCTTTTCCTCTTTTTAACATTGTTTACTCATTAAAGAAGTTAAGTAAAAAGTGATAAAATGATTGCCAAACTGATGATAAGTTTAAGATCAATTTAAGCTTTGGGAATTGTGTCTGTAGTCAGCTGGTATAATCTAGTGGAGATGTGAAAAATTGTAATTTCGAGGTTGTCGCCTTTGTCCTGAATTTTATTAGAAGCTGTAAGCGTCCAGTAGTTTTGCTGTGGTTAACAAAAATTGTGCATTATTTAATATTTTCCCTTGCTGATGGCGTAGTTTCAGTTCGTTATTAAGTGTTTAATAAGAGACTAGATAATGAAATCATCCAAAAATTTCGGTAAGATAGTAACGAATTTTACCCGTGTGTTTTGATTACTTTGGAAATTATTTAGTGTACAAATACTTTGCCTATTTTTTCCATAGCCACCTTTTAGTTTTTAAAAATAACAGCTTTATTGCAGAATATACAGACCTTTACAATTCACCCCGTTAAAGTATGTAATTAGGTAGGTTTAATGTTTTCACGGAGTTGTGCAACCATTACCAAAATGTTAAAACATGTTCATCACCCCCCAAGAAGCTCGGTACCCGCTAAGTTTCTCCCGGTTTCCCCATAACACACCTCCATCACCAACCGCTAATCTGCAAGTTTGTCTGTTCCCAGAGTTTCATAAAAATGGAATCACACAGTATGTGGGCTCTTGTGACTGGCTTCTTTCACTTGCATGTTTGCAAGGTTCATTCATGTTAGAGCATGTATGAGTACTTCATTTCTTTTTATTGCCAAATATTTCATTGTATGGGCATAACACCTTTTATTTATCCGTTCATCTGTTGATGTGGACTTTCAGGTTGCTTCTATCTTGGCTATTATGCATAATGCTGCTGTAAACAATCACATATATTTATTATTTATCTATTCATTTGGCTCCTCTGGGTCTTAGTTGTGGCATGTGGAATCTTTTAGTTACATCATGAACATGTGGAATTGATTTCTCTGACCAGGGATCTAACCAGGGCCCCCATCATTGTGGGTGTGGGGTCTTAGCCAGTGGACCACTGGGAAGTCCCCTCTACTGTTTAGTTGTTATTAAATATTTATAATGTAGGTACAGTTTATGATTACATGAGGAGAACTTTCTGAGTCCTGATGTTCTTATCATTACTTAATTTTGAAGTTCTTACATAGTTTTTGTTTTTATATATGTGTTATTTATTTGGCTGCCCTGGGCTTTAGTTTCAGCATGTGGGGTCTAGTTTCCCATCAGGAATCAAACCCAGGGCCTCTATACTGGGGACTCAGAGTCAGCCTCTCTACCACTAGGGCAGCCCTTGTTTTTATTTTTAATTTGAGATTTTACCCAGTTCTTAGTCTTTTTGTGCTTGGCTTTATTTGAGGACATAGTGATTATAAAGAGTTGAGTTGTTTGTGTCATTGCTGATTTCTATGCTTAATTTGCATTTTAAGGATAGCTTTTGTAGACAGTGTATTGTACTATCAAAATGATTTTGTTTTTAAGATGGATCTATACTGAAAATCTGCCTCCCTCTCAGAGAAATAAAAAATCTTCATAGTTCCGATAAATTTAATCCTATTTTAAAACCATGACACCGTGGGAACTCTGTACTCTGTGGAAATAACTTATCCATTAATGTGCAGACACAGGCCTTTAACTCCAAACTATATTTTTTTGTACTTAAAATACCACTGTATGGAAATTCCCCGGTGGTCCAGTGATTAGGACTTGGTACTTTCAGTGCCAGGGGGCCTGAGTTCAATTCTTGGTTGGGGGAACTAAGACTGCACATGTGGCAGCTCTGCCTAAATAAATAAATATTTTAAAAAGTCAATTATTTAAAATCACCTTTAGAAATTATTTTTTGTATTCTTTTTGAGAGAAAAAACATCCATAAGGATAAGGAAATTTTTTTCTCTTTTTTAAAATTGAAGTGTAGTTGATTTACATTTTACTTGTTTAGGGTGTATAGCAGTGATTCAGCATTTTTATAGATTAAAATTTTTTATTTTTAGCTTAAAAAATTTTTTTTAATGGAGGAACCTTGAAAACATTATTTAATTTAAGTGAAAGAAGACAGTCACGAAGGACCATATGCTATGATTCCATTTATATGAAGTGTCCAAAATAAGCAAATCTGTAGAAATAGAAAGTAGATTGGGGTTACCTATGGATTTGGAAAGGGGGAGATAGGCTTTTCTTTTGCTAGTGATAAAAATATTCTGAATTCAGGTTGTGATAATATCTGTACACTCTAAATATACTTAAGTCATTGACTTGTACACCTTAAATGGATAAATTTTATGGTATGTGAATTGTATCTCAGTAAAGGTATTTTCAAAAAGGAAAACTGTGAACAAGAGGAAAGTTTCCCTTGAATAACACATCTCTGAAACTTTTTCTTGTTTTTTTCTTCCTCTGGCAATACCACTTGACGGAAGTTCCCCAGCAGTCCAGTGGTTAGGACTCAGTTCTTTCACTGCCTGGAGCCTGAGTTCAGTCCCTGGTCAGGGAACTAAGATCCTGCATGTAGTAGGTGAAAATAGTAAATAAGACAGAGACATTTACCTTCTCATTTAGCTTTAAACTGCTGATAAGCAGCTTAGTCACTCAGTCATGTCCAAATCTTTGGGACCCTCATGGACTGTAACCCGCCAGGCTCCTCTGTCAATGGACATTCTCTAAGCAAGAATACTGGGGTGCTTTGCCATGCTCAGGGATCGAACCTGGGTCTCCCACGTTGCAAGTGGATTCTTTACTCTCTGAGCCACCAGGGAAACTCATTAATAGCAAACATACATATAATGCCATGTGTTGTTACAAGTGATTTTTATTTGCAGTACCTCTGTGAAGTACCTGCCTTTTACAGATAGGGAAACTGTTGCACAGTGTGCTTAAGTGATTTGCCCAAGGTGACAAAGATAATATGTGGTCAATGAGAGTTTGAAGCAGACTGGCTGAGGAGTCCTTATTCTTAAGTATAATGCTATATACCATGTAAGTATTTGTAAGTATTCCTTCCTAGGTATAACTCATATTTTCTAATCTATCAATAGAGGAATCCTCCTTAGATATTATTGTATGTTTTAGTAGCTGGTTGCTATAAATACGGACTCCCTGGTGGCTTAGAGGTTAAAGTGTCTGCCTCCAATGTGGGAGACCCGGGTTCGATCCCTGGGTTGGGAAGATTCCCTGGAGAAGGAAATGGCAATCCACTCCAGTATTCTTGCCTGGAGAATCCCGTGGACAGAGAAGCCTAGTAGGTTACAGTCCACGGGGTCGCAAAGAGTCGGACTCGACTGAGTGACTTTACCTGGTGGTGGCTCAGTGGTAAAGAATCCGCCTGCAGTGCAGAAAACCCAGGTACGGTCTGTGGGTCGGGAAGATCCCCTGGAGGAGGGCATAGATGGCAACCCACTCCATTATTCTTGCCTGGGGAATCCCATAGACAGAGAAGCCTGGCAGGCAGCAATCCATAGGGTCACAAAGAGTCAAATGTGACTGAAAGACTGAGCACGCGTGCACATGCTCTAAATATGCTGCTTCTACTCTGGAGAAAAACAGGTAATTAAAGTACACTGTGGAAGGTCCATCTAGTCAAGGCTATGGTTTTTCCTGTGGTCATTTGTGGATGTGAGAGTTGGACTGTGAAGAAAGCTGAGCGCCGAAGAATTGATGCTTTTGAACTGTGGTGTTGGAGAAGACTCTTTGAGAGTCCCTTGGACTGAAAGGAGATCCAACCACTCCATTCTGAAGGAGATCAACCCTGGGATTTCTTTGGAAGGAATGATGCTAAAGCTGAAGCTCCAGTACTTTGGCCACCTCATGCGAAGAGCTGACTCATTGGAAAAGACCCTGATGCTGGGAGGGATTGGGGGCAGGAGGAGAAGGGGACAGCAGAGGATGAGATGGCAGGATGGCATCACGGTCTCAATGGACGTGAGTCTGAGTGAACTCCGGGAGTTGGTGATGGACAGGGAGGCCTGGCGTGCTGCGATTCATGGGGTCGCAAAGCATCGGACACGACTGAGCGACTGAACTGAACTGTGATAAGTGTTATGATAAGGGTATGGACAGAGTGTCTTGGGAAATACAGATGAAGCATTCAGACCCAGTTTGGGGAGTTGAGATAAAACTTTCTGGTGGAATCTGAAGAATTTAGCTAAGTAAAGAGAGAAGGTGGAGAAGGCAATGGCAACCCACTCCAGTACTCTTGCCTGGAAAATCCCATGGATGGAGGAGCCTGGTAGGCTTCAGTCCATGGGGTCGCTAAGAGTCGGACATGACTGAGCGACTTCCCTTTCACTTTTCACTTTCATGCATTAGAGAAGGAAATGGCAAACCACTCCAGTGTTCTTGCCTGGAGAATCCCAGGGACGAGGGAGCCTGGTGGGCTGCCATCTATGGGGTCGCACAGAGTCGGACACACGACAGAAGTGACTTAGCAGCAGCTGCAGCAAAGAGAGAAGGAAGAGTATTCTAGAGGGAATGAATGGCAGTGTTCAGAGCCCAGATGGAAGAGATATCTTGGCCAGAATGGCTCATGTAAAAGTTGTTGAGTCAAATGATTAGAAGGTGATTTTACCATTTATGTTGTGAAGTTAAGGGCATCATTTAACCTGAGTTTCACTTTCTTCATCTGCAAAATTGTGATTAAATAATACTTAATTCATAGGATTACTGCTGCTGCTAAGTCACTTCAGTCGTGTCCGACTCTGTGCGACCCGAGACAGCAGCCCACCAGGTTCCACCATCCCTGGGATTCTCCAGGCAAGAACACTGGAGTGGATTGCCATTTCCTTCTCCAATGCATGAAAGTGAAAGTGAAGTCGTTTAGTCGTGTCCAACTCTTGGCAACCCCATGGACTGCAGCCTACCAGGCTCCTCCATCCATGGGATTTTCCAGGCAAGAGTACTGGAGTGGGGTGCCATTGCCTTCTCTGATAGGATTACTAGAAGGATTAAATGAATTAGTAATAATTCCTGGCACATAATATTTTAGAAGGAGAAATTGTCATTATTAAAATTTTAAATTATTAATATATTAATATTATTAAATGATACTAGTATCATTAACTGCTAGAATTTTAATCAGTGTTGCTGGAATATAGAATGTGAGATTGTGCTAGAATAAGACTGGAAGATAGAGTGACCAACTTGTCTTGATTTGCTGAAAGTAAAAGTGTTAGTTCAGTCATGCCAGTTTGTGGGTGGTTTTACTGTGTTTAGAACCATGGAGAAAAATAGTTACCTTAGAAAGGAGCAAAATGAGAACAAAGTAGGATATGCCTGTGTATACACACATAAGCACATTTTACAGACTGAGTTCACACCAGTTATCTCCAATTCCAGCTCAGTCCACAGAGCTCTTTCTTTTCTTCCCTTATTCCGTATTTGCATTTCTCTTCTTCCTTAATGAGAGCTCTGGCTTCCAACAGCATTTGTACATTTATTCAGTGCCCTGTCTTTTATTATGTCTAAAATAGTTTCCAAGTTGTTTTGCCTTTGAAAGTGTTAGTCGCTTAGTTGTGTCTGATTCTTGTGACCCCATGACTGTAGCCCGCAGGCTGCTCTGTCCCTGAAAGTCTCCAGGCAAGAATACTGGAGTGAGTAGCCATTCCCTTCTCCAGGGGATCTTCCCAACCCAAGGATGGAACCTGAGTCTCCTGCATTGCAGGCAGATTCTTTACTGTCTGAGTTACCAGAGAAGCCCTTGCCCAAGACCATTCCAATTTTTCTTTTTATTTATTCTTTTATATATATGTAAATATATTTTTTTTATTGAAGTGTAGTTGACTTACAGTGTTTCAGGTGCATAGCAAGGTGATTCAGTTGTACAAATATACATATATTATTTTTGAAATTATTTTCCACCATAGGGTATTACGTGATACTGACTATGGTTCCCTATGCTATGCAGTAAACCTTTGTTATGTATCTATTTTTCAAGTAGAAATTTAGTATTCTATTCGTAAGTCAAACAAGTGGAATAAAAATGTCATAATTTTTTTAGTTAGGCAAAAATGCATAGATTTTAAAATATATATAATATATTTTTATATATTTGTATGCAAAAGCTTTTCTACTACACTTTTGATAAAGACTTGAGAAAGAGCATCAAAAAAAAAGGAGATGGAGAACATAAACTAAGTGAAATGGGAACACTGAATATGAAATGTAAAAAGTGAAACAAACTAGATAAAAGTCCATCATGTAGTCCAGTTTTTAAACATGACTGCTCATTAGAAACATGGAGCTGTGGAGGTAAAAGCAATACTTGAGCATTTGTATTTTTCAAAAAATTTCAAGATAATTCTGATATGTATCTGGATTTTAAAAAGTGATTACAGATTTTTCTGTTAGATCCTAGTTTTGGTAATATGGTAAGTGGAAGTGCATATATGCACATGTTTTCATCCACCCAGCCAGTCTGTGTCTTTTGGCTGGTTCATTTAATCCATTTACATTTAAGGTTATATTATGATCCCATTACTGTTTTCTTAATTATTTGGGGTTTATTTTCTGTAGGTCTTTTCCTTCATTTGTGTTTCCTGCCTAGAGAAGTTCCTTTAGATTTTTTGGATAGCTGGTTTGGTGCTGCTGAATTCTCTTAACTTTTGCTTGTCTGGAAACTTTTGATTTCTCTATCAAATGTGAAGGAGAGTCTTTCTGGGTAGAGTATTCTTGGTTGTAGGTTATTCCCATTCATCACTTTAAATATATCATGCCGTTCTCTTCTGGCTAGTCGAGTTTCTGTTGAGAAATCAGCTGATAGCCTGATGGGAATTCGCTTGTGTGTTATTTGCTGTTTTTCCTTTGTTGTTTTTAATATTTTATTTCTGTCGTTAATTTTTGTCAGTTGATTACTGTGTGCCTCTGTGTGTTCCTCCTTGGGTTTATCCTTCCTGGGATACTCTGTGCTTCTGGACTTGGTTGACTATTTCCTTTCCCATGTTTGGAAAGTTTTCAGCTATTACCTCTTCAAATATTTTCTCAGATCCTTTCTTTGTCTCTTCTCCTCATGCTGCTGCTGCTAAGTCACTTTAGTCGTGTCCGACTCTGTGTGACCCCAGAGACGGCAGCCCACCAGCCTCCCCTGTCCCTGGGATTCTCCAGGCAAGAACACTGGAGTGGGTTGCCATGTCCTTCTCCAATGCATGAAAGTGAAAAGTGAAGCTGAAGTTGCCCAGTCATGTCCGACTCTTAGTGACCCCATGGACTGAAGCCTACCAGGCTCCTCCATCCATGGGATTTTCCAGGCAAGAGTACTGGAGTGGGATGCCATTGCCTTCTCCGAGAATACTAGAGTGGGTTGCCATTCCCTTCTCCAGGAGATCTTCCCGACCCAGGGATTGAACCTGGCCGGGTCTGCTGCATTGTAGGCAGATGCTTTACTGTCTGAGCCAACAGGGAAATCTTCTCCTTCTGGGACCTCTGTAATGCAAATATTAGTATATTGAATGTTGGTGTGTTTAATGTTGTCCCAGAGGTCTCTTAGGCTGTCTTCATTTCTTTTCATTCCTTTTCTATATTCTGTTCTGTGGCAATGATTTCCACTGTTCTGTCCTCCAGTTCATTTACCTGTTCTTCTGCCTAGTTATTCTGCTATTGATTCCTTCTAGTGTATTATTCATCTCTGTTTATTCTTTAGTTCTTCTAGATCTTTGGTAAACATTTCTTGCTTCTTCTCAATCTTTGCCTCCATTCTTTTCCCAATATCCTGGATCATCTTCACTATCATTATTCTGAATCCTTTTTCTGGAAGGTGCCTGTCTCCACCTCATTTAGTTGTTCTTCTGGGACTTTTTCTTGTCCCTTCATCTGGGATATAACTTTCTGCTTTTGCATTGTGATTAATTTTCTGTAATAAATTAATTTCTGTGCTTCTTCTTGCTTCTGTTTGCTTTCTGATGGATGAAACTAAGAGGTTTATGTCAGCTTCTTGATGAATGGGAAAAATTGGGTCTTGCTCTGGTGGACAGGGCCTTGCTCAGTAAAGCGTTAATCAAATTATCTGCTGATGGGTGGGGTTGCGCCCTCTCCCTGGTAGTTGTTTGGCCTGAGACGATCCAGCCCTGGGGTTTGTGGGCTCTATGGTAGACTTAATGGTGAACTCCAAGAGGCTTTATGCCAAGGGAGACCTTCCAGTGCCCCCGTTCCTGTGGCGAGCCCCTGCCAATCCACGCTTCCACAGGAGGCCCTCCAACACTAGCGGGTAGTTTTGGTTCAGTCTCCTGTGTGGTCACTGCTCCTCCCAAGCTTGGAGTCTCTGTTTTTCTCAGTCCTCTGGAAGACCTATAATCAAATCTTGCTGGCCCTCAAGGCCAGATTCCCTGGAGATTTCCAATCCCTTTGTTGGATCCCCAGGCTGGGAAACCTGATGTGGGGTTCAGAACCTTAACAACAGTGCAAGAACTTCTTTGGTATTACTTGTCTCCAGTCTGTGGATCACCCACCTGGTGGGTATGGGATTTGATTTTATCGAGATTGTGCCCCTCCTACCATATCACTGTGGCTTCTTTGTCTTTGGATGTGGAGTATCTTTTTGGTGGGTTCCAGCGTCCTCCTGTTCATGGTTGTTCAACAGCTGGTTGCAGTTTTGGTGCTCTCACAGGAGGATGAGCACACGCCTACTAGTACTCCACTGTCTTGAACTGGAAACTATCCCAATTTTGAAACAAATTCCCCCCAGAGAAATAAAACAGAAATGAAAGTTCCATGACCTGGGAAGCTTGTCAGTGTTGGGCAAACCAGGATGATTGTATTAGAGAAGTTAGTAGAACCCCAATCATAGTATTTGGACTTTATGGATAAGTGGGAAAGTTTTGAAGGTTTTTATGACAGAGAAATGCTTTGATTGGATTTGAAAGCACTTGGACTGTGCTGTGGAGATCAGGTTGGGGGAGGGTAAAAGTGGATTTCAGGAGGCTGATGTAATAACCCAAGTGGTGATGGTCTCCTGAATTAAGACCGCCTAATAAGAGAAGTGAATGCATTTGACAGATATTTAGGAGGTAAAGTGATCATTTTTCGTGATCCATTGGATATTAAGGGGGATTGGACTACTGGGTAAGTGATTGCATTTATCATTGAGGTAGAAAATCAAAAGTAGAATTTTATGACAAACTGTTTTGAGATGGAGGAGGACCATGACTGTCATCAAGGCCAATAAGCAGCTAGATAAATAGATCAGGAGCCATTAAGAGGAAAGACTGGATAGTTTTAAAAAGCTTGTAAATTCTAGAGATCTTTGAAACCATGGAAATGGATATGATATTCCAAGAGGAAAAGTGCATAAAATGAAAAAACAAATGAGGATGCAAGCTTGCAGGTTCTCAACATTTAGTAATACATTGGAGAAATGGAAAAAGATTGGCTAGGAAGTTGGAGGAAACCCCCAAGAGCATGTAGATGTCATAGATGCCAAGGCAAGAGAATATTCTAAGAAACAGATAAAGGTCAGTGGTATCAAAGACAGAAAAGTATCCATCATACTGTTTTTTAATGTTTAACTATCAATATTATAATGGCTAGTCATTTAAAACAACTTTTTGAAAATTTAGGGTATAATCATCTATGTTCAATTTGATGAGTTTTGGCAATTGTATACATTCAGATGATCATCACTCAAAAGATAATGGACATATCCATCACCACAGAAAATTCCCTTGTTCTCCTTTCCAATCAGTCCCCTAACCTTGCAATCACATTTTATTCTAACACTGTAGATTAATTTTGGTGTTCTGGGAAGTTATATTAATGGAATAATACAATATGTATTGCTCTGTGTCTATCTTACTTCCCTCAACATAATAATTTTGAGATTCCTCACTGTTATTGTTATACACTGTTATTATGTATATATAGTTTGTGATGCCAAAGAATGCTCAAACTACCGCACAATTGCACTCATCTCACATGCTAGTAAAGTAATGCTCAAAATTCTCCAAGCCAGGCTTCAGCAATACGTGAACCGTGAACTTTCAGATGTTCAAGCTGGTTTTAGAAAAGGCAGAGGAACCAGAGATCAAATTGCCAACATCCGCTGGATCATGGAAAAAGCAAGAGAGTTCCAGAAAAACATCTATTTCTGCTTTATTGACTATGCCAAAGCCTTTGACTGTGTGGATCACAATAAACTGTGGAAAATTCTGAAAGAGATGGGAATACCAGACCACCTGATNTCTGCTGGATCATGGAAAAAGCAAGAGAGTTCCAGAAAAACATCTATTTCTACTTTATTGACTATGCCAAAGCTTTTGACTGTATGGATCACAATAAACTGTAGAAATTTCTTCAAGAGATGGTAATACCAGACCACTTGACCTGCCTCTTGAGAAACCTGTATGCAGGTCAGGAAGCAACAGTTAGAACTGGACATGGAACAACAGATTGGTTCCAAATAGGAAAAGGAGTATGTCAAGGCTGTATATTGTCACCCTGCTTATTTAACTTATATCCAGAGTACATCATGAGAAACGCTGGGCTGAAGGAAGCACAAGCTGGAATCAAGATCGCCGGGAGAAATATCACTAACGTCAGATATGAATACGACACCAACCTTATGGCAGAAAGTGAAGAGGAACTAAAAAGCCTCTTGATGAAAGTGAAAGTGGAGAGTGAAAGAGTTGGCTTAAAGCTCAACATTCAGAAAACGAAGATCATGGCATCTGGTCCCATCACTTCATGGGAAATAGATGGGGAAACAGTGGAAACAGTGGCTGACTTTATTTTTCTGGGCTCCAAAATCACTGCAGATGGTGATTGCAGCCATGAAATTAAAAGATGCTTACTCCTTGGAAGGAAAGTTATGACCCACTTAGACAGCATATTAAAAAGCAGAGACATTACTTTGTTAACAAAGGTCCGCTAGTCAAGGCTATGTTCCAGTGGTCATGTATGGATGTGAGAGTTAGAATATAAAGAAAGCTGAGTGCTGAAGAATTGATGCTTTTGAATGGTGGTGTTGGACAAGACTCTTGAGAGTCCCTTGGCAGGCAAGGAGATCCAACCAGTCCATCCTAAAGGAGATCAGTCCTGGGTGTTCAATGGAAGAACTGATGTTGAAGCTGAAACTCCAATACTTTGGCCACCTCATGTGAAGAGCTGACTCATCAGAAAAGACCCTGATGCTGGGAAAGACTGAGGTCAGGAGGAGAACGGGATGACAGAGGATGAGATGGCTGGATGGCATCACTGACTCAATGGACAGGGGTTTGGGTGGACTCCAGGAGTTGGTGATGGACCGGGAGGCCTGGCGTGCTGTGGTTCATGGTGTCAGAAAGAGTCTCACATGAGTGAGCGACTGAACTGAACTAATATTAATCAGATGGCATTGTAAACTTATGAATTATCTGAAAGATGTATATCCCAGGTACAGAAGTCAATTGCTGTATATTCAAGGAAAAAGATGCTCTGGGAGAATGTTCTTACTTATAAGAAGGCAGAAGGAAGAATTGTGGGATCATTTTAGCCAACAACCACATTCTGAGGCCGACAGGGCTGAACCATTATAAACAACATAATGGACTCCACAAACAAGAGGAGCTTTTGTTCACTCACTCCACGTGATTCATGATTCCCTCCTTGCCTGGACAACTGAAGACTCAAAGCCAAAAAGATGACATATAAAATTGTTCAAGCTAGTCTTCGACAGTATGTGAACTGAGAACTTCCAGATATACAAGATGGATTTAGAAAAGGCAGAGGAACCAGAGATCAAATTGCCAACATCTGCTGGATCATAGCAAAAGCAAAAGAATTCCAGAAAAACATCTACTTCTGCTTCACTGACTACTCTAGAGCCTTACTGGTTTTGCCAGTAGTCATATTCAGATGTAAGAGCTGGATATAAAGAAGGTGGAGCGCTGAAGAATTGATGCTTTTGAACTGCGGTGTTGGAGAAGACTCTTTGAGTCCCTTGGACTGCAAGGAGATCGAACCAGTTCATCCTGAAAGAAATCAACCCTTAATATTCACTGGAAGGACAGATGCTGAAGCTCCAATACTTTGGCCACCTGATGGAAAGAGATGACTCACTGGAAAAGACCCTGACGCTGGGAAAGATTGAAGGCAGGAGGAAAATGGGACAACAGAGGATGATACGGATGTCACTGACTCAGTGGACATGAGTTTGAACAAATTCTGGGAGATGATGATGAACAGGGAAGCCTGGTGTGCTGCAGTCCATAGGGTTGCAAAGAGTCAACAGGACTGAGCAACTAAACAACAACATTAGGCAACTCTGCGGGATTCTTTTATACACAGCATTACTCGTGTCTTCCTTTTATTTGTCCTCAGCTTCCTTAGAAATTTTTTATACACTACTTTTTACAGATTTAGTTGCAGAGCAAAACTGAGCAGTTACAAAGAACACCCGGATACCCCACCCCCACACACATGTATTCTCTCCCACCTATCAAAATCCACACCAGAGCAGTACATTTGTTACAACTGATGTATACGGACACACCACCAGGTCCACAGTTTATACTAGCCTCCAGGTAGCTCTTAGCGTTGCACACTGTATGGGCTTTGACAAATGTGTATGATGTAAGCCTACCATTACAGTACCAGACAGAGTCGTTTCACTGCCCTCAAACCCTCTATGCTTGGCTTATTTATCCCTCCCTCCCCCAGTCTCTGACAACTGTAGGTCTTTTTGCCATTTCCATAATTTTGTCTTTTCCTGCTGGGTAGTTGGAATCATACATTATGTAGCCCTTTCAGACTAACTTGTTTTACTTAGTAATGCATATTTAAGGTAGCTCCAGGTCATTCGTAGCTAGATAACTCATTTCTGTTCAGTGCAGAGTAATATTCCTTGTCTGGATAGATCAGTTTATTTATCCATTTACTTACTGAAGGACATTTGGTTGCTTCCAAGTTTTGGCACTTAGGAGTAAAGCTGCTCTAAACATACATGTGCATTTTGGGGGGTTCAGGATATAAATTTTCAATTCATTTGGGTAAATACATATTTTTTATCCTTAATGCAAACTCCCTCAAATCCTTACTGCAATGAGCAAGAGTACATTAGATAATACTCCATCTGATTTTATGTTTCATGGCTAAACCACCTGGAGAGTAGCACTTGGAGTGATTCTGAGGAGGCAATAGTATGATGAGAACAGTAGTAACACACTGAGCTTGAACTGAAGGTGAGAGAAAAATCTTTTCTCTTTTCATTGTGAAACACATACTTCTAAAAGGCCATCGCAAGAGTAATCTCACTGTTACCAACACAGTAACATGTTTTCTAAACAACAGCAAAGAGTTTGAGGTGCTCGAAATAATTATATTCTCTGTC
Organism: Aepyceros melampus; assembly: GCA_006408695.1. Lineage (NCBI taxonomy): Eukaryota > Metazoa > Chordata > Mammalia > Artiodactyla > Bovidae > Aepyceros > Aepyceros melampus. The sequence goes on from SJXQ01012311.1 coordinate 83,257, forward strand.
ATAAGGTAAAGTGACAAAATGCCTGTAAACATATGTATATTAACAAGCATTTCAGTGTTGATTTCAATGCAAATCCATTTCCTCTCTGACAGCTATGACGGGATATTAAAATATAGGGTAGCTTACATATTTAAATATATACAAAAAGAAATAACTGCAATATAAGGAAGGTACTTAGTTCTGCAGCAGTTAATTCATAATACATTAATTTCGTATGCTAACTTCAACCCTGCTTCATCTTATTTACCTTCTCTTATAATCTCTCAGCCTCTTAGTTCCTTCTAAATTTATTTTATTTGCCTGTATTATATTGTAGCCCACCAGGCTCCTCCATCCATGGGATTCTCCAGGCAAGAATACTGGAGTGGGTTGCCATTTCCTTCTCCAGGGGATCCTTCCTGACCCAGGGATCGAACCCAGGTCTCCCACATTAGAAGCAGACACTCTAACTTCTGAGCCATTGCCCCAGCATACTCATTATATTTATCTATGTCATCTGTCTTAAATCTTTTCTGATACAAGGCAGGGCAAAAATTATTAAAGAATCAATCAAGTAATCAAGGTGTTCAGACTTGGTAAGCTCTCGAAGACAGCTAATACAGTCTTTTTCTCTTTTATATAGATGAAAATTCTCCTTAGGGAAACCTATTTCTAATCTTGTGTGTTTGTGTGTATGTGTATAAATTATTTTATATACCATGATTTAAATTTACAACATTGTTAATACCTGAATTTCAAACTTTGAAATTATAGTATCATTTAACTAAAACTTACTCTATATAACAGACATAGTACTTTCCTCTAGGAGCTATTTAAAAGCCTCTTAAATCTTGGGTTTCTTCTATATACTTATTTATGCTTTGTTTAATAGCTGTGATAATAATGCATGATAATTAAATGTAACTTGGAAAATACAGAAAAGAATAAAGAACAAAATGAAACGCATCTATAATTCATTTCACTTAGAGAAATTACTGTTCACTTTTTACTATATCTTATTATTACTCTTTTTCATGCCACACTTCACTCATGTAAATAACATGGGGCAAAATGCTGATATCGAAGTCTGGCTTTACCTAATTTTCCTCAGCCCTGACAGAGGCCACTCTTCCCTACACAATCAACCACACACTAATTAGTTTTCATTCACAAACATATTCTCACATACACAGTGACTTTTTCTACCTGGTTGAGGTTCAAAAAGGAAGGACTATATATAACCATATTATAACCAGTTCTGACCTTGTCTTTTACATGTCTTTGTTTTATCTACATCTGTAATCTCACCTAACTTATCAAAATATTCTTCTTTGGATTCCCTTAAGTCAATCTTCTACATATACCCATATAAAAAGCTTGTTTTTAACTCCTGTGGTATAAGAACAGGTTGTGTCTAAATCTCAAAACTTCATTTACAACATACATACTTTCTTCCCCAAATTAACTGATCTTACAGCCACAAAATTGATCTACCAAAAAAAAAAAAAAAAAAAAAAAGCACCAACATGCCCTTAGAGCTGATATCTCTCTATCTGGATGTGGTGACACTATTTCTTCCTTCTCATTCTTGGTCTATGAATACTTCATTCAACATGCCAAAGGTAGCATAAACAATGACTGATGAGGGAGCCAGAAATATACTGCCTTACAAGATAAACTTTACTACAGCATAGAATTAATTACATCTGGTTTTATGAGGTATAATTATGTTGAGATTTAAACTAGCCCTACACTTGGTTTTACTTAAGACTCTCTTCTTCATCTGTCTAGTTAATGAAACCCCAGAAGCAAGCCAATGTGAAAACACTTTCAGATAGTTGTTACTGAGATCAAGTAGACTGTTACACAACCCACGTGACCAAAGAAACAATATTTCCGCCATGAAGGATGATACAATATCCTGTTCTTGCTAAGCAAAGATAAGAGAAGGTCTACCCTATCATTCCCAGCAGAAAGACCAACTGCCATGATATAAACTTCTGTAAAACTTGTAATTCCCTCTTCATGGCACACTTCTTTGAACATTACCTTGCAAGTCTGCATCATTTGACTTTGGACTGCTTCTTGCTCGCCGCTCTGTTTTCTTAATGCCCGGCCCACCGCCGCTGCCACCTCCCCCGCCTCCACCACCGCCACCGCTGTGGCCCTTGCCATAGCCATTGTACACGGTGGTGCAGTTGCTCTTGTAGATTGAAGAAGGAGGGCTGTTGAGGCGATTCTGGCGGTCAATCTGGCGGTCTTTCAGCTTTTTGTGTGGAGGTTTGCTATACTGGTCTTCTCGGGTGATGTAACTCGACATTCCATAGAGTGGTATAATTTCTAAAAGAATGGTTAGGAGAAATGCAAACTCATCATCTTCAATAATAAAGTCTTAGATGGTCAAATGACCTGTCTCCTGAAGGAAGAAGTTAACATTTTACAGTAAATACATTATGAAGTATTTTTAAGAGACTGGTATGCATATTATACATGTTTAAAATACTCCCATTCATTTCTAACCAATAAAGGAATAATTAATCATTAAAAAAATGATACTGTGTGTTCACAAATGTTCAAGAGATTATGGAAAATATTAAAGAATCTTTTCTATCAAGAGTTCATATTCTAGTTAAATATATAATTAAGCTTGATTTGCCTGTCTATTATTCTTAGTAGTTGCAATCTACAAAAAAAGAATTAACAAATACCTGCTTAAGTAATAAGTCCTCAGAAACAAAACATTTAAATGTATGCTTATCCTTACAGACAGAATATTTCTACTGGAAAATATACAGCAACAAGAATATAAGGGGTTATTTGTGCCATCTAGAAGAGTCAACATTTGAACAAAATCTATTAAAATGAAGAGATGAGAAAATTCCATTAAAAATAATCAAAGCTCACAGAATTAAGGGAAATGTTCAAGAGATTATAGTATTATATATAAGCCACCTTTGCAACCTGGTGCCAGACATAACCATCTATTGTCTTAAACTTGTATTCTGGGGTAATCAGAAGACATACTGACTAGTAGAATGTCACCTGGCTTCACTATCCATATTTTTACATGGCTTGAAAGAAGACAGAAGCCTGTGAAATAATCTTATGATCTGAGGTGAAAACACATATTTTAAATTTAAATTTTTTAAGCAATTAAAAATTATACTTAAATACTAATATAAATGATAATATAGAACACAGATACTGGGTCCTTACATGTTTACAAAAAAAAAAAAGGCCCACATGCACAGAGTGATCATATAAATTACCATCCAAATCCAGGTACTTCTGAGGGTAACTAGGGAACACTTCTAATTATTTATCTGGACACAAGACCTAAGCCAGCACTGTTCTAGGCACATCAGCAATGTAAAGTCACCCTATATAACTGAACAACTGATGTTTCGACCGTTGAATGGTAAAGCTCCACTTTTCATTTTCTTTCTGTTCACATAGCTCGAGAAAGACCTTAAAAAAGCAAATCTTCCTGTGAACTCCAAGGAGATCCAACCAGTCCATCCTAAAGGAAATCAGTCCTGGGTGTTCATTGGAAGGACTCATGTTGAAGCTGAAACTCCAATACTTTGGCCACCTGATGCAAAGAGCAAACTTATTTAAAAAGACCCTGATATTGGGAAAGATTGAAGGGAGGAAAAGGGGATGACAGAGGATAGATGGTTGGATGGCATTCTGACTCAATGGACATGAGTTTGGGTAAACTCCGGGAGTTGGTGATGGACTGGGAGGCCTGGTGTGCTGTGGTTCATGGGGTCGCAAAGAGTCGGACACAACTGAGCGACTGAACTGAACTTACAAGATAACCAATTTTCACTAGAGAAACACAATTCTATTCACAGCGTGCATGCCCAAGTAAATCATGTCTAAACAAAGAAAAAGAATGATAAAGGTTTTAAATATCACAAGATAATACACGTGAGACTTAAAATATTCACTATGGGTACTGATAGAGTAATATTTTAAAACATCAATAAGTTTTAAAATGCATACAGTTTGGGAAACTAAATGTCTGAATTACTTTTAGGTGCATACATATTGAGAACTAAGGTACAAGAATATATAAAAGGCTTTTTATTTATAAAGCAAAAGATTTTTGTTTTGTTTAATTAGGAATCAATGAAGACAGCACTTTCATTTATTTCACATTATTGTTCTGTGTTATTTTAATGAAAATAAATCAAAACACCCTAATTCAATGAAGACAAGTGTTTTGTTCTGTTTTGCTTAATTCTAATAACTTAAATCATACTATCGTGTAAAATTACAAAAGACACCATTCACAAAACAGTAATTGTGTGGCATCCTACTAAAGACTGCTAAAATAAGGCAGGTCATACACTCTTCATCAAGTAATGAGTCAACAGCCAAGGCTTTTCACACTGTCATTAACCTCAGACCCAACTAGAAAACCGAAAAGTACTCAAATATTTAATGTGTATTGTATGAATACTGAATATGTTTTTAAAAACTATTCTCAACTAACTGAAATTGTTCAGTTTTAATCAAAATATTTTCATGGAATATGCCCAGTCACTGATGTTCTGGAGTGTTATGTTACTAGGCAAGAGGACTACAGCAATAGGAAGTTATCGATGCCTTTATGCATTTAAAGTATTGATTTTGTCTTTTGCTGTCCCCTCTCTGTACCCTATTATAATAGCATGTAAGCTTTTTGAATTATATTAAATTTCTTTCTAAATGCTACTGCAAAAAAAAAAAATTAAATTCTATCCCTAAGTTTTCACACTGTCATTAACCTCAGACCCAACTAGAAAACCGAAAAGTACTCAAATATTTAATGTGTATTGTATGAATACTGAATATGTTTTTAAAAACTATTCTCAACTAACTGAAATTGTTCAGTTTTAATCAAAATATTTTCATGGAATATGCCCAGTCACTGATGTTCTGGAGTGTTATGTTACTAGGCAAGAGGACTACAGCAATAGGAAGTTATCGATGCCTTTATGCATTTAAAGTATTGATTTTGTCTTTTGCTGTCCCCTCTCTGTACCCTATTATAATAGCATGTAAGCTTTTTGAATTATATTAAATTTCTTTCTAAATGCTACTGCAAAAAAAAAAAATTAAATTCTATCCCTAAGTTAAAATAGGATACTGATGATTTCACTTAAAATAGCCATGTATATAATATATATATATTTATATATAAAATTGATGAAAGTAAGGTAATAACATCCTCTAAAACAAGGAGACATTTCTCATGCACTTTATCTGTAAACCAACATAATAACTGTTTGAAGCAATTCATAGACGCAGAAGAAAGTTACTTTGCAAAGTTCTAGTGTTTAATTTTACCCTCACTTATCTGGTTTCTTAGTATCCATTTTGACAGAGAAGGGCTTCAGACTAAACCAATACCAAGGTCAAAACTAACAAGACATAATGCCGGTATCTCTGAGACTCTTTTCATTTCAAGGTATCTGCCTAGCAAACAGTGAAACTGTGGCTGCACTAACAGCTATTCTCAAACTAAAAACAGCATTCAGGAAGACCACATCAACAGTGAGAGGATTTTGAGTACTGCCAAGATTGCCAAAGAGCATCCAAGAAACTCAACAGTTACTGAGACCTCACAGTCTTCTATCATTGGAAATGCGACGCAAAATCCTTTGTAATTTCCCTTCTACTGCTTGACCATATGGATGCCTGAGAACTAATGTCTCCAGCTCTGTCTCAGGCCACTCTCATATAAAAATATGTTAATAGGACATAGAAACATATGATAGATTACTGCCTCTTTTCTGAAATGAGAAGTGGCTTGCCTATTACCTGCACTCTAGGGGGTGGGATGGGGACAGAATTTGAAAACAATATAAAGAAAGAGTCTCAAGATACAACCGAGGACAAAGAAAGCTAGGAATTTCCTATGAGCTTTACACAGCAGATAGATCCTCCTCTACCATGCTTATTACAGACGAAACAAAGGCTCTCTGGCTCTCTAAAGCTACTTTAGTTTTGTAACCAGTTCCAACAACTCCAGATGACAGCAATCTACTCACCTTGCTCGCTGTATATTGTGGGAGGAAGATGATGCTGAGGAAAGAACTGAGGTGGCATATCTCCAGGTCCAGTAACAGGTGGGTAGTATGCTGTGTGTGAATTATGGATAAAATGCGGGTGGTGAGTCAGGTAGGGGGGTAGATGATGGGTTGGAGACATAGCCGAGGGGTAGCTTGGGGGGTAACACTCAGGAGATTGGGGTGTGACCACCACCCGGCGGACTCCAGTATTGTCTTCAATCACCTAGGGAAAACAACAAAAAGAATATAGTATGTATTATTAGCAAATATTCTCTGAGTGCAGATAGTATTTAATTACTTCCCTCCTTAACTTTAATCTTCTCTTCTCCATAGCGGGGGAAAAAATGGCGCATGTTGAATTCTGGTTCTCTAATTCAACTAGTTGGGCTTTCCTGGTGGCTCAGTGGTAAAGAATCCACCTGCAATGCAGGAGACCTAGGTTCAATCCTTGTGTCAGGAAGATCCCTGGAAAAGGAAATGGCAACCTACTCCACTATTCTCGCCTGGAGAATTCCACAGACAGAGGAGTTTGGTCGGCTATAGTTCATGGAGTCATGAAGAGTCAGATAAGATTTAGAGTCGGATAAGATTTAGTGACTAAACAACAACAAAAACAATTCAACTAGTAAAATGAATTTTAGAAATAACATTATTCAACTGGCGTTTTCCAGAAAGAAGAGACGTTTTGGGTCACATAAATATGCTTTAGGGGTCTGAGCTTTCATTATCTGCCCAACACCACCCGACCCCACACCTGCTTTAGCAAGTATGATTCCATGACACTAGAGCTTTAAGAAACTAAGAGAGGTTGGCTTTACAAACTATAGCTTCAGAAACTATAATAGTACTGAAAAGTCATTTAATCTGGAACCAAGTTTGTGGATGAAATGAGGGGATCTCCACCTATCAAACACTTGAGCAATCCCAAATCAAGGACACCTTTTGTTCCCAAGACG
>SJXQ01012311.1:91112-121160 GCA_006408695.1 Aepyceros melampus
GGGAAGAATAGGCCAATCAACATTCTATCCATATTTTCTGCAAATGATTTTTTTAAAATTCAGTCAAGGAAAGTAACACAAGGCAATACAATGCTGGTATTTATTGGCTCCGTGGCCAACTGCATGCTATCTGCTGTAGGAGCAAACAGTTTTGTTGAGACGCAAGACATGAAATAATGCAACAGAACTGTAATCCAAAGGCAAAGCTGTGGGGTACAGAGAACAAGAGCATGAAACGGCAGAATCAGAGGCAGCTTCAGGGACCTCAGAACTGGTAGGGGTGGGACAGGTGAAAGCCTGTGAGCCCTGTGTGAGGGCCCTGCAAAGAAGGGGACAATGATGGCTCAGGAGTGAACCTGGAACCTGGACTGGGCTTCCAAAGAGACCAGGTGGGCTAAACAAGCTTAAGACAATTAGGCACATCAACTGACAGAAAGTTCTGCTTAGAAAAACAACAAAACTGAAAATTAAACTTGGATATTGAAATCGATTTCTCATTACACCTTAGGAGGCTGATTAGGAGCCAAAACAAAATGACTTAATCATGTCTAAAAACATTCTAATAAAAAAAAAATTATACTAAGCTTTGCTTTTTAAACTACTGCTTGAGACAAAATGACAAGTTTATCAACATTATTCGTCTGTACTTTAATGTACAAAATAGGTTTAATTTTAATTAATATCCATTAATCTTTATGTTAAGAAAATAAAAATATTTGTTTATTAATGAACTGATTAACATAACTTCGAATTTTACTATGTTAATAGCTCATTAATAAAGCAACATTAACTCCATCAAATTAAGATTCTGAGTCATACTCCCTACTAAAGCTCAGGGACCAAGGATGAGATGGCTGGATGGCATCACGGACTCAATGGACGTGAGTCTGAGTGAACTCCAGGAGTTGGTGATGGACAGGGAGGCCTGGCGTGCTGCGATTCATGGGGTCGCAAAGAGTCGGACACGACTGAGCTACTGAACTGAACTGTAGCTTTTTACATATTCTTTATTAAATATAACCCTTCCAGGCCTTGGCAAGCTAATCACACTAGCCTTATTTAGGTTGCTAAGTTATAGGTATATGTGAAATGGTGCTTAAACCATTGACACTAGAAATTCTCTAATGTATACACTAATAAATATCAAAGCATCTTTTTTTTTTAAATAGTTGATTTGCAATGTTGTATTAGATTCTGGTATACAACAAAGTGATTCAATTATACAGTGTATGAATCCATGAATACATATGTGTGTTGGTCGCTCAGTCATGTCCAACTCTTTGAGATTTCATGGACTATAGCCCACCAGACTCCTTTTTTCATGGAATTCTATAGGCAAGAATACTGGAGTGGGTAGCCACCCCCTTTTCCAGGGGATCTTCCTGACCCAGGGATCAAACTTGAGTCTCCTAGACTGCAGGCAGATGCATTACTATGTGAACCACTGTGGAAGCACAGTATATATACATTCTTTCTCCCTACAGTTTATTATGCTGCTGCTGCTGCTAAGTCGCTTCAGTCGTGTCCGACTCTGTGCGACCCCAGGAGACGGCAGCCCACCAGGCTCCTCCGTCCCTGGGATTCTCCAGGCAAGAACACTGGAGTGGGTTGCCATTTCCTTCTCCAGTGCATGAAAGTGAAAAGTGAAAGTGAAGTCACTCAGTCGTATCTGAATCTTAGCGACCCCATGGACTGCAGCCTACCAGGCTCCTCTGTCCATAGGATTTTTCAGGCAAGAGTACTGGAGTGGGGTGCCATTGCCTTCTCTGACAGTTTATTATAGAATATTGAATATAGTTCCTAGTGCCATACAGTAGGATATTTTTTACTTTATAGATAGTTTGTTATCTGCTGATCCCCAAGTCCTCATTCATCTCCCTTCATCCTGTCACTTTTCCCTTTTTGTGACCACAAGTTTGTGTTTTGAGTCTGCCTTGGTTTTATACATAAGTTCAATTGTAGTCTATTTTAGATTGCACATATAAGTGATATCATGTATTTGTCCTCTTTCTGGTTTACTTCACTTAGCATGATAATCTCTAGGCCATCTATATTGTGCAAATGGCATTATTTCATTGTTTATGCCTGAACAGTATTTCATTGTGTGTATGTATATGTACACACACACACATACACATTACATTTTCTTTATCCATTCATCAGTGAATGGACATTCAGGTTGTTTCCATGTCTTGGCTACTGTAAATAGTGCTACTATGTACACTAGGGTGCATGTTATTTTCTTGAATTAAGAGTTTTCTCCAAATATATGCGCAGGACAGGATTGCTGGATCATACGGCAACTCCATTTTTAGTTTTTTAAGGAATCATCCATTCTATCTCCCACAGTGACTGCACCAATTTACATTCCCACCAACAACGTACGAGAGTTCTCTTTTCTCCACACCCTCGCTAGCATTTGTTACTTGTAGACTTTTTAATGATGGTCATTCTGACCAGTGTGAGGTGATACTTTTTTTGTAGTTCTGATTTGTATTTCTCTAATAATTGGTGACACTGAGCATCTTTTCATATGCCTTTTGGCCATCTATATGTCTTTGGAGAAGAGTCTATTTAGGTCTTCTCCCTCTTTTTTTTAATTGGTTTCCTTTCTTTGGAAATTAAGCTTAGATCACATCATTTTCAAATATTTTCTCCCCTTTCACAAGTTGCCCTTGTGTTCTGTTTATGGCTTCCTCTGCTGTGCAAAAAGCTTCTGAGTTTCATTAGGTTCCATTTATTTATTTCAAGCATCTTCTACTTTGCCTAAAATGCAGAGCATGAATATGGTAGCACATTCTGTACAATTTTAGTATAAATATGGGTTTTTCTTACCATCTGATATCAACATGTATTTATTCTGTAGTGTCTTTTTTCCTTCTACCTTGCCACTAGCTATTAAGAAAACAGTAGGGCATATTCTAGATGTCCTCTTTCATGAAACCTTGATTCAGTCCTGTGCTAGACAATGGAAGGTCCGCAGAAGTAAAGTATTTGTTTTCTAGAAATTTACAACCTTCCTTATTTCAGTTAATGTAAAACTTAGAATGATCAAGCAGCCCATACGACTTGAGTGAGGTAGTAAAAGAACAGGGCTCTTACTAAATGTGAAGAACAACCCCGGGCTGGCAAACAGGGGTAGTTAGAAGGAAGAGAAATAATTTTCATCTTATCATATAGTTTTTGACTTGCTAAAGCACTAAAAAACAAACAAACAAATTGAGCAAACAGCACTAACAAAAGTCAGAATTCTAGTCAAGGCAGGGAAAAGAAAAAGTAAAAAGAAAACAGATGAAACATTATCTTTTTACTACTATATAAGAATAAATATTTCCGCTAACTACAAAAATTAATAAATCTGAAGTATAAATTACTTTTCTTCACCAAAAAACGGATTTCCAATTAGAGAAGTAGCTTTTTGAAACCACAAATTGCTGGCATATATGAAACCTGTTTCATAACCCCGTTTTTAATTATCTTAAATTATTCTGTGGTGTTTGTGAAAAAAGTCTATTTACATGTACATGTGTAATGGGATACTTTTATAATGGGATACTCCCTTAAACAATCAAGGTCTTATGACTAAAAATATTTTTAAGAAATGGAATTTTCTGAAATAATTAAAAATCAAAATTAAAAAAAAATTGTGTTAAATATTTTATTTATTGTTCTTCCATAACACAAACTGTAGGATATTTAGTTATCAAATCAGTTTTGAGATCTATATCTAAGGAAATTAGGCCTATGTTCCTCCAAAGAATATGAAAGTCTGAAGAGCAAAAATAATGCACAATATAATAAACAACTCAGGGAATGGTGGCCATAAATATGGTTTATAAAGAAATATACTACTATAGCAGAAGAATGCAGACATTAGAAAGAGTTCAGTCTAAGAATCCTGAGACCATAAAAATGTGCCTTCAATCTCCATAAAAGACCATGGAAAAGACAAGACGTTTCCTTTTGGGGTGAATAAAACTGACAATGTCCTGAGGCATGCTGCCTCCGCATACAGGCGAATCACTAGTATTTAATTCACCAACTATTTCCTGGTACAGACTATAAGCTAAGCACCGGATATTCAAAGGGAGAAAAAAATAGGTGCTAAATATTGACTTGTCTAGTTAGCCTAAAAAGAAAAAGGAAAATCAGGCTGAGTCCTAGTGAGTTCTATTCAGAAATCAGGACAAAGTATTTTTTTTTTCCCTTAGATATCAGGACCAAGTGTTCTTCATCTAGAATTCTTTTCTAGAGCTATGATTCAACGGAACACTCACCTTCCCCAGAGAGGCACAGACCCTTGGAAAAAAATCACTGTGCTAGGTCCTCAGGTTGCCACCTCTTATGGGATGAATTATGTATACTCTGCCCTGCCCTCTACCAATTCATACAGTTAAGTTCCAACCACACAGTGCCTCAGCATGTATATCTGGTGATAAGGCCTTTAACAAAGTAATTATAGTAAAATGTGGTCAGATGGGTGGGTCCTAATCCAGTATGACTGATATCCTTACAAGGAAAGGAAATTAGGACACCGACAGGCAGAGGCAAGACCACGTGAGGACAGCAAAGGAAGAAGACCGTCTACAAGCCAAGAAGAGAGGCCTTAAAAGAAAACAGGGGCTGCAAGGAAGTAATTTCCGTTTAAGCCACTCAGTCTATGGTACACTGTTATGGTAGCCTGAGCAAATTAATATACCACCTAACAGAGCCTCCTACCATAAGTTCTACCAGCCTTGTCTGCTTAAAAACAACAACAGAAAAAACAAACATCCCTCAGACATCAACCTCCCCCCCAAAAAAAAACCCCACCATAATTCTCTTTTAATAGTAATGCATTTAATTCCTCCTGGATGGGCTTCCCTGGTAGCTCAGCTGGTAAAGAATCTGCCTGCAATGCAGGAGACCCTGGCTCGATTCCTGGGTTGGGAAGATTCCCTGGAGAAGAGATAAGCTACCTACTCCAGTATTCTTGGGCTTCCCTGGTGTCTCAGCTGGTAAAGAATCTGCCTGCAGTGTGGGAGACCTGGGTTCGACCCCTAGGTTGGGAAGTCTCCTGGAGAAGAGAATGGCGACCCACTCCAGTATCTTGGCCTGGAGAATTCCATGGCTGTCCATGGGGTCGCAAAGAGTTAGACAAGACTGAGCGATTTTCACTTTCACTATCCTCCTGGACAGAACCACCCAGCCACTTTCCTCTAGCAAAGGAAGAAAGCTTGATGGCAAACAGCAGGTAATTTGAGTCTTCATCCTGTCCTTTCCCTCTGTTCAGTAAGTATTTATTGAGAAACCTGTATGTGCCTAGTATTCTTTGTTATCCTGTGGCCTAGACACATGGATGAGAGGCCAGAAAAATAAGGCACTAAAGGTTCAAGAGGGAGAATGTTTGCCTCCCTTGCATCAGTGTCTTTTAGAAGCACAACCAAGAAAATCACTGAAACAAAATGAGATAGGCTGGGGGCAAAAGCAAGAGGGAGTGCTAATAGAGTAGAAGGGAGGGAGAGGAGAAAGCAGGTCACAGCCTGCGTCTGGTCTACCAGGTGCTTGTTGCCATTTATCTCAGTTCACTTTCTTAACTACTGGAGAACTAGATATTAGCATCCCTATTGTACAAGAGAAAACCAAGGCACAGCAGGATTAAAATATATACTTCGTGCAACTAGAGAACCAGATTTTCATCCTGGTCTACACTCCAAAGTTTTCACTATGTAGAGCAAAGTTAGATATGCTGCAAAATAAGTATGTAAATAATGAACTGTTAGAAATAGCTTATGGAGATGTAAAAGGATTCGAGATACAAACAATATTTACTGAATACCTGCTGCTCTGCCTTAATACTTTCTACCTGACATAACGCTACTCACTGTTCAAGTCCTAGAATGGTAACTGATACACAGTAGGAGAAAATTTCCTTAGCCATTCAGTTCAGTCGCTCAGTTGTGTCCGACTCTTTGCTATCAATATTACTACCTCACTAAATCCTCCCAACAATCCTGGGAGGCAAATACAGTTATCTTCATTTGAGAGAGAAAAGGAATGAAGCTCAGTAAAGTTAAGCTAACTCACAGAAAGCCAGAGAGCTAGGGGTGAGGGGTACAGTTTTGACTCCAAGAACTAAAATGGATCTCTTAAAACATCTATGTTTTGACAATCTTTTCTCATAGTTAATAGAGAAGGTAGTTCCTCCCCTTACTGAACTGAAATATGCTCCACAGGAATTTCAATTAACTCCTCAATTCCTAAAACTCTCTCCTTCTACTTCTGCGCTGCAAGCAACAGGAATCAAAAGAAGAGCTTCAGTGGTAGGAGGCAAAAGAAAAATTTTAAAAGGCTGCCCCAACGACCAATGATGATCCAAGATGTGGGCAGAACAGACTGTATGTGGATACACGTGAGCTCACATGCATGCAGTTAGCATGCAAGTCTGGCTTGCCTGAGTGAGACGCTGCACACAGAAAAGTGGGACCAAATGAGTTTGCAGAAGCTGGGTTCATGCTCACTTCCTAATGGTAGCCAACATACTTGAAGTGGTTCCCAGGCCATTCTGGTAACTGAGCACTGAACAGGGAGAAGGAAAGCTTGGGCAACGTGAAACAGGTGCACAGACAGAGGAACAGGCAGACGAACCATCAAGGCTTCTCCTGGCCAGATTGGTGCTCACCCCACCATCAGCATCTCTGTCCTGCAGCACTGATTACAGATCTGTCTCTCCCACCAACTCCAAGTCCCTCAAAATACCCAGGCATACAGGAAGTTCTCAATATAAGTTGGCTAACGAACAAATGAATGAAAAAGCAAGCCAAAAAAACAAAGTTTATCTCTTACATTTAATGTCTAGCAACAGTTATTATTGGGCTTCCCTGTTGGCTCAGCAGTAAAGAATTAGCCTACAATGCAAGAGATGTAGGTTCGATCCCTGGGTTAGGAAGATCCCTTAGAGAAGGAAACGGCTACCCACTCCAGTGTTCTTTCCTGGGACATCTCATAGACATGAAGAAAGCCTGGTGGGCTACAGTCCATGGGGTCACAAAAGAGTCGGACACAACTTAGCAACTAAACAACAATAAAACTTGTTAATATTGGAGTATCTCTTACATTTAATGTCTAGCAACAGTTATTATTGGGCTTCCCTGTTGGCTCAGCAGTAAAGAATTAGCCTACAATGCAAGAGATGTAGGTTCGATCCCTGGGTTAGGAAGATCCCTTAGAGAAGGAAACGGCTACCCACTCCAGTGTTCTTTCCTGGGACATCTCATAGACATGAAGAAAGCCTGGTGGGCTACAGTCCATGGGGTCACAAAAGAGTCGGACACAACTTAGCAACTAAACAACAATAAAACTTGTTAATATTGGAGAAGGAAATGGCAACCCACTCCAATACTCTTGCCTGGAAAAATCCCATGGACAGAGAAGCCTGGTAGACTACAGTCCATGGGATCGCAAAGAGTTGGACACGACTGAGCGACTTCAATACCATTATACTCTAAATGGTTAACATAATATTGTTTATGTTATACATGTTTTGTCACAGTAAAGAAAAAAATGAAAAACAATGCAGGATGCCCAGGTGAATTTGACTGTCAAGTGTGCAGTGAAGGTTTTTTATTATAAATATGTTTCAAATATTGTATGTACTATATTTATACTCCAAAAGTTACTAACATTTACTTGGACTTCCTGTTTCACTGGGTGTCCTATATCTTATTGGAACAGAGGGAGGAAGGATGGACAGACAAATTAGGTAACACTTGGAAGTTTCCTGAGGATAGTTTCATTACTGATTCTCCTGTCCTTGGTCAGCTTTATCTGACTTAATACTGTTAACACGTCAACAAGCTAATCAAGATGTAAGATTTTACTTTTGCTTCAAAAATTATAATCTTCCAAATAAAAATATAACTGAGACTTTGAAAAAAAAAAGTTGTTAATAACAACACATTCTTTATCAAAATCAATCTCTCCCCATAACTCAGGTAAATACCTGACATCATACTCTAAAATTTTAGATAATCTAAACTCAATTAATTCCAGATCTGTTATTCCTGACACTCTTGTTTTAAATAAGTATGATTTTACTATAAGACACACACAGAAAATTTACACATTTCTCATGTAAGTTCTACTTCAAATCCAAAGGCAGCTGAGAGGTTTTATTTTATTCATCACCAACCAGTAATGAGAAGCATTATTTTTCACCCTTCCTTTTTTGCACTGACTCCTCACTCTGCATTTTCTAATATAGTAAACATAACAAAAGAGGAAAAGCAAGTTTGTTCTTCATGGAGGTTAGAGACTTGAAATGTAAGGACTGTACTGTCCCTAGCCCAAGCCCTTTTCTGATGCTATGGATGAAACTCCTACCAATATCACCAAGTGCCTTAGAAGAAGGCAAAAATTAGGATAAAGGAATATTCAAAGGGTAACCAAAGATTTGCAGGAGCCAAGCAGTGATTCTATCTTATAGATGAAGTTATCTGACTTCAAAACATGGCAGGATTCAATGTATTTCCCAAATCTCTTGACTTTTCTGCGTTTCAAATTTAATGCTTATGACTGTGGTTGAAAACAGCAAATATTACTTCTCAAATTCCTTTCTCTTCACATCTGTTACAGCCAAACACTGATGAAATACTATCTGCTCTTTCCAGTGTTCCATTATTGTGAATGTTCTGAGACGATAAACCCTCGAGGTTTAGGACCAGCTCCTTTTGCCACTCAGCATGGTTGTTTTTGTAGCAGAATGGAAAAAGAAATTATCGATGATATTTCTAGGTTTGTAAAAGCCCTTTATATAATATCAAAGGATTATTCTGCAGAGTAGATGCAGATAATATCTTAAGAGTGAATAAAAAAAAGTTCCTTGAAAATTCCACTTTTCTGAAAGAGTTCTTGCCAATGGTTAAGTAAACAACCAATTTCATAGGTAACCAAACTTAAGGTTTTAAGTAACAAGGTGATTCATGAATGAATAACAATTCCCCAAACATTTTACCCACAAATTCACTTATATCTGGAAACCTTAAATTTTCCATTGGTGAATGCACATGCCAACTTCAAGAAATGGCTAAGGTACAGACCAACGCATCAATGGTTAGATCCAGGTAACACATCCGAGGTTGCTGTACAAGGGAATCCCAAGTTGAATGTACTGAAGTGGCACTAGTCTTCAGTGCTGTGGAGCATTACTCTTACAGAGAGGCTTGTCCGGAGGTGAACAGTAGAAGGAGATAATCTCATAAATGGCAAGCCTCACTCTACTAGCCTTACATATACCAACACTTATATACAGAGAAACCCCTCACATGTACATACATCTTTAATCTGGAAAAAAGAGCACAACTAGGTTATATATATATATATATATATATATATATATGTATATGTATATCAGAGAAGGCAATGGCAACCCACTCCAGTACTCTTGCCTGGAAAATCCCTTGGACAGGGAGCCTGGTAGGCTACAGTCCATGGGGTCTCCAAGAGTCGGACGACTGAACAACTTCACTTTCACTTTTCACTTTCATGCACTGGAGAAAGAAATGGCAAACCACTCCAGTGTTCTTGCCTGGAGAATCCCAGGGACGGGGGAGCCTGGTGGGCTGCCGTCTCTGGGGTCGCACAGAGTCAGACACGACTGAAGCAGCTTAGCAGGTTATACATAAATGATTTATAACTAAAATCATTGAGGACTGAAGAGGAGGATGGAAACAAGTACATCTACAGCGGTATCTCTTTTAATCCAACTACTTCAGTAAAACATGTAATGCTGTAGTTGAGGGGACAATGGCAGTAATTAATTAAGTCCTTCCACATTAAGAAGGAAGCCCAGCAAAGTTTGAAACCCATCTTATGAACCACAGAACTGAGG
Source organism: Aepyceros melampus (assembly GCA_006408695.1). Taxonomy (NCBI): domain Eukaryota; kingdom Metazoa; phylum Chordata; class Mammalia; order Artiodactyla; family Bovidae; genus Aepyceros; species Aepyceros melampus. The sequence continues at coordinate 100,981 of SJXQ01012311.1, forward strand.
TTGGGTCCTCAGCTGGTGCCAGTTCCATCTTATCAAACCTCAGCTACTCCAGCTTGAGGGGCAGAGGGGCCCCTATTTAAAGAGAACTAAGCAACGTAATAATGTATAAAGCGCTCAGCACATAATTCACATAACCCTCAGAAGATCCTCTGATGTGGGCAACATCACAGTCCTAATTCTAGATGAAGAATCTTCAGGAGTAATTAACCTAAGGCCAGCTAAGTGGGTGACAAGATTCACGCCCAACTACTGTGACTGGAAGTGTTGTGCCTTTTCTATCATATTTTACTATATATTACCACCTAAAGACCAAAAAGTTCCACCACATTTGAAGATCAAAAATCAAATCTAACACTCCTAGTATCTGTAAGAACCCTGGACAAGTGAGAAGAGTTATAACCATAGAGTTTCAATGAATAAAATGGAACAAAGAAGTGTATCAGATATATGGTATCTGTGTTTTGAGGAACAGAATATTTGTCAGCAGATAAACAGTAAGTAGTAACCTCATGCTTTTATTTGTACCAAACTGAGTTGCCTTTAAGATACTAATAATAAGGTTCTACTGTATAGCACAGGGCATTATATTTAATATCCTGAGATAAGCCATAATGGAAAAGACTACTTAAAATGTACGTATATGTGAGTGTGTGTATGTATAACTGAATCACTTTGCTGCAAATCAGGAATCAACACAACACTGTAAATCAACTACACTTCAATTTTTTAAAAAAGATATTAATAGAACAATCAACACAGAAATCTTCAGGAATAACTGCTCCTATTCCTTATGCCTCTCCACTGATCAGCAGAGAAAACATCACCAATCACATCTTTGCAATCTAGCTTCTCAGACACATTTATATCCACAGAAACACAGATAGGTTGTTTAGACTGTATCTATGAATTTTTTATTTTACACTTAAAAAAGTTTCAACAATCTAGCAGTGGGTTCCATGGCACAAGAAGTGATTAAGAATCTGTGCTGTTGATAATCAGATATTTATTACAAAGCAAAATATACATCAAAGTTTATAAACATGAAGAGTTTCAAAAAATGTGTAGGAATACAACCTCTTAACCTTGCCTAAGTTTTGTGCCCAAAGGTTGGGCAGAGGTGGTTGTCTAAGAAAAGTTGTTACATACTTGGGTTACTAATTTGGAAAGACAGACTACAATAATCATGTAATAAAATAAAATATAATTTAATTTATAATTTAATAATATATAAGGATTACATAAGTTAATCCTTTTAATGATTTAGAAGTCATTTGCAGATGTGATATCATCTCAATATTATCACGAAAATCAACTATCAAATCACTATCACTTTTCTATAGAAGTGAAGAATAGCATCCTACTCAATAGAATGCTAAATTTCCCAAAAGCGTGCCCCACTGTTGTTGTGACTGCTTATGGAAACTTATATGTTCTCTTGGTCTCTTAAGGAGCAGTATGAACAGTAGGGAGAATCACCTAATTTTAGATTAGAAAAACAATCTCAGAGATCCTCAAACACCTTCCTTTGACCTCCTCCCTCTCAAAGATGAAAATGACTCCAAATGTCAGACAAATTTTGATAGATGCTGAGCATGTGCTTGACACCTTTCAAGGAACTGAAGATACAGCAATGAACATGACAAGGAGGTCACAGGTCTTGAGGCATTTAAATGCTAAAACGGAGGAAGACCAACAAAGGTCAAGTAAACAAACAAGTAAAACACCCAAACAAATAACTTAAAATATTCCTAAAATCACACAGGGAGCTGGATGCAGAACCCTACCTGGGCTCACATTTCATCTCCTAATAATCCTGCGTTCTACTGGGTCACAAGGCCAGGATCTCAGAAACAAAAGAAAGAAATCTAAGAGAAAATGCAGAACAAGGAGACAGAGGACTCAGAAGGAGGAAACTTGCACAATGCTTGGAGGGGAGGGTACATCTCTTTTAATTTAGCATTGCCAACCTCGTCTGTAATCACTCCTCAAACAAAATAAGGCATAAAATAAAAACTAAAGTTATTGTAAATCTGCTGATGATAGAAACTAAAACAGAAGGGATACATATGTCCTCTGCTCTTTTCACAGAAGCTCCCAGGGCCCATGCACACATTGTTGACTGTGAGACATTTTCCTAACTTCCAATACAAAAATCAATGCTTCTGAAGATTTAAAGTCTTAAAAAAGATTTCAATTTTCTTATTATTGGTTGCCAAGTGGGTCTGATTCCTGGTCTGCCCAGATACGGGGCAATCAATGCCTCATGTTCCGTTCTGATCATCATTTTTACTGGGTTGAAGATGAAGGAGGGCATTAGTCTAACACTAGGTCGTGCTTACCAAATGGAAGCAGTTGAAGCTAAATGTTAATAGCTCAGATTTGGCTGAACAATATGAGGGAAAGCATCCCATGGCTTCCAACTAATAGACCCCACTGTTTCTCCAAAGGACGCTGATTTCAGGCCAACTCTGGAAATAAGCCTTATTGGGAATGACCAACTAAACCAAACTTTAAACGTGTTTTTAAATGGATTTCTTGTCTCTCTTCAGTCAAGAGAAATGGAATATATATAATTTCAACAGGTAACTACCCATTAACTAATCCTCGAAACAATGGAAAGAGGTAAAGCATGCACTTTTGCTGTAACAACAGAAATACTTATTTTGAAAGTTTTAGGTTCTACCAATTAATCTGGAAAAAGAAGCATGGTTTCTCAAATGATGGAACATTAACTTGAATGTTTCACTTTTTCTCTTCATATGCTTTTTAAATTTGGGGGTCTACATGAAATTTTCCCCTATTAACTTTTGAAAATGTTTCATAAATTACTATGGAAGCATGGAAAATTAAACTCATGGCATCTGCTTAAGAAATTTTTATATATAAATTCTTCAAAAGTTAATGATGAGGTTAAAAAATTTAAGAAAAACCGGGGCAAGTATACAATGAAAGGAAAAATTTGCTTCATATGGCGTGATCTCAATATGTATTGGGGAAGGCAAATTCTGCCAAACTTTCATTGAAATTGCTTTAACAGGCTTCTTCATTCTAATAACTACCACTTAGTGAACTGCCCAGTATGGACTGCACACTTCACATAGCATTTCTCTTAATTCTTCCCTCTACCACATCAGGTAGGTATTCACCTTTGTGGTGAAAGAATTTGTAAAAGTCACATGGGAAGTAGCCATGGTAGAATACAAAGACAGGTCCTTTCAAGCAATGTCCATGATCTTCCCAGTTCACTCAGTTTTCCCATAGTTTCAACCCTAATCACACTAACAAATGCTTTCCCATAATGGAAATAATAATGAGTGTGATAAGACTAAATTCTCTCTCACATAAATTCACTTCCTCATAGATGTGGGAAAATTTTTTTTTTTCTTAGCCTCTATTTTCCCTCAAGTTTTAAGGGTCAGATTATAATTTCCTCAAAGCTCCCCCAGGCTTCCACCAGAAAGTAAAGCACAATACACACACACACACACACACACACACCCGACAACAACAAAATAAGCCTAATATCTTAGACAAGATTCCACTGTTCTTCTGCCCTAGTCTACATTATCTCTAAGGACCACAGGTTCAGTCCTTCTCAACCTAAGAAAATACAGGCTGTGCTGTTGACTGTGCATTGGAGCAGAGCTGTCTCTTCAGCTCCAAATGTCTCTTTCTTTAAGACCATCTGCTCATTACTGACATCAGTATTTTGTCAATTTGATCAAGTTTACCAATCTATCTTAAAAGCACTTTTAGGCACTAAAGTATGGAATGAATTTTACAACCAAGAATTTCTCCATTGACTCAGTTTAGAGTGACTACTGTAACATCTTTATCACATCTTTCAGCATTGACTTGCCTCCCTCTTCAATTTCCCTACAGTAATGGACCATCTCATAGGTGAGGAGCTGGTATTGCAGTACTGGAGATGCACGAGTAGACACACCCCACATCCACGCTCACAATGTCAGAAAGCAATGTAACGTGAAGCAAACACAGTTAATCCTCAAACAAGGTGGGTGTTAGGGGCACTGACCCTCCTCACAGTCAAAGTCCACAAATAATTTAAACTCAGCTCCCCTTATCCATACCATCATTCACAGAGTCAACCAACCACAGATTGTGTAGTACTGAGTATCTAGTACTGAAAAAAATCCAAGTATAACTGAATCTATACAGTTCTCCACATCGTTATTGAAGGGTAAACTGTGTATCCATCAAGGGAGGCTCTGTCGCTAACTTTGAGATGATATCACAGAGGCAAAACAGTCAGTAAATTCAGAAATGCCTGTGTTGCAATCCTGATTCAACTCAGGGTCTTACCTTCCTCATATGTAAAGTCAGGATGATGAAAACTAGAGATGCAAACACAGCATTGAGCAGAGCATACATAGTATTATTACCATCATCAACCCAGGTGGCAACACAAGCTGGGCCATTTTTCCCAGCTGTGCCATTGTTTGCTGATTAGTAATTAGGACTAGTCACTATCTCCCCCCTCGCTTTTGCAACAGCTTTGAGATATAATTTACTACCACCAATCCATTCTTTTAAAGTGTCTGATTCAGCTGGTTTTTTAGTATATTCAGAGTTGAGTGACCATTACCATTATTTATTTCCAGAACATCATCATGATCCCCAAAAGAATGCCACACCCATTAGCAGGAACTCCCTAATACTCTCTTCCCCAGCTCCTGGCAACAACGAATTTATTATCAGTGTCTATGGATCTGCCTATTCTGTATATTATATATAAGTGGAATGACTCTGTATATGGCTTTTCTGTCTAGCTTTTTTCACTAAGCATAATATTTCAAGGTTCATCCATGTTTTAGCATGCATCAGTACTTCATTCCTTCTTATAGCTGAACAACAGTCCATTGTATGGATTATCGCGTTGTGTTGATCCATGCATAAGGTGATGGACATCTGGGTTGTTTTCACTTTGGGGTTATTATGATAAATGCTGCTATGAACATTCATGCTGCTGCTGCTGCTAAGTCGCTTCAGTCATGCCCAGCTCTGTGCAACCCCATAGTCGGCAGCCCACCAGGCTCCCCCGTCCCTGGGATTCTCCAGGCAAGAATACTGGAGTGGGTTTCCATTTCCTCCTCCAATGCATGAAAGTGAAAAGTGAAGGTGAAGTTGCTCAGTTGTATCTGACTTGTAGCAATCCTATGGACTGCAGCCTACCAGGCTCCTCTGCCCATGGGATTTTCCAGGCAAGAGTACTGGAGTGCAGTGCCATTGCCTTCTCCGATGAACATTCATACATAAGCTTTTTTGTGTATAAATATATGCTTTCTCTCCTCTTGGATATCTACCTAGGAGTAGAACAACAGAGTCATATGGTAACTCGGATGAGATGGTTGGATGGCATCACCAACTCAATGGACATGAGTTTGAGCAAACTCTGGGAGATGGTGAGGGACAGAGAAGCCTGGCATGCTGTAGTCCATGGGGCTGCAAAGAGTCAGACACAACTTAGCAACTGAACAACAACAATAATAACTCTATATTTAACCATTTGAGGAAATGCCAGAATATCTTCCAAGCAGCTGTACTATTTTACATTATTACAGGCAGTGTAATAATATAATTACTTAATAATGTAATAAGTAATGTTATATGACAATAATGTAAACCCTGTGTGAAACACAGGGTTCCCAAGTGTTCCACATTCTTACCAACACTTGTTATTACTTGTCTCTCAGACTAAAGACATCACAGTGTGTGTGAAGTGTATTGCACTGTGGTTTTGATCTGCATTTCCCTGATGGTTACTGGTGTTCACCATCTTTCAGTGTACTACTTGGCCACCTGTACAGTGCTTTTGGAGAAACGGCTGTTCTAATCCTTTGTCTATATTTAAACTGGGTTTTTTTATCTTTTTATTCTTGAGCTGTAAGATTTCCTGGTATATTCTAGGTACATGTCTCTTCTAAAGTATATGATTTGCATATGTTTTCTCCCAATTTATGAGCTCTCTTTCCACTTTCATTTTCATAATGGTGACCCTGAAAGTATAAAAAGTCTCAATCTAGGTGAAGTCAAATTTATCTATTGTGCTTTTGTTGTCATATCTAAGAATCCATTGCCTACCCAAGGTTATAAAATTTTTCTCCTAGAGCTATGTAGTTTTAGCTCTTACACTTATATCCATAATCCATTTTCAGTTAATTTTTGTATATGATGTGAGGTAGAGGTCCAAACTCATTTCTTTGCATTTGGATAACCAGTTGTCCCCATGCTGTTGTTAAGGACGCTATTTCTTCCTCTACCAAATTATCTTTGCATTCCTCTCTCTTAAGTCCACAATCAGAGCTTTTCATTCCTTATAGGTAAACATCACTATGAGCTTGTCAATTTCCCAGCTATCAGGTGTTTTATTACTCTACTCTATCCTATATTTACTTTATTTCAACTTGGCCAATCACTTACATTTAAAAGTACTTGTCAAGTACCTACTACATACCAGGCAGAACTCTAGATTCTCAGATATAATCCCAATGAGGCACCATTGTGTTTCATGACAGAGATGGGGAGAAAGTACCAAAGATGCTGAAAAAGTAAAACAAACCACCATCTCTGTGTTGGCGGTTCTAAAAGGGTCACAATGAGGAGGAGCATTTGAATAGAAGAATGACTGAACTGTCAGACAAAGAAGGGCTCTTGAGTTCTTGAAGAAGAGAGAAATAGTGGGCACAAAAGTAAGTAGTTGAGAAAAGGCCAGGGGACAGAAGTTTAAGGTGGTAGCAATATGAGACAACAGGTAAAGGGGATTCTCAAAAGGAGAGCAGTGTTGACTATGAAGAATTCATAAACCAAAGAGCTTTAATGTTACTTCTATGCAATGTACATTCAACTCTAGATCTGAACAAGGAAGCCACATGTGATTGAGCAAAAGGACTGTGGGGTTAAGAAGCAAAATTGTATTGGATAGTGACAGACTAGTATTGGGCATTCTTCTGTATGTCTAGCCAGGAGGGGGATTTTTTTCTTCTTTTTTTAAAGTGATGCTTTCTCCTCACAACTGAATAAGAAAAAGACATTCCGCTTCTTAAAAAGTCGAAGATGTTTTATACTTGGCTCCAGCCCTCTTCATTTCTTTGAAGTCTGTATATGGTCAGCCTTAAAGAAGATGCTGTATATCATCTTTGTGCTTCAGGCTCTCAATTTTCTTCACTGTAACAATTTATTTTACTTAGACACTTCACTGTCTGATATTATTAACATTAAAATGCTTACCACTGAGGATCACTTAACTCTGGGCCCATCTTCTGATCAGAAAGCCCAATCTAAATGAAACTGAACACATGCCTTACAGGCTGTTTCTTGTGCTTTCTTTTTTTAATATTTCCATCAACTTTATTTAAAATTTTTATTTTATATTGAGGTATTCTTGCTTATTTTCAATTCAGGATCCAAATTATTCCATTTTTACTATGTTTCCAATATGTCTGAGCACACACTGCCATAATTCTAGACTGAGAAAGTGTCTCACTATACTTCCATCATCAGTTTTATGAAAGTAAGTTTATAGCTCAGCTTTTCCTCTTTTTACTTACATTTTCTATCAAAGTTTTTCAGAATCAGAATACACCATGGTTTAAAATTCTCTATTTTCCCTATGAAACCCATAAATGTTTGGCAGTTAGTAAAATCACAGCAACACCACTAGCAAGAAAAAGCACATTACAGCTTCTCTCCACTAGAATTTTTTACTGGTATTCCTTAAATGGGTCTTTAGCATAAAAGGAGGTGTTATTTCAACCATCACAATGGTGAGAACTGTACTCTGTTTCACAGGAATGAAACACTTCCTCAAAATAAACGAGTGGGAGATATAATAGAATTCTACATTCCTTGTTCTTTTCTGTTAATTGACTGGTGACGTGAATGTGATCCATCATCCTGGGTCCCAGTGCAAGGGCCTGCTCTGTACCCTTCTCTCCTTCCAGTGGTCCTTATTTACAAAGACTTGTGTAAAACAAGCCATTTGTTTGCAACAGAGCAAAGACAGGCCAATATTCTGCCTACTTAAAAAAAAAAAAGATGTCAAATTGACTTGTAGAAAAAAAGTAGGGATGGAAAAAATGAAATTATAGTGGCTAAACTATGTCTTAGAAAGTGAAGAAAAGGGTGAATTTTTACATCAGAGAAGGATAAATCTTCTTTGATTCCTGCCTGAACTTCAGCAATTTTCCTATGTAGCTGCCAATTTTTTCACCCTAGCAAAATCATTAAAACTGAAAATTACAGATTTTTGATCTACTTTAAAAGCAGACATAGAGAGAAAGAAAAAAATCTGGAAGATTATAATCCAAAAAATGTTAACATAAAGATTATTGTCTTCTGTGGGTGGTAAACTTATAACTATTTTTTTATACACTTCTCTGTCTTTTCAGAGATTTTGCCAATTAATATAAGATGCCTTCATAATCAGAAAAAAAAAAAAAAAAGATAAAAAGTGGAGAGACTTGGTTAGTTAGGTATTCAGGGGAGGAAGTAGTTCAGAGAGGAGTTCACACTGTCTTAGGAGAGAGGACAAAAACTCAACTATACCCAGATGTCCGTGTTCCAGGCAGCCTGAAGACCTTAAACCTTATCCAGGTATTAACCTTCTAACATACCTCTGAAATTGCCACTTCTTTTTAAACTACTGTTCTTTTTTTTTTTTTAACTTAAATAATCCAAATCCAGAGAAATTTAAGTACAAACAGCCAAGTTCTCACATTATGTTCGTAATTCACCAAGACCAAGTTGTGCCACATTACAGAGAAATTAGGACACAAGAACAGAGCATGGACTCTGTTGAAGTTAACTATGTCTCCTTTAATATTTTTGCCAATCCAATCTACACTCCCCACAACTAGCAAATCATGGTACAGTGGAAGGAAGTCTCTAAGGCGGCAGACTTTATGAAGAAACCACCATCAGATGGTTGAGGGTGAAACCCACCTCGATGGAAGGAGGCCTCCTAACCCTACTGTGTTTGCCTCCTAACCCTACTGTGTTTGCCTCCAACTGACTTTCTGGCAAGCAGCAAGAATCAAGAAGGGCCTTGTGGTGCCCAAGTCCACACACAAAAAAATTAAAAGCCCAAACAAACAAAAACAAAAATATCCCACAACTCTAGCAGTATCCTAACTAAATTAATCCCGGGATGAGTTTTTGAAGCCATATATTATTTTGAAGTGACAGGGCCAACAGTGAGTAGAGAAGTCTATTAAATGGTTTACCTGTGAAATATAACCTGGAGGCACATGGATGGGAGGAATGGATCCATTGGGTGACATCATGGGAACTTCAGCAGGTCCTAAAAGAGGGAGGAGTAAGACATTAACAGCTGAAGAAATATACATTATTCAAAACAATCTCCGGTATGTTTAAATATTATCAAAACTGAAGAGAATTATTTTGACTATTTTCTCTTCAATAGTTGGTATCTCGTGCCTTAGATCTGAAATCGATGAAAAGGAATTCTTCAGTTGCATAAGTCAAGGGGCTGAGAAGGAAGGAAACCACTATGAATATCTTTATAAAGATTTAATGATTCCCAAAGCTTCAAATTCCATAAACTAAGGCTGTGCAGATAAGAGTATTCTAACAAAGTGGGGCAAAAAATTTCCTTTTTTGCCTTAAAAGAATGTACTATTAATACATGCTTAATCAAGTAAATTTTTAAATGAGTTTACCTCTTCTGTTTTAAAAAAGCTTTGGGTTTAAAATTTTTATTTTTATTATTGTTTTCAATAAGCTACTGTAACACGCTATTAATTTGACATAGAAGAAACCTTTAAAATACTCCAAACCCACTTGACATATCTCTGATAAGGAAGGGGGAAAAAATAGACCATGTTTAAAACTAGGCACTACTACTACTAGGAATACTCATACAAAATTTAATTGGATTATTTCAGAGTAAAGCATTCAATTAACAAAAGATTAGTTTTCAAAATATTAAATTATACAAATGTTAATGGCATGTCTAAGGCAAACAATCAAAGGCAAACCGATCATCAATTACCTAAGACATAGTTTGAGTTAAATATTTAATTACAAGGAAACTAACTGTCATAACATCAAAATCAATTCCTGACACCCTTCCAAAGATTCTGTGACTAAATAGTTTCCCTGGAAGAGTACGACCTCAGGTTACAGGCTTTCAGTTTGATAAGTGGCTCCCCTATTTAGCAATCCACATCCCAAACGTCAATCCAAAGCCATGTTTCAAGTCTGAGATGTGACTTCCTGGCTCCAAGTGCCCTGTATTGTTTATTTGCTTTCTCCTAATGTGTGTTGTGCCGCTGGCAATGAAAATTGCCCTGCTGTAACAAAAACAAAGAAAAATACAACGCTTTTCTTGGCAAAAGAAGACAGACCCTGCCACCCAGTGCTGTATTTACATATAAGTACAATACACCTTTCACCTCACAGTTCAATCCACTGTTAGAACTACTTCTCAGGAAAAGTGTGGAGGAACAGGGATGTCAGGGTGCCCATCGAATTTCCCACACATTGGAAAAATACAAAGAAGAAGGGCAGAAAAGATTCCAATATTCATGTAACATTCCATATGACTAGAGTCACTGAAACTTCATGTACAACATGCCAAAGCTCTGAACCATCCATCTGATGATCTAAATATGTACAAAATAGCAAGCAGTCTCTTACACTGTCACACACTGGTAATCAGTTAAAGCAAAGGATGACAATGGCATAAGAAAGGATAATTCGATGACCTCAAGGTATTTTTAAGTATGAATCAAACTAATGCATTCACCTATCACTGAAGACACTTTCCAAATTCATCCTTATCAGCTTTAGCATTTTTGCCATAGCCATTAAGGTATTTACTCTATATTTTTATTTTAATTGATTCACTTAGAAAATCATAAATGACTATTTTACGCTTAGCCTGAGTACTATCCTTGAAATCCAAGGGTCAACGAACTCAGATCTATAAACAGGCATTACAAACACACCCGCTGTCTAGTTTCATTTACCAGCTCACTATTCACACTGTAACACTATTCACAATTGTAACCTTGAACAATTCACTTAGCCTCTCTGAGCCTCACTTATCAAGTGTTAGTCGCTCAGTCGTGTCCAACTCTTTGTGACCCCATGGACTGTAGTCCACCAGCCTTCTCTGTCCATGGAATTCTCCAGGCAAGAATAGTGGAGTGGGTTGCCATTTCCTTCTGCAGGGGAACTTCCCGATCCAGGAATTGAACCCGGGTCTCTTGAATTATAGGCAGATTCTTTACCGTCTGAGCCACCACAATTCCTACCCCATAAGACTGGGTTTAAAGGTTAAACCCTAAAGGAGATCAGTCCTGGGTGTTCATAGGAAGGACTGATGTTGAAGCTGAAACTCCAATACTTTGGCCACCTGATACGAAGAGCTAACTCATTTGAAAAGACCCCGATGCTAGGAAAGATTGAGGGCAGGAGGAGAAGGGGATGACAGAGGATGAGATGGTTGGATGGCATCACCAACTCAATGGACATGGCTTTGGGTAGACTCCAGGAGTCGGTGATGGACAGGGAGGCCTGGCGTGCTGTGGTTCGTGGGGTCACAAAGAGTTGGACACGACTAAGCGACTGAACTGAACTGACTGAATTCATGCAAAAGCACTTAGGGCAGTGCATGGCACAATAATCACTCATCAAAATGTTACAATCTTTACAATTTCTTCTTTTATTTATAGCTTTTTGTTTTCTCCTATTCTTTCATTACAATTACATTTTAAGCATTATTTTTTTTTAGATGTATGTCCCTGCAACACATAAAATCAACACGCATATACTCTGTACGACACTGACTTAACGGCAAAAACTTCCTCATCAGATAAATATCAAATAGTTGACAGTATTGGAGTGTGAACAGAAATGCTACCACCTCAATAAAGTACTACTTTTTAATCACCAAACTGTATACCAGACAAACAGTCTCTTAACCCCCGACAAGACCCCTAAAACTGTTAAAGTCATTTGTATAAAATGCTTTAAAGAATGTAGGACCAGTCAGTGATTTACAGCCAGAAAATGTTTTCTTCCTGGCCTTGATTTCAAAAGTAGCCAAATGACTTTACCATGCTTGTTCCCCCTTCTTCTTGTCACTGTCATCAAAACCCTTTAAAAAGCATTGCGAAATATACAGTAATGGTTTCTGAAACTCAGCTCTGCCTTGGAACCTTAAGATTTCACTCCTTTCTGAAATAAACCATTGCAACCTCAGGCATTCAGGAGTTTCAAAATAAAATCCCTTTGCACAGTGGTGGTATGAGAAAAGTCACTGTCTTCCTAAATACTTATCTCCCAATCAGTGAGTTTAAGTGCTTCTGCTCAACTGTTTGTGTTTGAGAACTTCCTATACTATTATAATTCTTCCCTAATTAAAACACAAACTTCTCTTCCTAAACTTTTAGAATTACTAGATACCTTTTGATTTTTCAATTGGTGATCTCATGACACAAGATTTAAAGGATGTAGCTATGAGAATACAATGGAAAATGGTTCTCTTCTTATTCAAACCACCAACACAGGATATGTGAGGCAGGGAGAAAAGCCACACAGTCTCCCAAACAAACTTCCTCTTTGGCTGTATTGGGAAATCGTTGATCTATTAAACTTGAGAAAAAAATTTTAATCACTTAAGATAGCTCGAACCCTCTTTATTTAAACATTCTTGGTACATAAGGTAGGTCTACACAAATATACATACACATAGATGAAATAATTTGAATCCAAACATACACCTCCAAAATACTGATTTTTTTTTTTTGAGAAACTAATTAAGAAGCTCACCTAGAGACCACATGAACTCTTCCACAGACAGATAAAAGATGTCACATGTACAATTTCTAGAACTGGAATTAGAATGTTAGCTAAAAGTCAAGTAATTCCGTGAAAAAATGTCTTGGGAAATTTGATCAATTTCAGCTTTTAGGCTGTGACTTCATGAGTCAAGACCTGCCCTTCCCACCCCCAGCTCAGCTTTTTTCACTGAACAAGATGTGACACGCAAATAAGAACTATGATCCATTTATAGTCATTAAAAAATTTAACTGCAATATTCATGTACATGGTCTGACATCTTAAAAGTCTGTTAGTATTTGTTATTGAATTGATTTTTCATTTACTTATAACAAACTGTGCACAAGAAAGGTTGGAGAGTAGCTTAATTATTCAACCAGTATTAATTCATGCAATGATCCTACAACTTTATCCTCGTATCAAAGAGACTGAAGGGAAGTCCAGCAATGTTGTATTTTTAGGGCCACACATAGCTCATGGAGCTATGCCCCCACTAAGGCTGTAAGCCCATTCTACTTCACTTCATGTTTCTTTCCTGCTACTGGTGATCCCACACAGCTCCCACATGGAGATACTCCTGGCTCTGATACTATTAACATACTCAGAATATTCATCTGTCCTGAGATTGACTAACTAGATTGATTAACTAGATTGACTCTTGACTGGAGGAGGATGTGCAAATGAAGTTCAGTCACCTAGAAGTGGTGGAAAATGGGAATCCAGGGTATCAATTATCATTAAACCAGTCTCAGAAATAGACCAGCTATAAATAATTATATCACAATTTTGCCATTTTGAAAATACATTGTATTTTTATGAGCTGAATATTCACCAGTAGGTAAACAACTGGTGAATAAACAGAATGTTATCACTGTATTTGTATATAAACTGGTACCTGTGTGCCCAATGGCTAGTTTCAACAAGAGCCAGTAGTAGCACTAGATTACATTCTTAGCTTATTAACTTAAATATCATCTTGTTCAAGAAGAATGAAACAGGGGGAAAGGATATAAGAGGACTGAGGGCACAGCACAGCAAGAGGAAGGGAAACTAACAAGACAAATAAAACAGGGGCAAAACTGGGATGTGATGACATTCAATACGCCCTATTAAAAACAAAAACAAAAGCCTCCAGATCTTTCCAAATAGCCAAAGAAGAATTTCCTGCTGGCTGAAGTAGTCATAAGGATAAGACCACAGCTAGTAGGTAACCAGATAATTATGGTGAAAGCAATTACCAAGACAAACAGCCTAAATAAAAGTACACTTGTGCTGTTTGCTATGCATGGGTCTAAGGCTAAATACAAAATGTGAGGTCTTCTGGTAAATCTTGTGATTGTCTAATAATGAATCTCCAGTTACTTATGGTGATTTGAGACATGCAGACAAATTAACAGATTATGTAGGCACTTGTTGTTGTTTAAGTTATTCAACACTAATTAATCCCATGAGAGGACTAAAAGGAATACAAAGATAAAACACAGGTCCTAAGCTAAGCTTAAACTCTAGTGCAATGGTCCTTAAATTTTAGTACACATCAAAATCATCCAGAGGGTTTCTGAAAATCCAGATGACTAAATTCCACTTCCTGTAGTTTCAGAATCAGAAGATATGGGGTGGATCCTAAGAGTTAGAGTTTCTAACAAGTTCTCAAGTTGGTTAAAAGACAATGAGCATACAGAGCAAACATCACACTCAATGGTTAAAAAACTAAAGCTTTCAGCTAACATCAGGAGCAAGAGAAGGATGCCCACCTTCAACATCACTATCAACAATGTAACCAGAAGTCCTAGCTAGCAACTGGGAGAAAAAGCATCCAAACTGGAAAGGAAGAAGTAAAATTATGTTCGCAAATGACATTATCCTATATATAGAAAGTCCCAAAGATTCCATAGACAAAACACTATTAGATTTTAAAAAAGAGTTCAATAAATTTACAGGGTACAAGAGCAACACACAAGTCAATTATATTTCTATGCACCAGAAATGAACAATCCAAAAAGGAAATTAAGAACATAATTCTATTTACAGCAATATCCAAGAGAATAAAATACCTAAGAATAAATTTAAACAAGGAGGTGAAAGCCTTCTGCACCTAAATTACAAAACACCGCTGAGAGAAAGTAAAGAAGCCCTAAAGAAGTAGAACCCAAGAACACCTAAACAAAGACATGGAATGGAAGACAGTATTATTAAGATGGCAACACTGGTCAAAGTGATCTGCAAAGTCAGTCCCTTCTCCAGTATTCCACAGACAAAACACTATTAGATTTTTAAAAAGAGTTCAATAAATTTACAGGGTACAAGAGCAACACACAAGTCAATTATATTTCTATGCACCAGAAATGAACAATCCAAAAAGGAAATTAAGAACATAATTCTATTTACAGCAATATCCAAGAGAATAAAATACCTAAGAATAAATTTAAACAAGGAGGTGAAAGCCTTCTGCACCTAAATTACAAAACACCGCTGAGAGAAAGTAAAGAAGCCCTAAAGAAGTAGAACCCAAGAACACCTAAACAAAGACATGGAATGGAAGACAGTATTATTAAGATGGCAACACTGGTCAAAGTGATCTGCAAAGTCAGTCCCTTCTCCAGAGGGTCTTCCCAATCCAGGGAGCAAACCCAGGTCTCCAGCACTGCAGGCAGATTCTTTACCAGCTGTGAACCACAAGGAAAGCCCAAGAATTCTAGAGTGGGTAGCCTATCCCTTCTCCAGGGAATCTTCCCAGCCCAGGAATCGAACCAGGATCTCAAACATTGCAGGCAGATTCTTTGCCAGCTGAGCGACCAGGGAAGCCAAGTCAATGTAATCTCTATCAAAATTGCAAGTCTTTTTGGCAGACATGGAAAAGCAAATCCTTAAATTCATATGAAACTGCAAGAGGCCTCAAACAGACTAAAAGAATCAACCTGGACTCCTACCTGATATAATATACAAAAGTTAGACCTAAATATAAAAACTAAAACCATAAACCCTTAGAAGAAAACATGGCTCTATTTTCATAATGTTACATTTGGCAATGGATTCTTAGATGTGACACCAAAACTACAAGCAACACAAGAAAAAACAATAAAGAGGACTTCACAATAACTAAAAACCTCATGCAAAGGACATTAGTAACAAAGTGAAAAGACAACCTATAAGACAGGCAAAATATACGAATTCTGTATCTAATAAGGAACCAGTATCCCAAATACATAAATAATTCTCACAACTCAACAAAAAGACAACCCAGTTTTTAAAATGGGTAAAGGGCTGAACAGTCATTTTACCAAAGAAGACACAGAGCCAACAAATATGAGAAGATGCTCACCACCTCATTAGTCATTAGGGAAACAAAACCACATTGAGGCACCACTTCAAACTCCTGGAACAGCTATTCTCAGAAAAACGGAAAATAAGTGTTGGTGTGGACGTGGAAAAACTGGAACCCTTGTACAACTGCTGGTAGTCATGTAAAATGGTACAGCTGCTGTGGAAATCAGTTTGACTCTTCCTCAAAAAGCTAAACAGAAAAGTACTATATGGCCCATCAATATGATTTCTAGGTAAAATATACCCAGAAGGATGGAAAATTGGGACTTCAACAAATACACAAACACATGCTCACAGCAGTAATATTCACAACAGTCAAATGGTACAAAGAGCCAAAATGTCCATCTGGGGAAAAGTGGGTAAATATAATCTGATATAATACACACATGGGAATATTACTCAGTCATAAATGAAGTACTAAGTACTGATAGATGCTAGAAGGTTGAAAATATTAAACTAAGTAAAAGAAGCCAGACACAAAAGGTCATATACTGGGTGATTCCATGTACATAAAATATCCAGAATAAATAAATCAGAGATGAAACTCAGGTCTGTAATTTCTGATGGCTGAGCAGTGGGAATGATTTGGGACGTTAACTGCTTAAAAGATGGAAGTGTTTCCTTTTGGGGTGATGAAAACATTTTAGAACTAGAAAGAAGTGAATGCCCAACACCGCAAATGCACTAAATGCAAATGAATTAAAATAGTTAATTTTATCTAATAGTTCATGTTAATATTATATGAATTTCACCTTAATAATTACATTTTCTAAAATAATGTTACATGATGGGTACATAACCAAAAAACTATAAGATGGTAAACCTGTGGTTACTAATAAACTACCGAAAAGGAACTGAACACAAATCTCCTAGAGCACATTTCATGACTTGTACATTAATTTTAGGGAGGATGCTTTTTCTAGACACTGTGCTATGCAAAATACCAGTAAGCCGCATTTTCAGTCTCAAGGGACTGACGGTCTAATTATGGGGTACAGATATATAAACAAACGCACACAAGGATGCATTTCAGGCACTGTCTAAATTCAGCAAGATTTTAAATGATTATCATCCTATTAACATGTTAGTGATTACAGAAATGAGCTATTAGAAGATCCTCAGAATTTGGGAGAGGTCTTACTGTTTTACAAGTAAAGAAACTGAGGCCCAGAAGCAAGCTGAGCATCAGGCAGGTGATGGAACAATAGGGTCTGGAAGTCAGTTTTTATAGTTTTTAGCTCAGTGTGTTTCCTTCAGGAGTAAGTTTTGCTGTTTCTTAACATGTTGCTGCAAAGGCATTTTTTTTCTCTCTCTCTCAAGGTGTAATTTTCATATACAGTCAGGTACAGACTGCACATCTCTCTGGTTCAGATGCACTGGTCTCTCCAATTTGTAACTACTTCTTCCCCCAGTCATCCTGCCAGAGAGGGAACAGACTGGAAAGAGCGGAATCTGAGCAGTGCAGGAAGAAAACCCTTGGAGCTAGGGAGGCTTGGGTTTGACTGTGAGCTCTACAAATTTCTCGTCCAGCATGACCCTGGACAAGTTACTTAAAATCTCTCTGACAGATCAGCAGTTTTCTGAGTTACAAAAAAAAATAAAATAAAATAACAAGAACTAACTTCAAGGGTTGTTCCAAGGACTGGGAGTTGTAAGGATGCATACAGAGACCAGCACAGTACCTGGTCAAATAATGGTATTTTAAAAACAACTTTAACATTGTGCCATGAAGAGAAATATAGTATGAACAAAGAGGTTAATAGAGAATTTATCAGAAAGACAAACCTAGACAGCCTATAAAAGAAACAGAGACATCACTTTGCCAACAAAGGTTGTTTGCATAGTCAAAGATATGGCTCTTCCAGTAGTCAGGTATGGATGTGAGAGCTGGACCATGACAAAGGCTGAGCACCTAAGAATTGATGCTTTCAAGTTGTGGGGCTGGAGAAGATTCTTCAGAGTCCCTTGGACAGCAAGGAGATCAAACAGTGAATCCTAAAGGAAATCAGTCCTGAATATTCATTGAAGGACTGATGCTGAAGCTCCAATACTTTGGCCACTTGATGTGAAGAGCCAACTCACTGGAAAGGATTCTAATGCTGGGAAAGACTGAAGGCAAAAGGAGAAGTGGGTGACAGGATGAGATGGTTGGATGGCATCACTGACTCAACGTACATAAGTTTGAGCAAACTCAAGGAGATAGTGAAGGACAGGGGAGCCTGGCAAACTGCAGTCCTCGGAGTTGCAAAAAGCTGGGCACAACTTGGCGACTGAACAATGACAATAACAGAAAGACAAATGAAGAGTTACATGAGCTCTCAAATGAGCGAGTTACTTGTTTTGCCCTTCACATTTTCTCCTCTAAAAATGTTTTTCCATCTTATTGATTTAAAATAATATTCTCCTTTAAAAAAATAATGCATTAAAGATACATGAAATATAATGATTAAAAAACAAGGAACAAATTTCTTTAAAAGGGAAAGATTGCTGCTTTGCCATAGTAATCTACTTTCCCATCCCTAATTACTAGCCCTTCCTCTCCCAAAACTACCTGTTATCTTTCCGTAATTTCTAGGAAACCTTAGCAAATTGCAGGTGTCTAACTTTCTAAATGTCTGGACAACTCTATAAATAAGAAGATCAGCCTTTGTTTTCTGAAAGTCAATCCTCTACTTCTCTCTGACACTGGCTTTATTACAAGAATTTCTAGTCTGGCTCAGCATTGTCCTTAAAAGTAGCAAATGACCATAACAACAAATTGCCCAGTGACTAAAATATTCCTGCTGAAGTCTTCCTGAAGTAAACCACTCACAAAACTGAGCTGCTGATAGAACTCATAAATAATGGGATACCACCATCTTAACAATTATCCATTCAAAACACAAGAAGGTGCAACATTAGTTAAGTATGTTTCCCATTTTGAATTCAACTTTTTCTTTCCCAATATTCCTCTTTGAACTTGTTCTGTTACTTAGCTGTTATAAGGGCATCAGGAGTAGAGAGTTTAATTCACACCAGATTAAATTTCATCTATCCCAATGTTCCTTAGTTTCAATAAAATCAAGTTATCTACTTTATCAAGTTTTTTTTAAGGCTTAAATGTTAACAAAATCTGTATACTTATTGAGTGGTTATAGAGTGATTTTTCTGTATTAGTTTATATTTTATTACATTCAATTCAATAAATATTTATTGTACAGGATTCTGTAACCATCACACAGGAGACTTTATAACAGAAATGTTACTAACTACTACATAAACAAGCAGCAATTGTTTTATTAGAGGCCAAGAGCACCGGAGCTAGACAATAATCATCCATGGTGGGTAGAAGGAGCATATTTAAAACTCCCAGTGACTGGCATGAATGGTAAAGGAAGTTAGTGAATCTATTCACAACAGGCACGATGGTAACACAGTTTTAAAAAGAACTTGATTTAAATTCAGGGCTACACTGGATGGGAGGGAAGTTTGTGGGACAATGGATACATGTGTCTGTGTGGCTGGGGGCTTTCCGGGTGGCTCAGCGGTGAAGAATCAGCCTGCAGTGCAGGAGACCTGGGTTAGATCCCTGGGTGGGGAAGATGCCCCTGGAGGAGGAGGAAATGGCAACCCACTCCAGTATTCTAGCCCGGGAAATCCCACAGACAGGGGAGCCTGGCAGGCTACAGTCCATGGAGTCACAAAGAGTCGAACACAACTTAGCAAGTAAACAACAACAACAAATGTGTTCACCTGAAACTATCACAACATTGTTACTTGGCTATACCCCAGTACAAAATAAGTTTAAAAATAAATACAGTCAGGGCTACAGAAAAACAAGCTCTAAGACTGTTAAAGATATTAGATATCATGAGAGAGGCCGGTAATACAGCCTTCAATCCCTGATTTTAGAAATCCTGGTTGCTGCTTTGTTCTGTTCAACAAACCTTTGCTGAACCCGATCTAGTTGCCAGACCCTGAGCAGGATGCCAAGGACACAATGACATTGAAGAGAACAAGGATTTCTGTTCATAATTATGGAGAGAATGGCA
>SJXQ01012311.1:121433-193741 GCA_006408695.1 Aepyceros melampus
TCTGACAGATAACTGTGTGACTCGGCATGGAGTCAGGCACATGGCCCAGACATCTCAAACTGCAGGAGCATTTGGTAAGAATCTAGTCCAGCAAGAGAACTGATTAAAGAATTAGACAGGAGGTCTATGAAAAATGGTTCCAGTGGCTCATCTTTGGGCAAACCAAGACATAGGACACTGAGTTCATAGATCCAGCCTGATGCTGAAACTGGACCTTCCAAGGTCTTAGGGCCCTGCTTTTCATGCAAACTTTCTCATCCTATTCAAACTTGGAATATAACTTACCCAGTCCACAGATGAAAATATTCAGTATCATCCTCCCAGTTAAACTTATCTAAATGAACACTAAGATTCAGTCCATCTTTGATTTTTAATGTCAGGTTTTAATGGAAGATGATCCGTGGATTTTCTTATTTATACTTAAACCAGGACCTTATAAACTTCAAAGCTCTGAGGAATGATACAAACACAACTCATTAATACCAAGAATGGGCTTCTGATATTTTACAAATAAAAGTCTCTGCAAAAGTTCACAGCAAAATTAAAGTCATAAAAAAGGCATTCACTGCAAAGCCTTTTGAAGCAAATCTTTCCTTACATGTTTTCTCTAATGTCCATCAATGGCATCAGAAAGCCCATCACATTTTCTTATTGAGGGAAATGAGGACCCTTTTGCCCAAGTACTGGTGTTCCAGCTAACAACTAATTCAAGAGGAAATTGCCCAAAAAACTGAGTTGGAATGGGTGAGTGTAAGTTCAGTGGAACCCTCCAAGACAGTCTTGGTGAAGGTAAAAATTAGGGCAGAGTACTTAAAATTTCATTTTAAATGTACTGAAATAGAATGCAAACTCATGTTTTTAAGAAATAATTCTATCAATTTTGTAGAGAAAAAAATCGTAAGAAAGATTATTCATTAGAAGGGCAATGGCATCAGACACAGCAACTAAGCAATATGCCAGCAGGAGTGGGGCAGACCTTATTCACTGGGACCATGAGTATTTTAAACGGGACTCCTTCATTCTTTCACCAGCCTTCTCTGCTCTCAGAAAGGGTTATGAAAGGGAATGCGCATGCTCGGTCACTCAGTCAGGTCTGACTCTTTGCGATCCCCTGGACTGTAGCCCACCAGGCTCCTCTGTCCATGGGATTTTCTAGGCAAGAATAGCGGAGTGAGTTGCCATTTCCTCCGCCAGGGGATCTTGACCCAGGGATGAGTAAAATGCGGTCCACTCTTCCTCCCCAGGTCTCAATTCCTACCCCATTTGGCGACCAACAAGCCTGTTTCTCCAGGGAAGGACAGAACAGCAAATAAAAGGCAGGACAGCAAACAGTTCATAACTCTGAAGAACTCAGGGGCAAATTTGCACTTCCTTACAACTCCAAGGTCATGCTGTAGAGGGACAAGTTTGAAAATAGCACTGAGTCATTAACCCGACAACAGTATGTGATTGCATTCCTCTCAAGAGCTGTTTTACATTTTACCCATCTGTTAGAAATCAAAGAACATTTAAACATCTCCCACCTGAAAGCTGAATTACAAATAATAATAATGTATAGCTTTACCAACATATTATTACACAATATATTTGGGGTGGGTTGGGGGGGTTTCAAGTATCCATTGCTCTAATGAGGTTTTAAGTCAACCACAGAGGATCCCTTTTAATTGCCCTCAAGGCAGGCTCATCTGCTTTCCACCCCTACCCAGCCCCCACCAAAAGCATGCTTCCCATAAGGGAAAGCCTTTAACAACATTCTAAAGGCATTTTATTGACAGCATCCCCACATGGCTTACTATCTTGGTTCTTTTAACTCATGTACCTCAAAAAAAGAGAGAAATGTCTGGGATCCATGGCATAGAACTGCTAAAGAAAACTAATGGCTATTATGGAAATAGAAAAAAAAAAAAAACACACACACTAATCCATAGAACACAAATTACAGTTTATCTACCTGATGCCATTTTTCCTCCAGTCTATAAGGTTATTGTATTTGCTCATTCACAATCACACATCAGGTTGGAAATTGCTTCTCAACAGAAGACCAGCAATCTTCTGAAATTAACTTAATTTTACAAAAGTGTTGTGATTGCTAATGAAAACCCCCTAAATTATCCAGTGGCTGGGACCTAATAATGGGCTTTGAGATGACTAGTTCAGTTTACAGTTCTAAGGTCTACCTTACCTAAACCATGCAGAGGAAGCCAAGAGAGTAAGTGAGAGTTGCTATAGACCAGATATGTTTACACAGCTTGTTGCATTTCTTCTTTTGTTTGTATGTGAAAAACAAAGGCAGGCTGAGACTGACAGTAAATAACAACTACAAATAGATTAGACTCTCCTATTTGAAGTCTGATCAAAGGCAGCCAGTAAACACCTCCAAGTAACTGCAGGACGGCTGGATCACTCTGGCTGGTTATTTTCTCAGCTACAAAAATGAGCTGACACAGTTATTGTTTGGGGGCAGCCGATTGCTTTATGGCATAGATGCTTTCCTGTCCTGGCACACTGGTTCAACACAAACAAAAAAATTTTCCTAAGTAAGCCACAATTTCAAGTACCAACTCTTCATTTACAAAGGGGCCTGAGACAAATGAAAATGGAGAGTCTAAGCTTGGGGAATAGATTACCAGAAAGATCCCCTAACTGATTAACTGCTGTTCTTTCTGAGCTTTAAAAAAAAAAAAAAGAAGAAGAAGCAAGCTTTTCAAGAGAAGGATAAATTTTAAACTTCTCTCATCCACACAACTACTAGCCAATCAGGAATAGCCAAGACTAAGTCTACAGGGATAGATAAGAAAAGGAAAATGTAGAATTATCAATATGTTCAATGAAAAACAAAAAACAGTAATTTCACTTATACTGCCAACAACGGTTAAACAACATAACCACAAATGTACACAATATACAAACATGAGCAACTCATAAATCCCTTCAAGGCAAAATGTTCACATTACACCCCTTCCAGTCCAGACATCCCTACTCAGATTAAACTGTGAGTATCAGAAGATGTGAACAAGTCCTTTTCAAACTCTTCATCACTGCCTTTGAGAAACCATTGTTTTGTGACTTCTCTTCCCCATGATATCACCTATAACATAACTCCCATATGCACAAGTCTCTGAAGACCTTCTACTGAGATACACCTTAAGCCTCATACTTACTAAGTGATCACCTTCACTTTTAGAAGAGTAAAACAATGTTACATATCTGATTAAAAATTCCTTGGTCACAGATATGAGGTCAGGTTTGTTAAGCAATGTATTGCTAGAACAGAGTGAAGATTGGATAACAAGGAGAAAGAAGGTTTGGGGGAGCAAGTTGACATTCTCCAAAAAGAAACAAGGAACTAGACAGATAGCGAATATAGAAGAAGGAAGAAGGAAAAACAAAAAAACACAAAAGAAGGAATAATCTGATGGACTGAGGAGAAAATTCAAATCATGTAGAAAAACCACACCCAGAAAATACATGGTCCCAATTCATCTCTACTGAATTGTTTTCCAATTCAATGAGATGCATCAGAAGGTCTGTGATAAGAACAAACGTATGATACTCAAAATAGCAACTCAAAAAAAGCATGATAGTAATATAGACGCTGGTCAATGGTTCATTTCAGCTTTCAAATGCTATTTTTAAAAACTCTGATCTTCAACACACTCCATCAAAACCGGCTGAGGCTCCATGAGATATGGGATCCAAGCCATAAGGCCCTGGATAAGTCACTTAACTGTGCATGTTAATGCCTCAAATGTAACCCAAAGAGACATAATGATTTTCATGCTTCATTCTAGAGCAGTAGCATTGATGTCATTTGGGCCTATCCTTGCAGACTATAGAAGAGAACTGTTAGATGACAATCCCTAAAATCCTTCCGGTATAGTCAAAGCTATGGTTTTTCTGGTAGTCGTGCATGGATGTGAGAGCTGGACCCATAAAGAAGGCTGAGCACAGAAGAAGTGATGCTTTTCAACTGTAGTATTGAAGACTCCTGAGAGTCCCTTGGACTGCAAGGAGATCACAACAGTCTATCCTAAAGGAAATCAATCCTGAATATTCACTAGAGGGACTGATACTGACGCTGAAGCTCCAATACTTTGGCCACTTTATGGGAAGAGCCAATTCATTTGAAAAGACCTTGATGCTGGGAAAGATTGAAGGGAGGAGAAGGGGACGACAGAGGGTGAGATGGCTGGATGGCATCACCAACTCAATGGACATGAGTTTGAGCAAGCTCTGGGAGCTGGTGAAGGATGGGGAAGCCGGCGTGCTGCAGGCCATAGAGTCACAAAGAGTCGGACACGACTGAGTGACTCAACAAAAAAATGAGCCCCAAAGTGAATTACATGAGAATCTCTGGTGCCTTTTGAAAATGTTGATTTCCAGACCTCCAGAATCTGCTTCCTTTCACAGGCTGACCAGCTCGACCTTCCTCATCCCTCACCTATATACCCCACTGGCTTTATTGCAGATGTCCTATGAATCAGTCAGAAGAATAATAAACTATAAAGAATGAAACAAAATTAATAAGAGAGTAAGAGAAAAGAGTAACCACATCCAAGATCCTTGAAGCACATCTCATTTGTACTTCAGTTCAGTTCAGTCACTCAGTCATGTCCGACTCTTTGCGACCCCGTGAATCGCAGCACGCCAGGCCTCCCTATCCATCACCAACTCCCAGAGTTCACTCAGACTCACATCCATCGAATCAGTGATGCCATCCAGCCCTTTTGTTGTCCCCTTCTCCTCCTGCCCCCAATCCCTCCCAGCATCAGAGTCTTTTCCAATGAGTCAACTCTTCACGTGAGGTGGCCAAAGAACTAAAGTTTCAGCTTTAGCATCATTCCTTCCAAAGAAATCCCAGGGCTGATCTCCTTCAGAGTCAAATTAGCTGAGTCTTAATTTCAGCACAATGTTTAAAAAAGTGAAGAGGAGAAAAAAAAGACAGACAAGTTCCATAAATTTTATCCAATTAATGGCTATTTAATTAAATATATATCAAAGGTGACTATAATTTGGCTAAAAATACTCCTCCAGTTTAGTCATAATAAAGTAACTATTATTATACTCCTATGGAAACAACAAAATCACAGAATTTCATGTAACACAAAATATTAAGAAGGAGTCTAGGGCTTCCCTGGTGGTCCAGTGGCTGAGAGTCTGCCTGCCAATGCAGGGTGAGGTGAAGGTGAAGTCGCTTAGTCGTGTCCGACTCTTTGCGACCCTGCGGACTGTAGCCTACCAGGCTCCTCCATCCATGGGATTCTCCAGGCAAGAGTACTGGAGTGGGTTGCCATTTCCTTCTCCAGGGGATCTTCCCAACCCAGGGATGGAACCTGGGTCTCCCACATTGGAGGCAACACTTTAACCTCTGAGCCACCAGGGAAGCTCAATCCCTGCTCTGGGAAGATCCCACATGCTGCCTGGCAAGTGAACCCTTGCACTTCAGCTACTGAGCCAGTGCTCTACAGCTGGCAAGCTGTGACTACTGAAGCCTGCTCACCAAGAGCCTATGTGCTGCAACAAGAAAAGCCACCGAGATGAGAAGCAGGTGTAGCCCAACCACAGAGTAGCCCCCGCTCGCCACAACCAGAGAAAGCCTATGCACAGCAACAAAGACCCAATATAGCCCAAAAAATGTATGAATAAAATAAATCTTAAAAAAAAATGAACTGAGATCATTTAAAAAATAAAAGAAGCAGTCTATACACATATTGCATTTATTTATATGATTACCAGGCATCAGTGATAGTTTAATATGAAACTCTATGCACCTAAAAATAGATAAACAGGGAAAACATTTGACAAAATCTTTGTGACTGTTTTTAGTCAACAGCCAAGATCACAGAATCAAAATTCCCTCAGGGGTGGGAACCATCTTAAAGGTCATTCAGTTCAATTCCCCAGCTGAAGCTCCAATACTTTGGCCACCTGACCTAAAGAACTGACTCATTGGAAAAAAACCCGATGCTGGGAAAAATTGAAGGCAGGAGGAGAAAGGATGACAGAGGATGAGATGGTTGGATGGCATCACCGATTTGATGGACATGAATTTGAGCAAGCTCCAGGAGTTGGTGACGGACAGGGAAGCTTGGCGTGCTGCAGTCCATGGGGTTGCAAGAGTTGGACACGACTGAGTAACTGAACTGAGTTCAATTCCTAACTTAAGGCTTGAACTGCTGATCAAAATCTCTCGTAGGTGGCCAGAATATTTTACATAACATAAAATCCGCTTTCTCAAAATGCAGCAAATTATTTTTTAGAAATCTTAATTGATAATGGTTTTTCCCCCCTTTTAATAAGCAGAAATCTGAATTCTGTTCCTCAGAGTGTTACAGACTAAATGTAATCTCAATCCCATAAAACAATCCTTCAGATATTAGGGGGTTAAATCTCATCAGGCCTCCCAAAGACAAAACCATTTGGGATTTCTTTACCCTCTCCTTCTGTGATGTGGCTTCTAACTGCATCCCCATTGGTCATCCTAACTATCTTGTCAATGACCTTTTTTAAACTTAGGTTCTAAAAAACATTACACTCTATCACTCTAAGCACAAGACATGGAGAATCATCACTGCCCTGGTCGATTTACAGTTAATAAGTCTATTTCAGGCAGAAGTAAGACTAGCAGTCTCTCATCCACACCATGGCCAGCTCACTAATGATGAAAGTGAAAGTCACTCAGCCGTGTTCAACTCTTTGCAATCCCGTGGACTATACAGTCCATGAAATTCTCCAGGCCAGAATACTGGAGTGGGTAGCCTTTCCCTTCTCCAGGATATCTTCCCAACCCAGGGATCGAATCTAGATCTGCACTGCAGCTGAGCCACAAGGGAAGCCCAAGAATACTGGAGTGGGGTAGCTTGTCCTTTCTCCAGGGCATCTTCCTGATCCAGGAACTGAACCAGTGTCTCCTACATTGCAGGCGAATTCTTTACCAACTGAGCTATGAAGCTCTAAATTTTCCATGCCTTTGGAGACCCATGAGCCTCTGCAGTTGGGAACTCAACCCACTACAGGAGTCAGGCAAAGCCAGAACAACAGAGTACTGCCAAGTTCAAACCTGAGGGAGACCATGATTTCGTTGTTTTTTTTTTTTTTTTTTCCATTTTAAATTCTACTAGGTTATTGAAATCACCAGTATTAGAATCATCATTATAGTCACTACTTAAATATTTATATCTTCACATTCATATGCTGTAAGTTTTTACAATATTATGTGAAATCATCTAGGTATTATAGTTTATGTTTTTTTAAGTGTATTATCATATGAAATTATAACAAAGCTCACTTCATATTAAGTAGTCTTATTATCTATAACACAAAGGTTTTTGCAACAGAATAGGCATTACACATCCGGTAATCAAGATACTTTCTCATTTTCAATCCCATCTTATACAAATTGTCAGCTGCAAAATTTCAACTCTCTTAAGAATACGTATATAAAGAATGACAACAATTCTACATATGGGTAACACAGTAGATAAAAAGCCGATAACCTCTCAGCTGATGTTTCTCTCACTTGAGCCAGAAAAGAGAATGTTTTCTTCCCTAAAACTTTTGTTTATTCTTCTCAACTTTTACATCTTTTTGGGTATTTGCATGCAAATTTTTTCATTTTTTGTATGTCACTACAAAGGGTTTTTTTGAAAGCATACTACACAAAAATATAGAATCTTATGAAAAAATTAATACTTAGGTTTTCTTAAACCCTGAAACAATCTGATAGTGATTCATTTTACTGAAAAATATCAACAATTTTGATGGCTTTTATTCCATCACTTCCCTAACCAGCTCCTCTACCCAAGAAAAAGAATGGAAATAATAGCTTATAACCTACAAAGGTGTGTATCCACTTTCCAACTTTGCTAAATTTCATGAATATTGTGAAAGTGCCAATATAAATCTGTGAAATATTCTGGAAAGGTTTTCTCAGAGATTCTTGATTCTATTTGAATTTGTTATTTAAAAAAACAAAATTTTCCTTTTCCAAGAACTCGCTTTCTCATTTTATGCCACTCTGTAGGTTTTTCATGAGGACTGTTAGCAAT
Organism: Aepyceros melampus; assembly: GCA_006408695.1. Taxonomy (NCBI): domain Eukaryota; kingdom Metazoa; phylum Chordata; class Mammalia; order Artiodactyla; family Bovidae; genus Aepyceros; species Aepyceros melampus. The sequence continues at coordinate 129,482 of SJXQ01012311.1, forward strand.
TATATCTATATTGGAATGGGCTTATAGCAACCTACAGATCTCTCAACTAGTGAGGTTCCCAGAGGGATTACTCATTCAAAAAATTAAATTTAAATTCATCCATGTTTGTAAGTGGTCCAAAGTCTAGAATCTCGACTATGGCCCAACAGAGTAAGAAGCAGAAAAACAAATGATGCATGTTATTGTGTGTAATATAGGGGCATATTTTTATAAATATCATATTCTACCAAGTCTACAATACTGTCAATAAGACAACAAAATTTTATATGCTACTAATAAAGAAAAAAATGTTGCCTTTAATTGACATTTAAAGATGCATGACAATTCAAAGGGTGTTAAAATGGGAGTTGAAATGCATCCTTTAGAATTCATGAATGTCTGAGAAGAAACTAAAATAAATTAGAAAATTCATAGTCCCAACCTTTAGACCTATCCAATGGTCCAATGGATGTTTAAGAGCTTTGTGAACGTAATCACAAAATTTCCACTAACAACCCAATTTGAATTTATCATAAGAGCCAGCTTTAAGTCTAATGTCCCAGAAACTACCAAAACTCATTTCCTGAACAAAATCTTCCATGTTGTAATTACAGAGTAGTTAGCTAAAATAAATGTATTCTGCCCCTCTCCTTTCTCCGTTAACTTCATAGTTCCCCAGAGAAAAGCAGGTAACTGTCCCCTGGAAGGACTGGCCATTTCACTGTGCATTAACGTAACACCAAAGACGATTTCTGAGAATAGCCATGCATTTCTAGCTTCCTCATATCCTGAAAGTATTCAAAACTACTGGTTCAGGACTCTCAGGGAAACCATTTAACAAGGTAAAAAAAAAAAAAAATTTCCTTAAAAAAAAAAACTTTTATATCTCTGGACAGTCTGCGAGCAAACAGTGTGAGGAAGGTTTGGTCATCCCATGGACTCAGCAATACATATGATTCACATTAAAATGCCATGTCTTACAAATGTATGTGTTCCTAAAACTCATTCTCAACATAATGAAAATACTGCTTTACCCCATGTTTTAAAGAGTCCTGAATTCCTCTTACTCTCATTCTTGTAATGGAATAAACATTTTCTGCTTAAAAAGATATATTATAATCTATCTCCTCCATTTGCGTCCCACCTGCTTCCCTCCACTTCCACATATAGATGAAGGCTATACGGGGAGGGCATAAAATAAATTCATATACTCATGCTTTGAAAAAGTCACTTTTGACAGTGGACAGTGTGTCAATCTAATCTATGCTATGCTACACTATGCTAAGTCACTTCAGTCGTGTCCAACTCTGTGCGACCCCATAGACGGCAGCCCACCAGGCTCCCCCGTCCCTGGGATTCTACAGGCAAGAACACTGGAGTGGGTTGCCATGTCCTTCTCCAATGCATGAAAGTGAAAGTGGAAGTGAAGTCGCTCAGTCGTGTCCGACTCTTAGTGACCCCATGGACTGCAGCCTACCAGGCTCCTCCGTCCATGGGATTTTCCAGGCAAGAGTACTGGAGTGGGGTGCCATTGCCTTCTCCGATCTAATCTATGACTGCATAGTAATTAACGTTCTGACTACTACTGTTCTCCAGTAGTTAGGAGAAAAGCCAGGTGCCTTTAATTTGTGCTTCATCACTCCCTGTGTTTTCTTCATCCCATGTGCTCACATCACACTATTCTTATTAAAGTCAGCCAAAGTAAAGGAAGAAATAAAGATGAAGATCTTAAGTACCAATGTATGGTCCTAACCTGGACTTTACAAGATGAGATTTACCAGGAAGTTAAAAAGCAAACATTTTCTTTAAGGACCCTGGAAAAAGAATCAGTGTTACTGATAAGGTTTTATTTTGTTATCTTTTTATGTCCTGATTTTACCAAATTCACTACTCACAAAATGATTCAATATATCTGGGAGAGTCTAGCCTATCAAAATTTACCAAACAGAAACCTAACAATCTGAAGCATATGTACAAAAATAAAAGTAGCCAAATCTGACAAGGTGCTTTGGTCACTTTTTTCCCCTGTAGATTCTACTTGTCATTTGATATTCACTGTTTCTTAACGATTTACTCAATGATTGGGAAGCAAGTGCAAAACTGTTATGCTACTTCAACATTCAAGCAAAAGCAACACCAAGTAAGTTTTCCAATTTCTCCAGGTTTTCACACAAATTAACATCTTAGCTGCAATTTACAGACTAAGCCTAAACCAAGGGGAAAAGACTGCTGAAGACTACTAGATGGCAGCTGCCAGAATATTAAAGTAGTAACCACAGGTGTCATTCAGAAAGTTGGGGCTGGGAATTCTCTAGATGTAAAGTCACCACACTCTAACGAGCTCTTTTGTGGAGAGTTTGTGAACCCCTCAAAAACAGATTCCAAACAGGCAAAATAGACTCAGGTCAAATAAAATAAAATTAACGAAGGCAAGGAAGGCAAAACAAAAGAAGTAATCAGAAGAGGTAGAAAGCTGAGCTACTTTTTTGGTCATAATTTCTCTCTCAAAAGAAGAACTTGAGCACATTCTCATTTTAGAGCAATTCTAAAACTTCTGGATAGGTTTCATGTGCTCAACACATTCACACAAAACTTTTAATTTAGCTAGTGTTTATAAACCACGTAAAACATCAGAATACAACATGGCCTACATTTTTTCAATAACTGATTTTCTGAAATATATTCTCTAGAATATACTTGTAAACAAACTCTTTTTTTGACAGACTCTTAGAAATGAATGACTAAACTTGCCTTGCCTTATTCATGCACTATTTTGACTCCTTTTCAGAAGCCATATGACTTCCTCTTCATTTGGTACACCTTTTCAGATGACCAGTAACTACTCAACATAGCATTCATGAGCTGCAATAAATATAATTCCTAAAGAAAAAAATCATTTTAAACTGGCCAATTTCAATCAGCCCTATAATTCCTTAAGAAAAATTAATTATGCTGCCAACAGTCATATTACCTTACAGTAGTAAAAATTAGTCTAAAAACATTCTTTCCAAGTCTTATCCTTCTCTTTCCCTCATCACATCACAAAGAAATAGATGGCTGAATAATTTCTATATATTTTTCATACACAGCATACAAGAATATATAAACATTCTGATTTTTTACTAAGATACTGGATAGTGACTCATTGCCTTCATATTTAAAATAAAAATGCCAATTAAGGGCTGAACAAAATTTACTACCCACCTACCTATCAGCCACAATGTAATTCAATCTACTTATAGTAACTTCCAAAGAATTAAATATGGAACTTCTCTCTGAGATAAAAACAGATGTAGAAGGGCAAATTCCTTTTATCTATAAAACACATTATCTTTCTGAAGTGATCTCAGCTTCCTAGTACTTAGATTTTAATTAATTTTAATTCACATCTTGGAATGTGAAGTCAAGTGGGCCTTAGAAAGCATCACTACGAACAAAGCTAGTGGAGGTGATGGAATTCCCGTTGAGCTGTTTCAAATCCTGAAAGATGATGCTGTGAAAGTGCTGCACTCAATTTGCCAGCAAATCTGGAAAACTCAGCAGTGGCCACAGGACTGGAAAAGGTCAGTTTTCATCCCAATTCCAAAGAAAGGCAATGCCAAAGAATGCTCCAACTACCGCACAATTGCACTCATCTCACATGCTAGTAAAGTAATGCTCAAAATTCTCCAAGCCAGACTTCAGCAATATGTGAACCGTGAACTCCCTGATGTTCAAGCTGGTTTTAGAAAAGGCAGAGGAACCAGAGATCAAATTGCCAACATCCGCTGGATCATGGAAAAAGCAAGAGAGTTCCAGAAAAACATCTATTTCTGCTTTATTGATTATGCCAAAGCCTTTGACTGTGTGGATCACAGTAAACTGTGGAAAATTCTGAAAGAGATGGGAATACCAGACCACTTGACCTGCCTCTTGAGAAATCTGTATGCAGGTCAGGAAGCAACAGTTAGAACTGGACATGGAACAACAGACTGGTTCCAAATAGGAAAAGGAGTACGTCAAGGCTGTATATTGTCACCCTGCTTATTTAACTTATATGCAGAGTACATCATGAGAAATGCTGGACTGGAAGAAACACAAGCTGGAATCAAGATTGCTGGGAGAAATATCAATAATCTCAGATATGCAGATGACACCACCCTTATGGCAGAAAGTGAGGAGGAGCTAAAAAGCCTCTTGTTGAAAGTGAAAGAGGAGAGTGGAAAAGTTGGCTTAAAGCTCAACATTCAGAAAACGAAGATCATGGCATCTGGCCCCATCACTTCATGGGAAATAGATGGGGAAACAGTAGAAACAGTGTCAGACTTTGTTTTTTTGGGCTCCAAAATCACTGCAGATGGTGACTGCAGCCATGAAATTAAAAGGCGCTTACTCCTTGGAAGAAAAGTTATGACCAACCTAGATAGTATATTCAAAAGCAGAGACATTACTTTGCCGACTAAGGTCCGTCTAGTCAAGGCTATGGTTTTTCCTGTGGTCATGTATGGATGTGAGAGTTGGACTGTGAAGAAGGCTGAGCGCAGAAGAATTGATGCTTTTGAACTGTGGTGTTGGAGAAGACTCTTGAGAGTCCCTTGGACTGCAAGGAGATCCAGCCAGTCCATTCTGAAGGAGATCAACCCTGGGATTTCTTTGGAAGGAATGATGCTAAAACTGAAGCTCCAGTACTTTGGGCACCTTATGCGAAGAGTTGACTCATTGGAAAAGACCCTGATGCTGGGAGGGATTGGGGGCAGGAGGAGAAAGGGACGACCGAGGATGAGATGGCTGGATGGCATCACAGACTCAATGGACGTGAGTCTGAGTGAACTCCGGGAGTTGGTGATGGACAGGGAGGCCTGGCGTGCTGCGATTCATGGGGTCGCAAAGAGTCAGACACGACTGTGCGACTGAACTGAACTTAAACACTTCTCCAAAATACACTATAAGAAATAAAGAAAAGATAAGCTGAAACTCTGCAAGGAGAATGATACTGGGCCTACTCTTCTAGATTCAGTTCCAAGCTTCACCAGTTACTAGCTGTGTGATCCTATGCATATTAAACTACTAAACTTCTCTCTACCCCTCAGTTTCCTCATCTATAAAACAAAGAAGGTAACAGTACCAATCTCACAAGATTACCAGAGGACGGAGTGAGTGAGGGAGTGAGGGAGAGACGTGAGGAGTGTCTCAGAAGAATGCCTGGCCGCCTAGCTCCCCACGGATCAGCTGGGATCACCACTATTACACCAGAGCCACAGTAGCCTCTTCCCGTCCAGCCCAACCATTCCTGTTATTCCTGTTATACTCCAGTTTTAACCAAGTGAGGTAATAGACCCAGATTTTTCTATGAGTACAGGAAATCACAAATAAAATTATACAGACAACAAATAAAAAAACCAATATCCAGACAATAAAAATGATTAATACCTATCCAGTCAACAAAAATGGTGGTTAACACCATAGCTTGGGATCGGGTGGTGAACCTGGTTTTAAGCTTTCTATCAGGTTAAGCCAAAAAATCATTTACTCCATCTAGGCAAATCAATATTGGTTTCTACTGGCTGAGGGAAAGCAACATAGATTTATTGCTGTGTGGGAATCTATTTTTCCATTCATAACCCTCTTCATTTTCCCCACAATACTCAAGCAAAGTTGGCCCAGAGGTTTAACAGACGCTTGATAAATAACTCAGGCTAAAATGGGTGTTTCCTATGAGTGCCATGTACTTAGTTTCATTACCAGACAGTGTTGTTGGTTCACCCTATCTCCACTCATCCAAGATTTCTAAACAACAGGTAATTTCAAAAAAAAGTCTAACCTTGTCCTGTGAGCTGTGTCCTCAATTCACACTGCTAATACTAGAGCTTGCCAAAAAGCAGATTTCAGTACAGAAAATGACTCAATAAAGGGACCGAAATGACAAAAAAAAAAAAAAAATCCCATTTTATTTTATAGAATAGGTTTGAAACTCTAAAAAGAGTTTATAAAGTAATTAAGACACTTATATATCAATTAATCTTTTCTTAAGGAATTATTCAAGTGGAATGAAACCCTATTACCCACTTAATAACATATTATGATTGTGTTATATGCTTTGGGACGTAGGTGCGTGTAAAAGTGAACAGAAGTAAGCCACGAGTTGGAAACTCGGTACTGAAAGTTTTATTTTGCTCAGGGGAAATCAGGAATATTCTCACAATTCTATTTACCAAGGCAGCCTGATTTATTTATAAAACCTTGGCCACGAGTGGCCAGAATCAAGGTATTTCAATGCGGCTGTCTTTTACTTTCTTCCTTTTTTTCCTGTAACCCCCGTCTCAGTCTCCTTAAGAAGCATCTCCGGTGCATGCTTGGTTTCTAAAGGTCTGATGAGACTATGGATGCTACGGTGAATACTTAAGTTTGAAAGAAATATTTCTCTTTCCCTCCTTTGAGTCAGAAAATTCTGAACACAAGAGGATCCATTCAAGGCATGATGGAGTGCCTCACAGAGGCAGCAATATGTTCACAGTTGGCAAACAGAGATCTGTTTGGACAGTGAGCACAGCCATCCACTCAGCAAACATCAGCTTCCCTATTAGTTCACAGCAGAAAGAACCAGACGCTGGCGGCCCTTCTTTCAGTCTCCAACACCACTTTGGGGCAAGCCTTCTAAACAAAATGCCTTTGTCCAACAGTTACAATTCAGTGAGTCCCAACGGCTTTCCTAGAAGCTATGTCTGTCTATTCACAAATTGAATTTGGGCCCAAAAATCATTTCTAAAGGTCTAGAGGAAAAAATAATGGGGAAAAAAAAATTCCATTGAAAATAATAGACAAGGAGTGACTGAATGGCTTTATACAATCAGCAAGAACAGCAGCAGGAAAGGTATGAAGTGTATGATGTATCTAAAGGGCTATCAATCCCCTCAAGGTAGTTTTGGGAAAACAATGTTTGCACTGAAACCTGGAAGGACACCAAGTATAACCTTTCAAAGGAAGTTAGAGAAGAGAGAGAGCAAATCAAACAGCAAGCTTCCTGTGGAGTGTGTGTGAATATGATACTCCTCTCCACAAGGCTTCCAAATAAAATGCAAGTTAAAAACTATTTTCAGAAAGACAGTAAAACTGGTTAGGACATCTGGTTCTACCCAACCTTTCACCAAATCCTCAGTCATGAGTTTAAATTCACATATACACACACAAAAGCCAGAAAACAAATGCATGGCCTGTCTTGCTTTCTCCCACTGTAGGCATGAACTTGCTATATGAGCACTTGTTCCTACAGACCCACTAACACAATTCTGCCATTTTTCTTAGTATAAATATGAAATCAAATAAAAAAATATGAGTATATTCACAGGAGAAGGTTAGGGGAAGAGAGGGCAGTGTCCTCCAGGATAGTACATTGTCCACAGCTGATAACACTAACATATTCTTATTACTAAGAATTCACTTGTTACCTTACCTCTTTCCACCAACATTATTTCTATATAGTTAGAAATGAATAAATCTGAGGACTCTCCATGTAACATACTTCTGACAGCAAAGACTCTTACATAGTAAAACTACTGCCAGCCCATAATCAGGTTCTGTAGAGCCTAGAAACTAAAAATGGTTTTCACATTTTTAAAGGTTGTAAAAGAAATAAAGAATTTGCTTCAAAGACCATATGTGTGCAAAGAAAAATATTTACTATCTTGTCCTTTACAGAAAAAGTTTGCCAACACTGAAAACCATTAAAAAGTCTCAAGTAACTCCTGATTCTATTTAAGCCAAATCATGAATGTGGAGCCAACTTACGAGTATGCTTTCAAATAATCCTTCCAGGAGTCAAGGGCCAGACTCGGGAAGATGAAAATGACACAGCTGAGGACCAAGAGACCTCACCAGGACTCTGCTCATTCAACAACAAAGGGCTAATAAGACAATCCTAAGATCTAATATTAAGACAAACTCTTTATCCTCTGGGAAGATACCTAAAAAATTGTTCAACTTGGAAGAATTCCTGAATAACACTGGCCCTTACAAGAAGCTGTTAGTTGGATCAAGAGGAATATGCAAGAGAGTACCTACCAGAGGGTGGGAGAGATCTTTATTTGTATCACATGGGGCATTCTGGTCTCCTTGTAGAGTATACCAAAGGAAATATGGACCAAGTAAAAGACAAAGCAAGGTAGAAGGAGTTACATATGAAACTCTTTCTTTTTCCTACAAGCACAAATGCAACGTCAGCTATCTTTTTTAATGAATTTAAAAAAAAAAGCTTTTTATGAAGGAAAGAAAGTGAAGTCGCTCAGTTGTGTCAGACTCTTTGTGACCCCATGGACTGTAGCCCGCCAGGGTCCTCTGTCCATGGGATTCTCCAGGCAAGAATACTGGAGTGGATTGCCATTTCCTTCTCCAGGGTCTCTTCCTGACCCAGGGATCAAACCCAGGTCTCACACATTGCAGGCAGACGCTTTAACCTCTGAGCTACCAGGGATCCTATGAAGGGAAGGTTCAATCTAAATTTCTAACCTAGAATCTGAAAAGCCATTAAAAAGGAGGAAAAAAACAGGTAATCTGAAATTCTGGATGTTAGAACTTCAAATTCCTTCCTCAAGCTGGCTGATTTAACTTAGTCTGGGCGCCTGATAAATGTGAGTTGCCAGCTCAATTGCAATTCAGCTGCCTTCTAAAGAGAGTTAAGATCAAGTCTTACCCACTCCAGTGTTCTTGCCTGGGAGAATCCCAGGGAGTGTGGAGCCCGGTGGGCTGCCATCTATGGGGTCGCACAGAGTCGGACACGACTGAAGCGACACAGCAGGAGCAGCAAGATCAAGTCTCCAATTTTCATCCACTCGGATTTGTGAATCTTGCCAATTTTTTAGAAATTGATCACACATACATTTTATTCTAGGTATATGTATCCAAGTTATTGCATCATGCAAAAACTCATGAAGTAGGGAAGCCAGATAAGACACAGAGAGGACAAACTCAGTTAAATTTGATATTCAGATACACAATAATTTGTTCCAAGTACTGCATGGAACATGTTCATGCTAAAAAAATTATTTGTTGCACATCTGAAGACCAACTTTGGGTATCATGAAGACACGAAGGGGACTCTGGTATCAGTTAAACAGCTGCCATTTTGTAATACTCCGGAGGTTGGGAGCTGAAAAACTGATAAATGTTGAGTCAGTCTCTCAATATATCAGCAATCTGGACAAAGAATGCTAGAGAAAAGAGGTTAAAGACCCAGCAGGAGAGTCCCATCGCCTTACTCAGACAACCACAGGGAAATAAAATGCCCATGACAGGGAAATCCTCTAGAGGTATTGCTACCACTTCTCATGAGGTCACCCTCCCAAGAAAGCCAGTGGTGGAAGAGCACTGCTGGGGAGCCAAGTAAAAGGGCCCCCTCTAGCCCTCCAGCCCCCCGACCCACAGACACATGTACTCCACACACTGCCTTCATCCCTAAATATGTCATGCTAGTAGTGTTACAGTACTTTTTAAAGGGAGAAAGAAAAGAGAAGAAACCTCACAGACATTAAAGTGTCTGGAGATGGGCCAGAATCCGATGGAAAAACACCACCCTGCGCCTTCCCCGCTGGGCTGTGGCTTTCTTGAGGGGGCAGTCGGCCAGAACCCAGCCCATGATGGGCTTCCAATGCAAGTGCTAACAGAACGTCACTGCAGGGGCCCTTAGGAGAGGCTGGCTGGAACACAGGGCTCTGAAAACATGGCTGGCCCAAACATCCACACAGGGATAAGACCATAAGCATAAAAATTCCGAACTATTGTTCAAATAAATCCTCTAAGAAGCTGGCTTTAGCTAGCAGGTGCTATTCAAACTCTTTCTGCCCACATATGCATATGCAACAATTATACTGGCAACAACTGTCATAAAGACAGTCCTTTTGCTAAAAATTAAAGGTCAAGGTACTTAGGTACACTCTTAAGAAAAAGAAAATTCACTTCTCGCCTCTCCCCAAACTACAAAGTCATTTCAGCCAGTTTCACATTTCAAATTAAGACAATGAATTGTGGGCACATAATTACTGCATTCATTTGTCCAAATGCCAACCCAAAGGACAAAAATAAGTTATAAAGGTAACTTTTTCCTTGATGAGATTAGTATAATAGGGTTATCATAAATTCCTAACAGCTACCACAGCTTCACAAGGCATGAGAAAGACATGAAAATAGTTCCTCATTTTACTGCTTTCTCTTCCTGTGCCCTCCTCACAAGTTAGACTTCCCAGAGTTAGAGAGTCAGTCGGGCATGGGGAATGATCATTGGAGTGAGGTGAGGAGGATGCCCAGCATGGAGAAGTCACATAAGAGAGCAGCCTAGCATGGGCATCTGGAGACAGGTCAGGTTCAAGAAGACATCACTCATGGTGGCAGCCTGGCACTGGGCAAGGAGAATGTCCCTGCAGTGAGGGGGTCGGACACGTGCTATCAGCCAGAGGAATGAAGCAGGGGAAATAATGGGAGCTTGTTACATATACAGGGAGCCAGACTTGTCAGTATAATAGAATGGAGTTTCACAAACATGGTGAGGAAAATTAGAATGCCTGTGTTGGATTGGAATTAGAAGTATCAGTGTAAACTCATTTCAATATATACAGTAAGATGAAGAAATACATATAAAATGTGTACTTATGTGTGTTTTTATGCCTATATGAGTGCGTTAAGAATGTGCGTTTCTTCTCTAACTTTGGCCACTGAGAGTACAATCCCAGTAGTAATGGCCTATATACCATCCAGATCATCTTGGACTCTAAATATCATTCTCTACTAAAAGAAACCAGAGTTTCCTAGGGAAATGGTTAATTGAGAACAAAGGCGAGAGAACCTCAAGATGAGCCTGGAACATCGTTTTGTACTAGAAAAGAGTACTCAAAGAATGATGGGGATATGTTAAAAGAATACATAAGATGGTTGGAAGAGATTTTATTTGAGCACCAAAATAATGTTAGTAGTGGATTGTAACCCACTAAATTAAAAAATATATATATGCATTTGTATTAGTACAAATAAATAAATGAATAAATTGACACTTTGATACTGATTTTTTTTTATCACTTTAAAATATCTCCCTGCTGCTGCTGCTGCTAAGTCACTTCAGTCGTGTCTGACTCTGTGTGACCCCATAGACGGCAGCCCACCAGGCTCCCCCGTACCTGGGATTCTCCAGGCAAGAACACTGGAGTGGGTTGCCATTTCCTTCTCCAATGCATGAAAGTGAAAAGTGAAAGTGAAGTCGCTCAGTCGTGTCTGACTCCTAGCGACCCCATGGACTGCAGCCCACCAGGCTCCTCCGTCCATGGGATTTTCCAGGCAAGAGTACTGGAGTGGGGTGCCATTGCCTTCTCCGAAATATCTCCCTACAAAATACTTATTGCAAAGGGAAATTGAGAAAAGTCATTGATAGAGAAGATTGGCAGATACCACCTTAACCAACTGATCAAAATAATCATCAGAACAGGAAAAATCAAAATCATAGCCTCCTAACAGGACATAATAAGAACATAACCATTAAATTCCTAATTCTGATGCTTGTGCTGTGGTTTCACAGGAGAATGTCCTTGATTGTAAGAAAATACAACTGAAGTATTTGGTAGTGACAGACATCGGAAGACCAATTTACTCTGCAGTGCTCTGCCTGTACTATTCACGCCATATTTGCACAATTTAAATACAAAGTTTTTGTACCATTCAAATTATTTCCCCAAAATAAATTGTTTTTAGACAACTAGTACCAGAAGATATTTGTACTGCACTTGCAACAAATTCCTTAAGTGTGAGACAGTTTCAAAATTTTAAGTAATTATTTTTTTAAAAGAGGAAAATGATAGCTTAAAGGATATATTTAACACAAACAAAGAAAGTCCACTTACTGCCTCTGAGAACTCTTCTGCTATGCATTCATGTGGCCCATTCTGATTTTCTGATTTTCAGGCTGTCCTCAAACTCTACATCTCCTCCTCCTCCTGTTCAAAATGGAACCTCTCACTATGCACACCCAGAGCTAGATATGACCTAAGACATCAACTAAATCCCACCTCTGTCCCTCCATTTCATAGGTGAGAAAACTGAAGCCCCAGAGAGAACAAGAATTTGGGCCAGCACCTAGAGGCCAAACCCCAAACTCAAGGAAAAAGAATAAATGGAAACAAGCTATGAAAAGTATAACATAAAATAAAAATGTTTAAAGCTGAAAACTCTTCGAGCGATTAAAAGCTTTTGTGGGGTGGCCTTGTCAAATGTCAACTAGTAAATTTTTAAGATCTGAAGAAACAACTCTCACAGTCTCTCCCAAATATCCTCTATAATAATAATTAACATTGAACATTTATGGAAGTCCAGAATAAGTGCCAGAAATTATGCTCTGGATTTCACATAATCTCATTTAATCCTTACATCTCTTTGAAGTAGACACTGTTTTCATCCTCCTCTTACTGTTAAGGAAATCTAGAATTAGTCATTCCCTGACTCATTCAAGGTCAGAAGGTTTGAGGCAGAAGACTCAGAACTGAACCCACAGAGCCTGACATCCAAGCCTGGGCTTCTTGACTGCTTGTAACCACTCACGCATGCCCTAAACTGCTCTCCTGTGCTCTGCAGGCCAGCTTGTGATTTAAGTGGTACTACTCTAAGAAAACTAGGGTCAAACGGACAAGAACCCCTTCTGTCTTCTCCATCTGGACAACAATCAAGAAAGGGTGTCTCAAAACATGATTTGCTAAAAACAAGCACCTCAAAATCTAGGTAAGTATTAGAAGAAAATAATGTGGAAGAAATCTAAGTTATCCAAAATGATAAACAGTTTACAGCACAATTTTTCAGATTCTTCACTAATATGTGGACTTACATGTAGAGCTCTAAGAATCTGCACTGATGCCAAATTTATCTATGATGGAAACCTTTTGCCATGAACAAAGCTAGGTTTCTGCCCGCAATGAAATTCTTAACCTAATAACAATCTTAGTGCATTAAAAAAGATGCTACATAGGGTAGCCTTTTTTAAAAATAAAATGTTGAGTCATTTCATATCAAAGAGCAATTTCTATCAAGTGACAAATTTTACACATATTTTCTCTCACAATCTCAATTCAAACACTCAGCTATACATTATAAACACACTGCCAAGAATCTAAAAAAACAAACAGAATGCAAAGTTAAGGGGTGGGGGAGAAAAATGCACCATTCAATAGACAAACTGTTCTATTAAATTAATAATATTTTAATTTAAACTATTAAATTAAATAATAATTTAATTATTACAGAGATAGTTTTGTATTTTGGGCCACAACTTTTTAAATAAATAACTAAAGATCATAATTTAATTAAAAATAACTTGGATTTGTCTTTCATGTCAGTTTTTACAGACCCAGTCTTGTTTCTCTTCTTGATCAAAAATTAATTATAACCTGGGAAACAAATTCTCCAAGGTCCTTCGTAGTCCTGATTAACCACCTCCCAGCAGTGCTAAGGAGGCTCAAGAAGCCATTGCTTCACCAAGGCAACTTGATAACATAACAGGTTTCTTAGCAACATGGTAGTCACAGTAACCATTCACCATGGTATTAGAATTAGGCTACCCACTCGGGTTGGGGCCAAAGGAATAATTTAAACTTATTAAATCTTTAGGCTCAAGGTAACAAGAAAAATAAGCATTTTTTTAAGTTATTCATAATTTACCTATGAAATTATGTTCTTACCTGACTACTCAGTACTGGGCTAGATGAGCAGGTATTAAAAACATAATTACAAATCAATCCTTAATGCTCTTAGTACTTTGCTTTTTTTTTTTTAAGAAATCTGGAGCTAGGTATACAATCTATACCACAATTAGATTATTTTCAAGAGAAAAGTACCATGCGTCATTTTAACCATGGTAAGAAAATGATTATATAGAAGCAGTAAGTTATAATTCAAATATGGAAAACTAAATCTTTGCATGTGTATGAAAGCATTCTTAAATTCCATTTAAGAAACAAATGACAAAGAATGAAAATAATTTCCAATTTATTAAAATGTCTACTAAACAAATACTAATTTGGTTTCAAAGTTGAATTTTATGAATTTGCTCACATATTATAGAAATTTAATAAATGTTCTATATACAAAGAGAAATAAATCCAGAATTTACATAAATTCCCCTTTCCAAAATCTACAGCACAGCAGACACTGTTTGTGATAGGGACAACATATTTGAATTTGCAACCAAGAGTTAATGAGCTATTTAATTTTCTAGTACTTGCAACCCTAGTCATTTCCAGTGTACCAAAGATTTCATCACTCATAAATCCAGAATATTTTCCACAAATGCTATACTTTCATGTTAGCAGCTTCTCAGGCTCACCCCACTCTTTTATTTTTTTGGCCATATCGTGCGACTTGTGGATCTTAATTCCCTGTCTAGGGATCGAACCTAGCCCCCGCTACACCACCCTAGAATTAAGTGCTGAGTCCTTACTACTGGATTGCCAGGAATTCCCTCACCTCTCCTACTGAAAGAACGTTCCAAAAGAAACACAGGCTTGATTATCACATGTGATGAGGATCCACAGTAGTGACACACAATCTCAATCCTAACTGTACAGCATTCACTCCTGCCATGTCTTAATTCACATGACAGCTAAAGTCATGCAAGACACACACTTACATTTTGGAGTTTTCAAAGTATCTACTGGAGTACCCAGCAAACAGCAGGACCTTACTAACAGCTGCTGGTTGAAGAAATTTGTGAATCAGCACTACTCTACAATGGGGTAATTTGTTAATATGGCTCTTAAAATTTTGCTTGTTCACCTACAATTAACCTTTTTTTGTATTCATACTTCTGTGGGAGCACTTCTGCTATTATAAAGATGATACAATTTTTGAAAACTTGTATTGATCTTCCTTTTGTGGTAATTCACAAGGGCACATTTCTAGACATCAAAAATATCTTCCTTTCCTCACAGACTGCCAGTATAGAAGAAAGAAAGATGCCAGGCCAAGCAAACCCAGACAAACCTAGCCTTTCTTAATCTAAGAAAGTCATGCAGTGGTAGAGGACAGAACAGGAGCCATCAGCTCACAACCAAAATAAGATAAAGCATGCGGAGGAGAAACCCAAGATTTCAAATCAACAATGAATTATGGGCTATGAGACAAAACAGACAGTCATTCAAAACAAATAGTCGATGAAAAATTTAGTAATATGACCCCATTCTCTACAGTAGGATAGTGCTTTGCAATACCTTTTAATATATTTGAGACCAACCACTCAAATATCATGAAAAAAAATGACAGTGCAAGTCAAAAAGAGGTGAGATAGCAGAAACAGAAGGCAGAGAGAAGACAGACTGGGGCCTAACATTTAACACAGTTAACACAAGAATTAGATTTAGAGAGCGGGGCGGAAGGATAGAAATGATGAATTGATAAACACAAGCAGACATTTAAGACATTCACTTATTTGCAAATTAACTATACTTTTCTTGATACTGAAATTCTAAATAGTGAAATCTTTCAGATAATTATCTGAGTTTGTATTTTAAAGACAATGTTCTTCCCAGTCTGAAATGAATTGCATTTGATAAAGCCAACCCAGATGAACAGTAATTTATAGTCCCAGACCTCTGTAATTAAGTCCCTGTTACAAAATTAAGTACACCAGAGGCGACAGGATCCTGAGAGGAAAAAATCTCCAAAATTAAGATGGGATAAAAAATTCTCAGGCCCTGCGACCAGAGACTGAGACAGTCAAAACGAAATAGGAAATAAGTTATCTATAGAATTAATCCTCCCTGAATGAACACATGTTTAAGAAAGCAAATTACTGACCTGGTATTAGTGCATATAAATTCTGTGAATTTGGTTGATAGGAATTGGTTTTCCAGAGTCTGATAACCAACTCTACCTCCATTTTCCCACTGTACATTTAAAACGGAGTTTCCTATCCTGAGAAACTAAGCAGCAGCTTGCTACATTTAGGAGAAACGGGTCTGGCAATTACATCACATACACCACACCTAGACCTATCCCAAAGCCACGGCAGGCAGGTACAGGCACTCAGTCATGTCGGACTCTGTGCGACCCCATGGACTGTAGCCAGGCTCCCCTGTCCACGGGATTCTCCAGGCAAGAAGACTGGAGTGGGTTGCTATTTCCTCCTCCAGCGGATCTTCCCAACTCAGGGATTGAACACGCGTCTCCTGTGGTTCCTACATTGGCAGGTGGGTTCTTTACCATTGAGCCGCCAGGCAGACGTCATCAAGCACCACACCTTTCCCACTGGGCCCAGAGGCTGTTTCTGGGTCCTGCACACAGCCTGCCAGTTGAGCCACAACTGGTTGAGAGTTGGCAGGACAACTGAAACCTCCTTTTCCCTGTTGCAAAACACACAGAACTTGAAAGTTAAGCAAGAATTTGAAACCAAAGTCTACCCTGAAGAACTGAAAGCCTGAAAAAGCTCTGAAAAACTCAGGTCTTCCAACCTCTAGAATGGTGATGATGATGAGGACAAACAGTATTACTGATGACAATATTACTTCTCATGGCATTAACAGTGATGATTATTATAATTTGCCCAGCGCAAAGCAAATGTTTAACGTGTTAAGTTCTTTTAAGACACTTTCACAGCCCACAGACTATGCCAATGTATTGATATCAACAATAGTATATATACCAAACACTGACATAAAAGTGATTTTTGTGAGAACAATGATTAAATTAAAAACAATAAACACACACACACAGACTAGGTGATAAGAGGCTGAAAGGACCTGAATTCCAATCAGCTCTGTGCTGTGTGATCTTGGGCAAATTATGTGGCTTCTTTGGATAATAAGGGAGGGCTGGTCATGTCCTGTGGTCTCAATTCTTTTTTTTAACGGAAGTACCGCTGATTTACAATATTCATTAGTTTCTGGTATACAGCAAAGTGATTCAGTTATACATATATATATATATTTCATATTCTTTTCCATTATGGTTTATTACAGGATATTGAATATAGTTCCCTCTGCCATATAACAATAGGACTTTGTTTATTTTGTATACAGTACTTTGTAACTGCTCATTCCAAACTCTCAATTTATCCCTCTCCCATTCCCTTTGCCCTTTGGCAACCATAGATTTGTTTTCTATGTCTGTGAGTCTGTTCCTGTTTTGTAAATAAGTTCATGTGCATCATATACTAGATTCCACGTATAAGTGATATACAGTATCTGTCTTTGTCTGATTTCACTTAGTATGGCACTCTCTAGGTCCATCCATGTTGCTTCAAATGGCATTATTTCATTTTTTTATGGCAAAAGTATTCCATTGTGTGTATGTGTGTGTATATACACACTCCATATTTTTGTTATCCATTCAGATGCTAATTTTAGAAATACTTTGCTACAATGTTCAAATCTCAAACTTGGAGGCTTTTTTATACAAATCCACTTCAGTACTATCGCCTGGAAAATCCCATGGACAGAGGAGCCTGGTAGGCTACAGTCCATGGGGTCGCAGAGTCAGACATGACTGAGCGACTTTACTCACTCACTCCTTGCCATGGAGGTAAGGAGAAAAGTGTATGTAATCCTAAATCTTATTTAGACATCAAAAAGAAAGAGATGACAGTAGATAAACTCAATTTTTTACTTTTTCCAGGTTCCATAAATTAAAAACTAGAGCAGACAAAGCATAGAGAAGGTCCCAGTGCTGGAAGAGCAGAGAGATGAACCTCTTCACGCTCCCCAGCTTCTGAGAGCCTGACTGCAGCTTTCAGTGCCCTCTTCTCCTGGCGTCTCTAGAGGTTTGTAACATCTACAGCCACTTTTCGTCAATTATATTCACTCTCTTCTTTAATGTTCAGTTTTTTAAAATCTTAAAACATTGAGTAAAATAGAATAATACAAGGTCTCCAAAAGTAGTGATAGCTCCCAGGGGTGAGCAATTCCATGAGTATTTGATTCACACTTACTGCAATGAATTTTTTAAAGACAAGCCAAAAGAAAAAAAAACTACATTAAATTAATTCAGTATAATTACTTCCTTGGAATTAGTAACACCGTGACTACATCAGACAGATTATTTTTGTAAGGCACTAAACTACCAATATAAAATTCACAGAATCCATTGGCCTCTTTTCTGGCAACAGTAGTTAACATTTCCTGCAGCTCTGATAAATATATTCTAAATAAAATGATATAAAGTAACATGATACACTGCAAACAGAAATTAACTTTTGTTCATAACTTTTTAAATAAAAGCATTCCCTTTCAAATCTCAGTAAGAAGTAAGATTGCTTCAAAAGAACTAATTCAATCTTCTGTAGAAGAATTGAATGTTGCCAGTTTTCCCAAAATAAGAAGGAAAGGAGGGAAAACAGAAATGCTCAGGTTTATAGCCCAAAGAATTCTTCGGACAGGATTGCACAGGACTAGGTGTCTTTCAAGTTTATCTGGCTTGCTTGACTCTTAATCAATTTCTAGGCTATCAGGCCAATCAACAGGCATAGCGGAAGATAGATAATGAACCAGAAAGAGGCTAAGACAGTTTTCTAGTCCACCTGGCAGGAATAAATAGGAAATCCTTTCTCCAAGCTTTTATAAAAGAAAAGGTCATGTGCCATGTTTTGAAAGACATTATGAACTTGACAAGAACCTACTACAGAGGAACCAAAGTGTGGGTTTCTCTGAGCTGAGATGGTCCTCGGTGCTGGATCAAAGTTCATGACAACAGTCATTCATACAAACACACAACTTCAAAGTGGCAAATAGTAATGGCTTCTCTCTACTCTCCTGAAAAAAAAACGTTACAGGTAAATATACAGCGCCTGGACACTGACTTCCAAACATCACAACATGCTTTTTTGATGTTTGAGTTTTCGGTCTACTTTCCTCCTTGCTTCTGAGTCTTTAAAAATTCATTTGTGGGCATTATCAAAAGGAACAAAAGAGAAGACCTTTGTTAATTAGCAGTTCTTGGTGAAACAATTTTAAAGCAGTATTTCCTACAGAAAAGGAACCTCCAGAAGAAAATTCCTGACAACCCTTATCTGAAAGACGGGTACTGTTAACTCTGGAGAACTGGAATGCTGGTGCTCCCAACCTTCTTCACATTTACCTCCTGCCTGGTCACACTCCCTTGTGAGGTACACAAACAATCGGCCTTTCGAGTGTGCAGGCTGACAAGCCATCTGTCAGCAAGATACAGAAAGTCTGATCTACTTTTTTCTTGCCTTTTTAAAAAAAACTGTCCTAGGCTTTAAGCAGAACCCAATGACTAGAACAACATCTCATGTTTTCCAAGTTTTGCCAGAAAGCATGCTCCTTCCATTACTCTTCCCTAGTATTTTCTTCATAGCCATCATCACCTCTGGCGATGTGATATGTTTACATATTTAATTTCCATTTACTCCCAACTCTGGCTGTTCTACTCTTCTGTCCTCTCAGCACACAGAATTAGACACTATAAGTGCTCATTATACAAACTGAATACAAGAACAGTATGAGAGGCAACAGAGCAGAGATTAAATAAAAGCCAGGACTCAGAGGTCAATAAAGACCTGCGTTCCCATCTCCACTCCATTCCTTAACAGCTATTTGCCTTCAGATAAATCAAGTTTTCTATCCCTCTATTTCTACTTTAAATAATAGCAACTATCTCTTAATTAGGGAGATCAGAAACAGGTTATATACCTAGCCATGTGCCTGGCATACAGTAAGAATGGATAAAAATTCAGGAACACATAAAAGCGTTATCTAGTCAAGAAGAGCAGTAGACCTGGCATATAAACTGCTGCCTGAGACTAGCAAAACCTGGAATAAGTTATGAAATGCCACTGAAGCCCAAAAGAAATATGTCATTCAAAGACAAAACGGATTGTATTTTCTAATAAAGCAAACAGGGAGACCAATAAACAGCTATATCTGCGTGACCATAAGGTTAAAATAGCACACATTCTGAGAAACTTCTCTAAGAGCCATACTGGACATATAATTAAAACAAATGCTTTAATGACACAGTGAAAGAAAACTACAATCAGAGTTTCTTAATGTATTTGTAGTTTTTTTTTAATAATGTATTTGTAAAGCAGAGGAGAAATTTACGCTTTAGTGCATGGTAGTTACAAACCTCCGATAATGAAATCGAGAACAAAAGTGTAATTTTCGTTACCTATTTTATTAGAAATATAACTTTAAATCTTGTGTAACAAATCATGTTTTTAAATCAAACCTGAAAGTTATCAGACTGAAATTGACTCACTAATCCAAATGTCCCACTTCTTAAAAACACAAAGAAGTACAAGGATGACCTGGATCTGTCCACACAAATTCCAAAGAGCAATTGCCCGGGGGCTTCTTATGTCTTATATTTAGAACCTTCATGTCACAGAAAGTGAAAGCAATCTAGGATATTTATCTTTTAACTTGCTGTATCTTGCTCTGACTTGCCAAACAGACAACACAATCAGCTTTCTGTAATTTCTCTGCCACTAGTATGGCAAAGGGGTGGGACTTCAGAGCAAAAAGCTTTGTGTAACAGAGTTCTTTTTTAACCCTTTTTTAAACAAAGTAAATACTTCATCTCTTTTTCTCATTCACAGATCCAAATTTCACTATATCCTGTCACCAAATGAAGCAGATTCTACTCTAAGAACCCCTAAAATTTACTCCAAAATTATCACTATCTTTTGACATCCATCAGTTCAGTTCAGTTGCGCAGTTGTGTCCGACTCTTTGCGACCCCATGAATCGCAGCACGCCAGGCCTCCCTGTCCATCACCAACTCCCGGAGTTCACTCAGACTCACGTCCATCGAGTCCATGATGCCATCCAGCCATCTCATCCTCGGTAGTCCCCTTCTCCTCCTGCCCCCAATCCCTCCCAGCATCAGGGTCTTTTCCAATGAGTCAACTCTTCGCATAAGGTGGCCAAAGTACTGGAGCTTCAGCTTCAGCATCATTCCTTCCAAAGAAATCCCAGGGTTGATCTCCCTCAGAATGGACGGGTTGGATCTCCTTGCAGTCCAAGGGACTCTCAAGAGTCTTCTCCAACACCACAGTTCAAAAGCATCAATTCTTCGGCGCTCAGCCTTCTTCACAGTCCAACTCTCACATCCATACATGACCACAGGAAAAACCATAGCCTTGACTAGATGGACCTTAGTCGGCAAAGTAATGTCTCTGCTTTTGAATATACTATCTAGGTTGGTCATAACTTTTCTTCCAAGGAGTAAGCGTCTTTTAATTTCATGGCTGCAGTCACCATCTGCAGTGATTTTGGAGCCCCCCCAAAATAAAGTCTGACACTGTTTCTACTGTTTCCCCATCTATTTCCCATGAAGTGATGGGGCCAGATGCCATGATCTTCGTTTTCTGAATGTTGAGCTTTAAGCCAACTTTTCCACTCTCCTCTTTCACTTTCAACAAGAGGCTTTTTAGCTCCTCCTCACTTTCTGCCATAAGGGTGGTGTCATCTGCATATCTGAGATTATTGATATTTCTCCCAGCAATCTTGATTCCAGCTTGTGTTTCTTCCAGTCCAGCATTTCTCATGATGTACTCTGCATATAAGTTAAATAAGCAGGGTGACAATATACAGCCTTGACGTCCTCCTTTTCCTATTTGGAACCAGTCTGTTGTTCCATGTCCAGTTCTAACTGTTGCTTCCTGACCTGCATACAGATTTCTCAAGAGGCAGGTCAGGTGGTCTGGTATTCCCATCTCTTTTAGAATTTTCCACAGTTTACTGTGATCCACATAGTCAAAGGCTTTGGCATAGTCAAGAAAGCAGAAATAGATGTTTTTCTGGAACTCTCTTGCTTTTTCCATGATCCAGCGATGTTGGCAATTGGATCTCTGGTTCCTCTGCCTTTTCTAAAACCAGCTTGAACATCAGGGAGTTCACGGTTCACGTATTGCTGAAGTCTGGCTTGGAGAATTTTGAGCATTACTTTACTAGCATGTGAGATGAGTGCAATTGTGCGGTAGTTTGAGCATTCTTTGACATTAATAATGTGCATAATACTCGTAGTAGAGAAACTTCCTCAAGAGTCCATGTTAGAGTCCCAGGTTCTTCACAGGTTGTTACAATTTGCATTTGGCTGCAGCTGATGAGCACTGTTGATTATGCCCAATGCAAAATCACACCTTGACTGATTAGCCTGCAAGTGCTGTACTCTTGCCTCGAAAATCCCATGGACGGAGGAGCCTGGTGGGCTGCAGTCCATGGGGTCGCGAAAAGTCGGACACGACTAAGTGACCTCACTTTCACTTTTCACTTCCATGCACTGGAGAAGGAAATGGTAACCCACTCCAGTGTTCTTGCCTGGAGACTCCCAGGGACGGGGGAACCTGGTGGGCTGCCGTCTATGGAGTCGCACAGAGTCGGACACGACTGAAGGGACTTAGCTGCAGCAGCAGCAGCAGCCTCTGGCAAAAATACTGCCTCCAGGGCTCTGCTAGGGTTGATCCTCTGGAGACTAGATGGGGGAGGAAGCAAGGTGGTGATCACTGGTTCCCACACAACAGGAAGAGCCCAGGAAACTCTGAGCCTAAGAAAGTTGTCTTGGTGTCTGACACACCACATCCACTGTGCTGCCAAGACCTCTGGCCAGGCAGCTCTGACTCAACCCTTGGCCCCAGATCCCAGCTGTTGCTGGTGTGAGGAGACCATGAACAGCCATCAGCCTGACTCATGCCTCTTCCTGAGTCTATCCTTCCTGTGGCCACACCAGCTCCTTGAATTGTTCTCCTCCATGGGGCCCAAGGAGTTGGTTTAAGACTCAACATTCAAAAAACTAAGATCTTGGCATCCAGTCCCATCACTTCATGGCAAATAGAAGGAAGGGAAAAAAGAAAGAGTGACAAACTTTCTTTTCTTGAGCTCCAAAATCACTGCGGATGGTGACTGCAGTCATGAAATTCAAAAACACTTGCTCCTTGGAAGAAAAGCTATGACAAACATAGACAGTGTATTAAATAGGAGAGACATTACTTTGCCAACAAAGGTCCATCTAGTCAAAGCTATGGTTTTCCAATAGTCGTGTATGGATGTGAGAGTTCGACCATAAAGAAAGTTGAGCGCCGAATAATGGATGCTTTCTGACTATGGTGCTGGAGAAGACCAACACCAGTCAATCTTTTTGTTTTTTTTACCAGTCAATCTTAAAGGAAATCAGTCCTGAATAATCATCAGAAGGACTGATGCTGAAGCTGAAGCTCCAATACTTTGGCCACCTGATGTGAAAAGCCACCTCACTGGAAAAGACCCTGATGCTGGGAAAGACGGAGGGCAGGAGAAGAGGACAACAGAGGACGAGATGGTTGGATGGTGTCATCAACTCAATGGACATGAGTTTGAGCAAACACCGGGAGAAAGTGAAGTACACGGAAGCCTGGTGTGTGCTCTTTGTGGTTGCAAAGAGTTGGACCAGGCTCTTCTTGCAACTTCTGGTCTTGCTGGCAAAGGATTGTTCCCAATTAACCATGCTGACTATGGTGGGACAAAGGGAACTCACAGCCACAAGTGCAAAAACAACTCAGTGCTGAAGCTACTGCTGTTAAGGGTGCACAAACTTAAACCGACTACTGCTGTGGAAGTCCAAGACCCTTCAAAACTCAACAGCCCTCTCTGCATCACCCTCAGGCCAAAGCAAGGGAAAAGGAACAATGTAAACTTCAATTTAGGACAAAACAATGGCAACCCACCCCAGTGTTCTTGCCTGGAGAATCCCAGGGACCGCAGAGCCTGCTGGGCTGCCATCTGTGGGGTTGGGACATAAATGAAGCGAATTAGCAGCAGCAGCAGCAGCAGCAAACTTCAATTTGTTAAGCAGTATGGGGAAACACTATGAGATGATCCAAGAAAATCCACTCGAGGGGGAGAACCACAGCCTATGCCCCCCACCTGTGAGTGGGGTACCTCTTGGCTATCATCATTAAAAGATGACACGACAACACTCTACTTGACTATGGAAAGTAAATTCTAAAGGCATTATTTTTAAACCTCAAATGAACCTATCTGTTTGGAATGCCTATATCATTTCAAATCATCTTTCCAGGGGTCATTCTGGCAGAGATTCAAAATCAATTACAGAGTATTAATAAAACCAGTTTCAGGTCTGAGAGGAAAGGTCCCCGTTATACATAATGGCTTCCTTCATTATATTTTTCCTGGGGCCTAAACCGTGGCTGCTTCTGAAGAGACTAAAACAGCATCTACAAGACCCACCCCCCACTTTAAAATAGTGTGAGTCTCTAAGTGATTCCAGGTTCATGACTGGCTCCAGAAACTCAGGCCTGTTTCTTCATCACTCTACAGGCTCCATTCACATAGGCATCTTCCCTCCTGCAAGCTGTTGCCTGATCTGCCTCTGTGCCCATTTCTCTTAATGGCACAACTAGATCCCCACACTCAGCTATACACCAAGTCCCTCACATCCCATCAGTCACGGCGATCTGTCTGTTCTGCCTCCACTCCCACAGCAACTAACACAGGGCTTTGTATACAGTAAGCATGCAAATTTTTGTTGCATGAATGAACAAACTAAATGATTACAACTTATTCTGAAAAGTGTTATTTGGTAGGGGGCTTCCTAGGTTGCACTAGTAGTAAAGAACCTGCCTGCCAATGGAGGAGATATAAGAAACATGGGGGTTCAATCCATGGATCAGGAAGATCCCCTGGAAAAGGAAACGGCAACCCATTTCAGTATTCTTGCCTGGAGACTCCCATGGACAGAGGAGCCTGGCAGGCTACAGTCCATAGGTTTGCAAAGGGAGTTGGACATGACTGATGAGACTTAGCAAGTATGCATATACTAATACACATACAATATGACGCCTGCCTCGAGAGAACCAGGGTTAAAGCTAAAGACCACAGTATATACTTGGAGCTAAATCATCAGGCTCTTTTCTTGTCATGGGCACAAAGATCACTTTGGAGGCTTGTTAGACTCCAGAGCTTTACTTCCAGAAATTCCTGCTCAACAGATCCGCAAGAGTTCCAGCAGTCTGCACTTCCATGTAACACCCAGGAGAGCCCCAATCCACACTGGAGAAGCGCCGTCCAGCTGAATGGACCACACAGGCACAGCTGGAGCCAAGGGACGACATGCCTGTCCACACCAACTTCTATGTGCCTCAGAGGAAGACATGCTAGCTTCACCTGTGGCCCCACTAAGTACTAGGAACTGTGCAATCAAAACATGCTAATAATGCAAAGAGAAGAAGAAGGAGAGAAATGTTTCCATGAGTCACCAAGTCAAAATGGGGCTAGCCAGGGCCACCTCAAACCATGGTTGATGGCTGTGGAATGCAATGCCTTTCATCAGACAGGTGGGGGAACTAAGGCCCAAGAGATAAAAATCACCAGTCTAAACTCTTACAGCTGGGGAGTGTATGTATGTATATGCATTTTGGCAGGGAGGGATGTGGCACAAAGACCTAGGCATCCCAGTTCATATCTTCTCCCCTGTATCTATAGAATGAATGTCTTAATTGCCTCAAAATACTTTCTGCAACTTATATCCTCCATTTCTCTTGATCACACTTGTTATTTTATGAGACTCCATATTCTATTGGCCCTACAACAAACAGCAAGTATACACTAAACCTTTCCAAACCCATACATTTTAAAGACAAAACAATTTTCTTATCAAATGCTGTCTATGGTAATCACATTTAATCATAAGGCAGAAATATGAATATTAAAAACACTAGAGCTTACCCATTGGGTGTGAGAGGGAGCTGAGCTCAAGAGGGCAATGTGGAAGTAAAAGACTGAGGCTCTCAGAAGGTGGCATGGGCTTTTTACCCCCAAATTACCTTAAGCTTCTTCCAACTGTCTTTATCTGTGAACTTCTATTATAGCTCACATTCTTATCCCTCCTACCATCACTCTCTCCAGTTATCTTTGGTTCTGAGAAAAATAAAATGACAAGAATGTGGGATTACAGGAACATCTGGCTCACTCTAGGTCTCCAGACATGGAGCTTCCGTGCTTTCTACCCCCTCCCTTTTCCCCTTGTTATTCCTGCAACTGTAGCCTTGATTCCCTGCAAAACTTTACACTGGCCCCTTAATTCTTACCAGTCTGTAACTTACCATCTGTCAAGAAAAAAGCATCTTAGTACTGATTTGCAAAGTCTTATAAAAAGTTCACAAGCAGTTTTAAGTAGAACTTGTGATTCTTCCACCTTGCTTTAGAGCTTTCCGGTAACCAAGTAGCTAGCTTCCTACAAATGTCTCTCCGAGGCCTTAAATTCGCATGCAGTATATCATGCCTACTGGGTTTTCTGTCTGTCTGACTTTGGCTGGTCAGCATCCTGACCCTACCAGTCCAGACCATACCATACCATACCACTGCTGAAGTGATGTCTTGGCCTCTGCCTGCCCCTACTCGCCCTACTGGCTGAGACCATCTGCACCTGACAATCCAGAATGGACACAGGCTGAGAAGCTCAGCTTCAGGCTCAGACAGATCAGAGTTCAAGTCAAGCTCCTTGATGAACTCTTTCAGATCCTCAGTTTGCCCCTGGGTAAAAAGTGAAAGTGATGACAATTATACTTTCTTCAGGGCTATTGGGAGAACTGTATCAATTAAATGTAGCAGATAATAAATTTTCAAGACATGAGTCTTACACCTTTATTTCCAAGACCATAGTGATGTTTGGGAACCCCTTCACCTTGTAACATTGTTGTCAGGCCTGACTGAACACATTAACACTTCCCTGCTACTCCAGTACTCTTGCCTGGAAAATCCCATGGACAGAGGAGCCTGGTGGGCTGCAGTCCTTGGGGTCGCTAAGAGTCGGACACAACTGAGTGACTTCACTTTCACTTTTCACTTTCATGCATTGGAAAAGGAAATGGCAACTCACTCCAGTATGCTTGCCTGGAGAATCCCAGGGAAGGGAGAGCCGGTGGGCTGCCGTCTATGGGGTTGCAACAGTCGGACACGACTGAGGCAACTTAGCAGCAGCAGCAGCTACCCAAAAGCAAAGTTCCACAACTGGCAATTTCAAACTTCAAAAGGCTCCATCCTCTAGTGTAAGTATCTCTAGTGTAAAGTGCAAAGAAATGCCCAGGGAGGCTGTTAAAATACAGATTCTCAGATCCTTGCTCAAAATAATCTGATTTAGAAGGCCTGGGATTAGGCACAGGAATCTGAATATTTAACGGCACAGGTGGTAAAGAACCCACCTGCCAATGCAAGAGATATAAGAGACATAGGTTCAAGCCCTGGGTCGAGAAGATTCCCCTGGAGGAGAGCATGGCAACCCACTCCAGTATTCTTGCCGGGAGAATCCCAGGGACAGAGGAGCCCGGTGGGCTACAGTCCATGGGGTTGCAAAGAGTCAGACATAACTGAAGTGACTTAGCATGCAGGCACACCTGCATACAGGTAATTTAGAAAAGTTTTATCAACCTCACTTAAACACCAAGCCACAGTTTTAGATGAACTTAAGGTTCCCACAGCACTGTCCAGCCATAGAGCAGTCTCACACCATCTCACTGACCATGATCGTCCTGGGAAAGAATAAGTCAGGGGCCCCCAACCGCTGGGATCGAATGCGTGATGATCTGACGTGGAGCTGAGGTAACAACAGGAACAAAGTGCACAGTAACTTGAATCAGCCCGACACCATCCTCCCTGCCCCATCCACAGAAAAACTGTCTTCCACGAAACTGGTCCCTGGTGCCAAATAGGCTGCGGACCACTGCTCTGAAGGGACGCTCCAGAATCATCTCCTATCACTGGCCCCTCCTTCATTCTCCCCATGAAATCTGTGGTTAGAGCAGGAACTATGTTTTTAAACCCAATTCGGAGATTATTTTTATTTGGCTCTTATAACTAACAAAAGGCATTTTCTGAATATAAAGAATGAGTTGAGGTATTCAATGGAAGGCTAAGCCTCTTAAAGTACCAATGTTTTAAATGGAAATCTCACTAAAAACTATCATGTTCTGGAACTCTGACATTCACTTCTTGTAGTTTCACCCTTGTTGTTATATCTCTCTCCCTCTGAAGGTTCCCCTTCCTTAAAATTTGCTGACTTTAATCTCGTTGGTCTGAGAAACCAAAAGCTTCAGTGCAACCAGAAGTAAATAACATCAGGCACTGGTGAGAGAATACAGGCTCTTCTATGAACCCAGTGCACAAACGCTTTAGTGCTGATCTCAAGTCTGATTGGCTAAACAGAGGACTTTTCAGCCAATTGCCTGGCCAGGGGTTGATTTGGGAATGGAACACAGAATTCTATTTCGTTAACCAATATTTCAGCCAAATAGGGCCTGAATATCTATATTAAACTCTCACTTGATAGGGGAAAATTATATTCTCTGCAGATATTTAATGTTCAAAAAAGAAAAACAGATTTAAAAAATTGTATAGGGACTTTTCCAGTTAAGACTTCCAGTGGTTAAGACTCCACACTCTCAAAGTAGGGAGCATGGGTTCAATCCCTGGTCAGCGAACTAAGATCCTGAATGTGCCTGGCCCAAAAAAGTATAGAGAGATAGATAGAGATAAAATTATTTGGTACAGAAGAGTTTTCATTTCCATCCCCTCAGTGCAAGCAAGGAATATCAGGGCAGAATTTTTATATCTCTACTAACTCTGGTCCCTCCCCTGGAGAAACAATGACCTTCTGGGAGAGCCCCAATCTACAAGTTGTCACTTTTTAAATCATGTGCTTATGTATTGGTTTTAGATTTATGGTTTTCTGTGTAGGCACCTCTCCTAAATTTACTTAAGCCTGTCTAGTCAAAGCTATGGTTTTTCCAGTAGTCATGTATGGATGTGAGAGCTGGACTATAAAGAAAGGTGAGCACTGAAGAATTAATGGTTTTGAACTGTGGTGTTGGAGAAGACTCTTGAGACTCCTTTGGACTGCAAGGAGATCCAACCAGTCCATCCTAAAGGAAAGCAGTCCTGAATATTCATTGGAAGGACTAATGCTGAAGCTGAAACTCCCAATACTTTGGCCACTGATGCAAAGAGCTGACTCATTGTAAAAGACCCTGATGCTGGGAAAGATTAAAGGTGAAAGAAGGGGACAACAGAGAGATATGGTTGGATGGCATCACTAACTCCATGGACATGATTTTGAGTAAACTCCAGGAGTTGGTGATAGACAGGGAAGTTTGGTGTGCTGCAGTCCACAGGGTAGCAAAAAGTCAGACATAACTGAGCAACTGAACTGAAAGGCACAATTTCAATCAAATTGATTCTATATATTCCACAGTGTTCAAAATAAAAGAACTCAGTAAATCAGGTATTTGTTAATGAAGTCATTCAAGGTCTGTCTTACCACTGTAGCTCCAACTCCATCCCAAAGTTAAACTTTCCTCAGATACACATACTCTAAAGTGCCCTTTTCTAATGATCTGCAATAGGAAGAGACATCTGAGAACAAAAAAGGAAAAAGAAGGATGAAAAGACTATTTAAGCATTTAGCGAAAACATCTCTCCCACAGAACTGTAAAATCCTGAAGAAATCATTTAAAAAAAAACCAGCTTGGAAAGGTTTTTAGGGAAAACCCTTTCTCTGCTTAGCTTCCCTGTGGCTTAGGTGGTAAAGAATCTGTCTGTGATGCAGGAGACCCGGGTTCGACCCCTGGGTTGGGTGATTCCCTGGAAAGGGAAATGGCAACCCACTTCAGTATTCTTGCCTAGAAAATTCCATGGACAGAGGAGCCTGGCGGGCTACAGTTAATGGAGTTGCACAGAGTCAGTCACTACTGAATGACTAACACACTTTCTCTACTTATCTTCATTCCTTCATTCCACAAAAGCAAGGAGCAGCAGACATCATCTCCCAGAGTTTTCCTTAACTAGTTTCTCTATCACTAACCTGAGATAACTAAGAAAAGAAGAATCAGACAAGAACCTTGGTGGGGAACACAGCAGAGGGCAAAGCAGCTGGGGCCCAATAAGGAAACAAAAGTAGAAATGAGGAGAGCAGCTGGGAACTCCTCTAAGAAAGCTTGGCAAGAGAGGAAATCAGGCCAGGGACTGGATGGACAACAAATGGGGCAGGCGGGGAGGTGTGGAGGCGGGGAGCAGAGGAAAGGTCTCCAAAGTCCATAGAGAATCAGCAATTTGGCCCAAGCATGTATGAATAATTGGGAATTAACTGTATACGCAAAGGACTTCACCTCATTTACCATAGCAGCTAGATAAACAGCATACCAAATCCAGTAAGAGGCTGTTCACCCACAGCCTAACCAAGATCATTTGTCTTCATTCTCCACTACAATTTTATAGAAATTTCAACCAGGCCTTTGCAGTCACTCTCTCAATCTGTGTCAGGCTTCTGTTTGTTTTGAAGTGACTGATTCCACTTTTTAAGACTGAAGTTTGAATAGGACTACATTAATCCAGATGCTCATTCTAAAAATCTTTCAAACCTGCCCATTCAAAACAGTAACACAAAGATACTCAGTGAACAGCTGTTGCAATTAACAAAATTGTTTATATTTTCCTTTCCGTTGGCTTGAAAGTACTAGAAAGAATTTTAAGCCAGAAGAGACAACCATTCAGATTTGGGATTTTTAAACAGATGCTCTTCATGATTTTTCAGGCTAAAAATAATAGCCTGTATGTTGGACTTCACATTGTAAAAACTGGTTTCAAATCACAAGATTATATAACTAGACAGGAGTTCCAACATGGAGTAGAAAACAAAGCAGGCAGAAGAAAAACTACCTCTGGAATAAGCTTCAGTATTTGGAAACATCTGATCTTTTAGAATTTTCCCACTAGGGAACAAAAATGGTCTTTCCCAAATATGCTCAAATTCTTTTGGTCATAACAAGTTGAATGATGAATTTGCCCAGGGGTCAGGGAAAACGGGAGTCATTCTGTACCTAGAGGTGTAGAAGTGGCAATTTTCATGGCCCCTATCAAGAGAAGTCCAAATTCCCCCGGTCTGAGGAGGTATCACAGACTCAGAAACATTCCCCCAATGGGCATCTTTTACTGCACCCATGAATGGATTCTCAGTTTGCTGATGGACTCAGAGTTTTCCCTAAAATAACACATTCCTGAGCCATGCTATATCAACACCAAGTCTCACTGGCAGCAACTACCACTCCCATTTCCTTGCCACAACCTTCTCTTCCTAGGACATCATAAGCTTCAGATACCTTCAATATGATTCACACAGTAGCCCCAAAATTACACATAAAGTCTTCTCCAACAAGCAGTGGATTTGAAGAACCCATCAGAATTGTTTTACCCCTTGTATCTTCATAGAGAAATCTCTACTAAGGTATTTGGTAACCTTAGCTTTATTATAAAACGGTTACAGACAAATTTAGCGATACAAAGCATGAGTAAGGAAGAGGTCTAAAAGAAGAAACAGATAACCTTATGTCAAGGAAAAGAAAAAGGGGTGGGGGGTGGAATTCTAAAGATCGGCTTGCCATTTAGCCCAGAGTCAAATTCTCATAATATGCCTCCCTCATTGTATTGCCTTTCTAACAGTATACACTAATTCCAGTTTCTTTTTCTCTAAGTTAAGAAACAAGGAAAAGAAAATTCCCTTAACAGACTCCTAGGAAAAGTTAATAATTTAAAAGTTTTCTATAAATGACTTTAGTGGGATTTTCTCACAACAAACTACACAATCATTTCAATGCCCATATTACATGGATAAGAGGCATTAAAAGATTAAGTAAAGCTATGGTAAAACTGACATCACTCAGAATATTAATAAGCCCTTAGAAACCCACTTCTGAGCTCTCATCTTTCATTGAAGAATTTTTTTTTAATGAAAGAAGGAAAAGAAATAGGCTCTTTGTATTTAAATTGTGACTTTTTAAAACCATGACTTGATAGAACAAATGGAAAACAGAAGACTTGGGTGATAAAACTACATATTAAAAATACACACTGAAACATCAAACCAATATTCCTAAACTTGTATTTATATTAAGCCATCTGACATGTAAAGGTTTAAAAGAATCTGGGGATTCCCCAGGCGAGTTCTTGGAAATGTATTTTTGCTGTGTTCCCATAGAGTGGGAGCTCTTTAATACCAGTTCTTCTTCATTCTTCCCCAGGACCAGTCAGGAATTTTCCTTCCCCCAAGAAACATAGTGTTTTGGACCCAAAAAATAACAAAAAATGATAGGATCTTTGAATTTTCCCTCTGATTTGTAGTCTTAGGAATTTGTATTCCTTACTTTGTCACACACAAAAAATCCAGAAATTGAAATCTAGGTAATTCAAGATATTTCTACTCCTAGTCTTAGACATTCCTCACTTAATCACTATTTTTGAAAAAATCCAGAAACTGAGATCTAGGTAACTTTTGGTCACGGGTTAAATGTACTCCAGAAGAAGTAAAGCACAGAAATTCCCACAGGCAACAAAAAGAAAATGTCCATTTCCAGAAATGCTTTAGAAGACATATATCAAATTGTAAACCCCTTCAACTACCATTTACCTACTGAAAGCACTTAAAGCCACTAAATGATTCAGACCATTGCTGTCTGAAGCCTGATAATGGGGCATGTTTGCAGGCTCACAATGTTTTCTTTTTACAAAAAGCAAGGAGGAAGAATGGAATGACTGGCCAGGCAGTAATGACTCTCTTAAAATAATAAACCTGAAAATGCTTCTAGTCAACCACAAAATATCTTATTTTGCTACAAATGTATCTACTTCCACCTCAAGACTACCTCTCAAATGCTGGCTTCCTCTTATATCCCTGAACAATGGTGCTGAAATACAGGGCAGACATGGGGCAAAACCACTGTGCACATCTGGTGTTTAAGGGGGAAACCCCATATTGGATTTTTTTTTTCAAAATACTTCTGTTAGTAATGTATACAGCTGTTTTCTGTTGGCTAATAATCAGAACTGTAATACACATGCACACTGACTCCAGGCATAACTCTGCCAAGCTGTTTGTGCTCAGCTGTAAAACACTGGAATTCTGAGTGTCAGGGGAGACGCCCCTGGACTGGCCCCTCCCACCTCAATCCCCACCCCCAATGGGTAATATAGCTGTTTTCCTCTCAGGAATGCCAAAAGAATGTGATTCCTCCCTCTAAACCTCCCCCAAGCCCTCTCTACTAGTATTCTGTTACCTATTCATACTAACAGATGAAGAGTTTTTAAAAGATACCCCATTCTTTAGTAAGAGAATGGGCGGTGGGGGGGGATGTTGGACATCCAAGCTTCCAGTGGTAACATGTGCCACATCTACAACAGGAAAAAAAACAAAAAGGAAAAGAAATCAATCAAGCAGAATCTTCTAAGAATAAGAAGTATGAACACTAGATCATACATAAAATGGCAGCTAGTTTCAGAGAATTTTAGTATGTGTTTCTGAACCATGTGTTTTTAAAGTATGTTCTTAGCCTGTCTTCATATAATCAAATGAAATGTCTGTGTACTTGATGGTGTGTCACATTGTTTTGTAGATAAAGGAGCAACTTTATTTTGAAGTAAGGGAGCTTCAGCTTTGCATTTTCATACACCTCCCCTCTGGGAACGGCTCGCCACCTTTGTAGGGCCACAGAGACCCAGCACAGAAGGCCTTTGTGTACAGGTCCCAGCCGCCTATCTTCATACAGCCACTCGCAAGGGCCTCCAAGGAGTCCCTTTCTTTTCCAACCAAACACAAAGGTTTTATCTTACAGTAAACAGAGAAGACTTTAAGCATTAGAGCAACACTAAGACAGTGATGCTATAAAAGTGGTTCAAAGATGTGCATAATGAAATTCTATTGTCTTGGTTTGAACTCAAAACTATTAAAAAAAAAAATCAACCACGGGAAGGGCATGTTTCATTTAGCTGAAAGTTGTGTTTGTGTGTGTGTGTGTTCAGCTGTGTCTGACTCTTTGCTAAAAATTATATTTACAAAATGTGCTTCATCTGAGCTCTCCTGTTTCACCCAGGGAGCTCAGAGGAGACCAAGTGAAAGGAGCAGTAATGATATACAGCAGGTTTCTGTATAATGTTCCCAACCATCTCCATGCACTGGAGGCTTGGCTTCCTCACATTCTTCACCAAGCTTCCCAGGCTCTCGGAGCAAGGAGGCGGGGAACAAGTCATCGTATCCTTCCTTCCTCTCTCCCCATCAGCCTGGGAGCCATCCTGGAATGGAGACTGAAGGCAACTACAGCCTAGTAAGAAACAATTCAGTTGTAAGCAATGAATCATAATCTTGCTTATTACCTCCTAACCCCAATCACCAGCACAGCAAAGGTGAAGTTGTGGTATCTGCCCTGACTCACCAGTCTTCTGTGTGGTACCTGTGGTTTGTTCACTTGTGTGGAGTATGGGGACAACAAATATCTGACTTGTCCACAATCTTCATTGTACACTCAAGAGTGACAATGAAGGTACAGCCAGTTCCTAAGGAGGAAAATTCTACAGGAATCTATGGAATTAGGAAATAATCATCCCCTCTAAACTTGCATTTCTACTTTCAATAAAAGTCAGTAAGGGGGGAAGTGGAAGAGAAGTTGGATAAAATTCTTAAACATAGCACTTAAGTAACAAAGATAATAAAATTTAAACCCAAAAGTTAGATCTGAGTGTTAAAAACCCTACTTGAAGGAAGGTAAATAGTGGACCTTGACAGGAAGCCAGTTTTGTGTAAAACCTCAGAGGCAGGATGGAAACTGATCGCAGTGGCTTAAATTGATGTGGTCAAGTCAGCCTTTCAGGGTCATCTAGTTTTTAAAAATGCTGTTTTTAAATTTAATTAAGTACTGAATTTCCTTCTTTGTGGCACACATAAAGTGTGAAGATACTATGAGAATTTTCATAAAGTGCTATTTAAACAGAAATATTAACAGCTAGCTTTAAGTACAGAGAACAAAGTAACCCACCCAGTAGAAGTGAATGTACCAGAACAATCTACTTGGCACATGTGTTACTTTCATCATTCAGAGTTACATGGCACGCTCCCTAGTGAGGACAAGTTAAGTTCAGCCTGCTCTTTTCAATAAGGGTATCATAAAGTCAGTCCCTGTAGGTATTTCTGGCTGCATGGCCCTATCCATGAAATGGTTTTTAATTGTTTGATATTGGCCAAGTGGCTAGGAAATAAATGACTCATCTCCACTGTACTTAATGTTATTTCCAACAAGTGTGCAATCCTGCAGTAAACACAACCATCCGGCTTGAAAAACATCTTTTCAGGGAGGATTTAACCCCTGCATCTACTTTAATATAGTTTGTGAGCACACACAAGCACCAGACCCCATCCCTCTACCCCCAAACGTGCCCTCTGGCTTGGTTCTACAGGTGGACCTCAAGCTGAGCAATGTGTATGGAGCAGAAGGCTGCACAACATCCCCGAGCCCTGCTCAGGCAACCCCTTGGGCGGCTCCTCTAAAGGGCTGCTGCGCACCTCTGACAGAAGAGATGCAGCTGTCAGCGTCCCACAAGTGCTCAAGGCGCCCGGAACAGAAACGTCGATGGGAGCTGCCATGGGCTTGTGAGTGAAGATCAGTGACACATTCTGAGGAGATGCTCCAAAACCATGACACTGGCATGAGTAAAACTTCTCCCTCAAGGTACGAGCGGGGAAAACCCTGAGCAGTCTAGCTTAGCTGTTTGACTGCCAGGTCTGTGTGTAAGCATCTCCCAGTGGACATGAATTATGAAATGCTGAATTATTCACTACACACACACACAAACACATATCACCACCATCATGTGATTAAAAATGAGGGGAAGTTTGTACATCTGAAAGATATATAATATGATACACTAATTTTATCTCAATTTTTTAAAAAACAAATGAAGGCGACTCAAAGATGTTGCCTCAAAAGCAAATCCAACTCCCTGAGCTCTAAAAATGTATGAAATTATTCTAGAACAGTTTATATTTTAAAAAAAATCATTTAATTTTGGAGTGTAAATGTTATTTAAAAAGGATTTTAGCTGAGAACAAGATGTTGGGTAGTCATTTTATAAAGCTGTAAATTTTTCCAAAAATAACCTGCAATACCAGTAAATAAGTCAGTGTAGTTTTACCACACACATTCTCTGAGGTAGTCCCATGTTTGCTTCTAAGCTAAGGCATGCCTTTGTATTTCCACCTGCTTCCTCACTGTTGTTCCCTTATCTATTAGCTATTTTTTTTCCCTCACTGTGACTATATATTTTAAAGATAACAAACAAATAACACAAAAGAAAGCAGTATCAATCTCGTTTCTAGGCATCCCACTGAGTGTGTGGTTGTAAATATTTAACAACAAATGCTTCTCCAGGAAAAAAAGGGGGCGGGGGTATGTCCTGGATTGTAGTGTTTGCCAGTTTCTGTGGTGTATATATTCTCCCACCATGTCCAGTATCAACCCAGCAACATATCACTGAAGGACTTGGAAAAGACATGCACAGCAACAAACCGCAACATGCTATTTCCACCATATACACACAGGAGACCTAAAGGTACTGCAACATGTACTTAAAAAAAAAAACAGGAAATGAGTTTCAAGTATTTGTTACCTTTGTTATTAAATACAATTTAAATTGTAAGCTTGTATATCTTAATGTCTAGGCAAAGCTATGGTTTTTCCAGTAGTCATGTATGGATGTGAGAGTTGGACTATAAAGAAAGCTGAGCGCTGAAGAATTGATGCTTTTGAACTGTGGTGCTGGAGAAGACTCTTGAAAGCCTCTTGGACTGCAAGGAGATCAAACTAGTCCATCCTAAAGGAAATCAGTCCTGGGTGTTCATTGGAAGGAATGATGTTGAAGCTGAAGCTCCAGTATTTGGCCATCTGATGTGAAGAACTGACTCATTGGAAAAGACTCTGATACTAGGAAAGATTGAAGTCAGGAGGAGAAGGGGACGACAGAGGATGAGATGGTTGGATGGCATCACCAACTCGATGGACATGAGTTTGAGTAAACTCCGGGAGTTGGTGATGGACAGGGAAGCCTGGCAGTCCATGGGATTGCAAAGAGTCCGATGCAACTGAACTGAAATCTTAATGTTAAATAATGACCGTGTTTAACAACCAGGTACTGAGACGTCTGAAACATTTGACTGTTGGCTCTCAGCAGATGGTACACATCAGCTCCAGCATTCCATTGACATGGTCTGTTCAGTTCCACTACACCATCCTGTGCAAGGTGCCACAGAATGGCAAAGAAATAGCAACACCTTCCCTAATTCCCAAAACTTCAAAATGCAAAAATCCAAGAGTGAAAGAAAAGACAGCTTATCTGGTTTTGAGATTAGCAGGAGAACAGGAGGCGCAGTACATAGAATCAAATCATACTAACAAATGTTACACTTATTTCCTGGTTATTTTCAATGCTATAACAATTTGAAAATATAAAAATTTGAAAAATGATGGTAAGCAGTACATAATATAAAATTAGTAAACACACTATGAGCAGCCAGTGATAGTCATTAACATGTTCTGTGGAGAGAAAAAGCCTTCACCTCCCTGCAGCATTAAAACAGGTGCCATGCCAAAATCCTATCAATGCTGAGAAATCTAAGATAGGCATGCTATTGGGATATAACCATTTTTTCTGAGAGATGTGTAACTCACAATCACTTCTCAGAAAAGTACAAGAACTACAGTGCAAGAGTTCAAAGGCTGTGGAATGAGTGAAAACCACGTGTAAGCTCAGTTGCTTCCACTAACTAGTCATGAGATCCAAGGCAAAAGTAAAGCCAATCAGTATTTACCCACCAGGTGCCAGGCATTGTATTAGGTTAGTACAAACATAATTGCAGTTTCAGACTGTGAATTTTAAATAATCATAACTAGGCTCAAACACATCTTTATTAATCAAACTAGGAACCATTAGAATCAACACATTCTTGTCAATGAGAAATAAGTTTGTTTATTCCTGTAGTGTAAAAAAAATCCATATTTCAGGATTTGATGAACTCTTGGAAAGCATTTTCTGCCTACTGCTGGTTATGGAAGCATTTTCCCTGCAAAAAGTTGTCAAGATACTTGAAGAAGTGGTAGACGGTTGGCAAGAGGTCAGGTGAATATGGTGGATGAGACAAAACTTCATGGCCCAATTTGCTCAACTTTTGAAGCCTTGCTTGTGTGACATGAGGTCGGGCATTATGCAGAAGAATTGGGTCCTTTCTGTTGACCAATGCCAGTTACAGGCATTTGCAGTTTTCAGTGCATCTCATCAATTTGCTGAGCATACTTCTCAGATGTAATGGCTTTGCCAGGATTTGAAAGCTGTAGTGGACTACCAAACAGTGGCCATGGCCTTTCTCGGGTGCCTTTTTTGGCTTTGGGAAGAGATTTGGCGCTTCTTCTCCATCCCAACACTGAGCTAGTTATAGCCAGTTGTACCACTTTTGGTCACTCATCACAATCTGACCAAGAAATGGTTTGTTGTTGCATAGAATAAGACAAGACAACACTTCAAATTGATGATTTTTCCGATTTGCAGTCAGCTCGTGAGGCACCCACTTAGCAAGTTTTTTCACCTTTCCAATTTGCTTCAAAGTCAAATGAATGGTTGGATGGTTCACATTGTGTTCTTCAGCCATTTCTCATGTAGTTGTAAGAGGATCAGCTTCAATGATGGCTCTCAACTGGTCAACTATCAACTTCCAATAGCTGGCCACTACACTCATCTTCAAGGCTCTCATCTCCTTTGCAAAACTTCTTGAACCATCACTGCACTGTATGTTCATTAGTCCCTGGGCCAAATGTGTCGTTGATGTTGCAAGTTGTCTCTGCTGCTTTATGACCCATTTTGAATTCAAATAAAAACAACAAAATCACTCAGACTTGCTTTTTGTCTAACATCATTTCTACAGTCTAAATAAAAATAAACAGCAAGTAATGCCACTAGCAAAAAAAATAATAATAAAGAGAAATGTACATTAAAATGAGGTACAACATAGCCATGTTAAAGAATGTATCCCAATGGCAAAGGTCAACAGTGCGAAACTGCAATTACTTTTGCACAAGCCTACTACCACATAATGAAAACAATGGTGAACAATACATGCACAACTGTAGCCTTCATGAGCATATATTCCTGGGAGCAAATGTAGCATTTGAGAGCCTTGGTTTCCTGATCTATTAAAAAAAAAAAAAACTGAAGTCTGGCATGCTGCAGGTCATGGGGTCGCAAAGGGTTGGACATGACTTTGCAACTGAACAAAATGGGCTAATCTCTATTCCAACGCTGCAGGGCCATTAGGATAATGAGACAACACAAACGGCACAAAGGATACTCTTTCCTTTTGTCAATATCTAAATGTGTTCCCTTGCAGAAAAGTAAATGACACCAACATTTTCAAACTGTTTTTACCATCTCTGAGGAAGATCCAAAGAGGAACAGAGATGAACACCTCCAAAATTCTCAAGCATTTGAACAGGTAGAGAAAGAAATGACTGTTGGCACTACCAAGAGTTCTCTTACAGCTTCTGATTCTTTAGCCTTTAGACAGTCGTAATTATTCTTAAAAGAAAAAATGAACACAAAGGAGAGTTAGGATCTAGATTCCAGACTGTCTTGACGGAACAAGCAGACCATGACAAGAACACATGCATTCTTCAACTTTGTTATTGCTTCTGACTGTAATTTGTAAAAAACCATTTCAATAGAGAGAGATCAAACAACTCAACACAGCTTATATGCTCTCAATCAACAAAAGATCAGTGGTTACTCATTCATTCATTCATTTCATGAACTCATTCAACAAAAATTTAGATGGTTACCCTGCAACAGGATTGAGGCACTAGAAACACAGCAGTGATCAAAACAGTCCAATACATATTGGAAAAAGGCAGAGATTCACAAACTTTGTTGAATTACAATCCTAATTCAGAATGAAATGGGTAGTTTTCAAATGCTGACTCCGTCCGCCCCCCAGTGTCAATGCATACACATACTCTGATCTAAATTAATAAATCAGGGACATAAAAATCTGAAATAAACTTTATATAGATGCTTATTCTGAAATGTGCATATTGCATAATCTCTTGAGTCTATGCAATTTAATGTCTTTGGTTTCTACTTCAACAGGCTGAAATGTGCCTAGTAACCACTGGCCTGGCAAAATGCAATATATCTTAAATAAATTCTTTGTGGAAATGAATTAAAAATAGTTTCCTGAAGTGTCCATAGATTTACTGACATACATAAATGTATTTTAGGCCCTTTGTGTATAAAGGAAGACTGAGAAGACTTCTCAACCAACCTTGAACTCCCATGGTGTTAGGAAAGAGCAGTATCTCCGAAGAATAAAAACAAGTGCACTAAAAAGAATAAAATGAAACCATCTCTCCTGAAAACCAGGTTATTTTCTAGCACAAACATATGTATCCTGGATTCTTAATCTGATGTGATTTGTGAAGGTTATAGCAAAATTAAAGGCAGTGAACATTCCCATCATGTAAGTAAACAATTTCTGGCAGCTTCTCTTTTTTGTATCTTCCACCATGACTTGTAAACATTGTTCTATTTGTGGACATCTTTATGAGACAGTTTATAAAATGGGAAACAAAACAAAGATTTATGACTTTAAACTGAAATTCAGTGTACCTAACAAAAAGACTCACTTCTATTCTGCATGGTATAGTATGAAAATTCAATCTAGAATAAGGTTATAGGATATTGCTATAGTATTACAGGGAGAAACTGTTTTTTGGTCTAAAGAGTGTTCAATTATAAAAATAAGGCCAAAATATTTAAAGCAATTAAACAGTTTTATTTTGATTTCCAGTGTCAATGGGAGATCCTCCCTGTTTCACTCTTCCTTGAAACCACCCCCCTCCCACAAAATTCAATGAAAATTCACCCATAAGGGTGCAAATATTCCT
This sequence comes from Aepyceros melampus, assembly GCA_006408695.1. NCBI lineage: Eukaryota > Metazoa > Chordata > Mammalia > Artiodactyla > Bovidae > Aepyceros > Aepyceros melampus. Next base: position 170,205 of record SJXQ01012311.1, read on the forward strand.
GTGACATCTTGAATAATACATAATACTCATGAGTAAGGCATGTACATGTGCTGTGCTTAGTTGCATCCAACTCTTTATAACCCCATGGACTGTGGCCCGCTAGGCTCCTCTGTCCATGGGGATTCTCCAGGCAAGAATACTGAAGTGGGCTGCCACGTCCTCCTCCATGGGATCTTCCCAACCCAGGGATGGAACCCAGGTCTCCCACATTATGGGCAGATTCTTTACTGTCTGAGCCACCAAGGAAGCTATTAATTAATAATAGCAACTTCCCAAGTGGCACAGTGGTTAAGAATCCAACTGCCAATGCAGCAGATGCAAGAAAGGCGGATTCAATCTCTGGGTTGAAAAGATTCCCTGCAGTAAGAAATGGCAACCCACTCCAGTGTTCTTGCCTGGAGAATCCCGAGGACGGAGGAGCCTGGCGGGCCACAGTCCGTGGGGCTTTGAAGAGTCAACACGAGTGAGCAAACGGCGGGCACATGGCGCATAATATAAAGGATACTTGATCTGAGAAGACAAAATACCTCTGCCCCCAATAACAACCTAAACTCATCTCTGCTCAAGAACTGAAAATAAAGGCAGCCATTTGTTAGCTTTCGTCTCCTGTGCACTATACGAATCACCTGTGCACACGCAGCTCAGTCGTTCAGCTGTGTCCGACTCTCTGTAATCCCATGGACCGTAGCCCTCCAGGCTCTTCTGTACCAGGAGCTATTTTTCAAAGTTTTTTCTTTTAAAACCTCCAAGTAGTGTGTGCTACAATTTAATCTTCCCTCTTATAGGAGTCCTAGAGTAAGCATTCCTAAGTACATTTTTTTAAAATTTCATACCAAAAGTTTTGCTTTTAGCCCATTTCCTCATATCTGAAGTGACAGTCTTACTTTTTCTCATTAAATTAAGCCAGATTTGGTTTTAGGTTACTGTTCAGTTTTTAAAATACTTGTTTCCTCCTTTAAAAACAGTAACTTTCTTTCTCTGGCACAAAACACTAGTGGAAAAGATCAAAATGGCCCACATACACGGACACATATGCATTGCACACACACAAAAAAGGTATTACTTTCTAATATCTAGAATCTTTGAAATTAGATGTTATGAGTTCCTCTGAAGTACTTTATTCACCATAAGCACGTGACAGTTTAGATATATTGGTCTCAGAGAATCAATATTAGCAAACCCCAAACTTACTGCTTGTAGTTGCCTATATGTTGGTAAAGGGTATCAAGTTAGTAACCTAAACAAGTAATTCCATATATTTTTAACTTTATTGTACAAAAATTTATATGGCAAGAGAAAAATCTCTGGATTGAAAAAAATATATAACTGCATAAGTTCTCAGTTATGATAACCTAAGTAATATATCACCTCAATGATTTTGCAAGAGGACATAGGATTTTCAGGTAATCCAATGTCCACTTTTCTTTGAGGAAATAAAAAACATAACTGCTCATGGGCTAGATGAAATTTTAAAAGTAAGAGACACTTACGGAAATGCTAATTAAAATCATGATGAGATATTGTTACAAGAACCACCATCTTTAAAGTCTGAAAACATTAAACATTGATAAGACTGTAGAAGAAAGCAGGTACCAAAGAGGTTTGGTATTATCTAGTAAAGCTATAATTCTGTTATTTGGTAAATATTCCAGAGAAACTCCTGCAGGCCTGGGAACATGGACAAGAATGTTCACAGAAGCATTGCTCAAAATTATTCAAATCCAGGAACAACCCAAATGCTCATCAAGAAATGAGTGCAAAAATAAGGAACTGGGACACTATCTGGTAACAAAAACAAACAGCTACACACATTATCTTTGAAACTCAAAAATTAATGTTTAACAGAAGTATTCAGCAGACAATGCATATAATGGTTTCATTTACATAAAGTTTGAAAACAAGCAATCTAACCTACATTTCTATGTGTATGTGGGTGTACATGCATGTACTCACATGCATGCCGTAAGACTATAAGGAAAAACACAAAAAATTATTACCCCTAAAGGTTAGTGATTTTAGGGGCTGGGGAATGTTAAAGGGAAAGGCACAGAGGAAACATGTTAATGATTATTAGTATTTATAATGTTTATATACTTTCTCAGCAATCTTCATTATTAATGGCTATCTAGAACTATAAATTTCTACTTTATAATCTTGGTGGGTTATTGTTTGCTTTACAATTGTTTTTTAACTATACATATATTTTATGTATTCTCATGTATATCTGCTATATCTCAAAGATTAAATCAAAAGATCAGATGTGAACTTCTGAAAAGAAATATTTCTTGTGGTACATATGTGGTTTGGTTAATGCTGTGATTTGGGGTCAAGGTCAAAAACAAGGAAGCATGCTGGTTCTGGCACAGAGCTTCATTACAGCTCACAGGCATACCAGAGCTAACCACATCCTACTTCCTTAGGTATATAAAATTCCACTCTCCTGAAGGAACAAACGCTAACAATGCAATGAGAAAAGAAAACAAAGAAACAAAAAAAAAAAAATTGCATAAAAGACCAAAAAAACAGATAATAACTAAGTGCTGGTGAGGATGCGGGAAAATTGGGAAAGCTCATATACTGCCAATAGGAATGTAAAATGGTGCAATAACTTTGGAAAACAGTCTAGAAGTTCCTCAAATAGTTAAATATAGAGTTACATATGACTGAGTAATCCACTCCTAGGTATATATCCAAGAGGAATAAAAGCATATGTCCACACAAAATTTATACACAGATGGTCCTGGTCTCATATACTGCCATAGGAATGTAAAATGGTGCAATAACTTTGGAAAACAGTCTAGAAGTTCCTCAAATAGTTAAATATAGAGTTACATATGACTGAGTAATCCACTCCTAGGTATATATCCAAGAGGAATAAAAGCATATGTCCACACAAAATTTATACACAGATGGTCCTGGTAGCATTATTAGTAACAGCTAAAATGTGGAAACAACTCAAATGTCCACCAGTTCATGAATAGATTAATAAAATGTATATCTAAAGAATGAAATATATTATCAGGCAATAAAAAGAAATGAAGTACTAATACAAGCTACAAAATGGATAAACCTTTAAAATTATGCTAAGTGAAAAAGCCAAGCACAAAAGTCCACATACTATTATTATATGATTCCGTTTTATATAAAGTATCCAGAATAAGCAACTCTATAGATAAAGTAGATTAGTGGTTGCCTACGGCCAGGAATGTGGGGAAACTGGAGGTGACTACTAATGGATATAGGGTTTTTCCAAGTGATGGAAATATTCCAAAACTGATTGGGGTGCTACCTGCACAACTGTGAATATACTGAACCACTGAATTGTATACTTTAAATAGATGGATTACAGGGTATGTGAATTATACCACAATAAAACTTTTATTATAAAATATTGCATTACAGGCGATCCCTGCCATAAATAATATACAACAGTGTTCAGAAATTGTCAGTCTTCACTTATCACATCCGTGTGTGAAATAAACTTCTACACTCAGCCCCAAAGTCTGGGAGAAATCTGACTAGTCGTAAACCTAAATGCTACACAAAATGGCTTTGTTTCCAATTCTTAGTAATCAATAGGTTTAGATCTTATCCATCAGAGGCTGGGCGAGAATCCACAGTAGCCTGCAGAAGGTGCTAAGTCTTAAATGCATGCTGAGCAGTTTCTTCTATAAGTGACCCATAACCTCTTTTCTGAAGTGATTTTCCAGGACTCTCCATGAGAGGAAAAACTGAACCTCACTAAATTTGTTAACCAGAAGTGTGCTTTCTTGACTTCATTGTAGAGAATTTTTTTTCCAAACCACACTGGAAAATAACAGGATTGGAAAAGTGATCAGTGAGTTCACATTCCAGCCCACCAATGTCCAACAGCCTGCCCAAACGCAGACGTGAAAGTAAAACACTTCCAATGTCATTCAATCCTATTTCTAATGAGAGCTCCATATAACACAGTGAGAAACAAACACAATTGAAAAACTATAGAAACGTTATATCAAGAATAATGACTGACAAAAACAAGAACAAGACTTAATTGCCTTCTAAAAGTCAAAATTACTCCTGGCTCTCTCTTACTGAGGTGACATTTTCTTTGCATGATTTTTTTCACTTTTAAATTTTATCTCATGTATAGTATACATATCTGTATGTTGCCAACAATCTTTTCAAAAGTAAGCTGGGGTTAAAAACAATCCAAAGATGAAAATAGGGATTCCTTCCCTTATTCTGGATTTATAATTGTTATAACCAACATAAAAGTTTAGCAAGTTTAGCAATTATGTGGCTTCTTTATTTTAAAAACCTAATTTAAAAAATCAAAAGCCAACATTATACAAGCTTTTTCTCATCTTTACAGACAATGAGCACACTTGACATTTTAGCTACAGGCTTCCCTCTTAATTTTGCTCCGCTACTAGATCATGCCTTCCCAGCCCATCAGGCTGACATTTTCTGATTTATAGTTAATCTTGTCATTCCTCTGCTTCGTGACAACCTTGAAAGGAGTAGAATGATATTATTTAGAAGACAATTTTCAATGTCTTGATTTTTGGAGCTCTTCCATAAGATTTAATATGACTTCTGGGGAAAGAGGAGGGAATAAATCAGGAGTTTGAGATTGAAGTACCTACACTATTATATACATAATAGATAACCAACAAAGATCTAATGTAAAGCACAGGGAACTATACTTAATCTCTTACAATAACTTAAAGTGGAAAAGAATCTAAAAAAGAATAAAAACATACATACATATATATACATTATATATAAAATTGAATCACTTCTCTGTATACCTAAAACACACTTGTAAAAATCAACTATATTTCAATAGAAAAAGTTTTTTAAGATGTAATTTGACTTCTTATAGCTGGGGTCCAAACTCTAGAAGGTGCAAACACGGACCACATCGGGGACAGACTAAGCAGCAGGATGGTGAGCCTAAAGAACAAAGCCATAGAGAAGAAGACTGAAGAAATAAAAAGGCAAGCCCTGGGGGCCACAAAGGGCCGCTCCCAGCCAGCAGGTGGATGGCAAATCCACAGGCAAGGCCTAGGGAGCAGAGCCAAACTTCGGTCTCACTCCAGGTACAGGTCTATGAACAGAGAATTCCATTCAAGCAAACTTGTGTAGTGTTGTAGTATTGTGATACCCACTGCTGCCCTTGGCTTTAGGACCATCTCAGATTTAAAAAATAAAAAGCAGCTTACCATGAGACAGAAGACTGACATACTCCACCCTCAACATGAGAGCTGCCCACCTCCCCAACTCCTTCTCCCACACACCTATACTCTGCAGGATATCAAGGACACAGAAGAGCCCGAGTCAGGAAAAGACCCAGAGATGCAGGCTGCACCCCAACGTACATTTTTTATACGGAGGAATGTGGATCCAAAAAGGCACTCAGCTTCATGCAGAGTTGACCAACGAAGCTGTCCTCCTCAACTCTGACCCTGAGGTTTAGATTCACAGAAAATGATTTCAAATCTCCATGTTCATGAGGCGGTGGCTCCTGATCAGCTTCCACACCAAGAATCAGGCTGTGACTCAAGACAGATGGAATGGTGCTGGGATGGCGCAGGGAATAGTGGACTTCCCACAGCTTTTAGTAATTACTACTTAATTTGAGCTGGACCCAAAGGATCTGCTTCCCTATGTAAGAGTTGAAGTGAAAGGGACTGACCGTCCAGGATCAAGACGCCCTCTCACATAGACAGGCCACCTGCCCTTCTGTAGATGAAGCAGCCTATTTACAAAAGAACACATTTTCTACCTGCAAAATGTCATGTTAAATAGATTGACCTCTACCTCCTCTCCAAGTCTAAAAGTTGTAGTATCTTTGCTCTCCAAAGACGACAAAACATACAGAAGGCTTCAGTGAGAGTAAGGTGCCTTAAAATACACAAATGAAAATGGTGAACTTTTCTTTAATGGATCTGAATCCTTTTTTGTTTGTTTTAACTTTCTGCTTATATGATTTCTTTTTTGATTGTCAACAACTGTTATTTCAGGACAAACAGACCCAAAGATCTAGACTTTATAATCATTCTATACTTAAAGTCCTTAGGGACCTCAGTGACAGCTGTAGACAACCTCAGACTTACAACCCAATTATTATTTGTCCTCACTTTTTTTTTTTTTGGCTCACTACCTTTGTGGGTTCTCTACAGATTTTCTCAAATTAAGTCACAGTTGAACCAACACAGAACTCATATTTACAAGTACCCATTTAAGATGAACTGACATATCTTTATTGGTTCCTTTATCTACCCTAAATACCTACTGTAGGAATTATTTTTTTAAAATACTAGGGTCCAATGTTAAGGTTTACTTTAAATAGCAACAGTAACCAAGACTGCATGGTACTGAAGAAGGGGGATAGATACACAGATCAATGAGACAGAAACAGAGGACCCAGAAATAGACACACACAAGTACACCCAAATGGTTTTTAACAGATGTGTAAAGCAATTTATTAGAGAAAGGTAGTCTTTTCAACAAATGGTGCTGGAGCAACTGGACATTAATAGGAAAAAGAAGAGCTTAGTGTTAAGATCAAATGCTGGCAAAGATGAGACTCCAGATCACTCACACATTGTTAGAAGGCATGTAGAATGGTATAGCCACTTGGGAAAATTTTGACAGTTTCTGATAAAGCTAAATATGCAGTTATAACATAACACAGCACTGTACTCTTAGGCATTTATCCCAGAGAAACAAAAAGGCATGATCACACACAAAACTGTACATGCATGTTCACAGCAGTTTTATTTTGGCAATTCTGCCAAAAAACTAGAACCAAATGTCTTTCAATAGGTGAACTGTTAAACTGTGATTTGTTCATAACAGGAATACTACTCAGCAATACAAAGGAGCTATTAACACACACAACTTGGATGGATCTCAATTTATGCTGGAGGGGGGAGCCAATCTTAAAATATTAAGTACCATACGAGTCCATTGATATGACATTCTTTAACCCACAGAGATGGAGAACAGCTTAGTAGCTGCTACGGGTTAGGGATGGTGGGAGAACAGGGGAGTGGCTATAATCGATAACACAGGGAAGCCTTTTGACAAAAGAACAGTTCTTGATTGTGGTAGTAAGTACACAAATCTACCTCCACACACAAAAGCCATGTACAGCTGGTGAAACCTGTATAAACTCTGTGGACTATACCAATGCTAATTCCTGATATTGATATTATACTATCGAAGACATTATTATATTAGGCAAAATTGGATCAAAGATACATGGGATCTACCCTGTAAATTTTTACCAAATTCTTGTGAATTTATAATTATTTCAGAATAAAAAGGGTTTTGTCTTTTTAATACCAGTAGCTCTGGAATCTTGAGACCAAAATCTGGTTCTGCTACTTATACTACTGTGCGTAAGTTATTTAGCCATTCTGAACTTTTGTTTCTTCGTGTTTTAAGTAAAGATAATAATATTAGCTGGCAGCTTAATGAGAATTAAAATGAGCAAGAAAAAAAGCTGTATTTTTTTTTCATCTGAGATAAACGGGACCAGATGGCAAAGTATTTTTCAAGAATGATGCCATATATGGGAGTGTTTGTATGATTAAGCTACACATTGTATCTACTAATTTTTATAATCCATTTGTAAATCTGACTTTTCTTATTTGTAGACAAAATTAGGTCTACAGTTAAGAGCATTATTGGAATAATAGCTATGCCACCCTATAGATTAGAAAACTGAGGACAAATAAACTTTCTCTAGTCCATAATCTGATGAAGTATACCTCAAAAGGTTAAGCAAACATTCTACTGGGGAAAGCGATTTGACCTGGAATTTGATATGGTTCATTTCCACATCAAGATCAAACAGATTCATTAGCTGCTTTTTACCTAAGAAACTCCAGTTGCTTTGGAGAATGAGCACAGAAAAATATTTCAAAAATCGCAACAGCCACCTTGCCCTGTGAATGCCTCCACAATAAGCCCTTCCAGGTCCCATCAGCAAACAGTACAAAGAAGCGCTCAAGGTCCTGGCTGGCACCATGGCACCCTCGGGCTACCCTGTTCCCTCTTATGGTGTGACGGAAATTCCTGTGCCCGTCCCTCGCTGGCAGCCCCTGTGAAGGCCTGCCCGCTATCAGGCGCCCAGCCTCCTGGCAATAATTCTGCAGTCAACCCTGAACACTTCCTCTTGACCTCCTCCAACACTAGGATGAACTGACACTTGGCGGTTACCACTCCGAGTGGGTGGCTGTGGTGGGAACAATAGCAACTCTTATAGACTTGGTCAAATTATACTGGGGAGACAGAAGGAGAAAAGGGAAGACACCAAACACATGGTGGCCTGAATTCTTTCATTCAAAACAATCGAGTTAGTTTATGCAACTGATGGCAGCAAAACATATGAAATTAATAAAGACTTTGTTTAAATGAAGCAGAGAGACTTGGTAAAGTGGCTTTGCAAAAAGTCTCTGAAGTTTCATTTGAACAAAGAGTGTCCTGAAGATTTGTAATGCAGAAATTATCTCATTAACATCACACAAAAGAATGACTGCTCCCACTGCCCAGGCTTCCTACTCACAGTTGTACATGAAGAAAAGAACTATGAAAAACTTTGGAAAGAAGTCTCTGGTTATTTTTTTTTTTCCCAGTATGAATTGAGGAGGGGAATGCATAATAATTACATACACAGCACCTCTACCACTGAAGCAAGATCAACAGGTAAAATTGTTTCTCCCCTTCTAGTCTTCGCAAGGTGTACACCCAGTCTGCAACATCAACAACAAAACGCCACAAATAATTTGAATAACTTTCTAATTCTACCCATTGATGGCCCAGGAGAAATCAAAGCCTCCTTAAAGGAAGTCAGATGACCTTACTAAGAATGTAAGTAGGTCTATTATACTTTTACACCCCATCCCCTCCATTCCATTCCTACCCTGCTTGCTCTTCTGAGAATTCATTTGCTATGGGCAAAGGCTTCAGTTGACTGAGCTGAGGGGAGTGATCTGGACAGCAACAGAAGAACGTGGCTTCCAGGAGAGAGGAGACACTGGAATATACAGCCACTGTAAATAACTCCCACAGTGTTTAAGTCCAGGTCCACCTACTCACTAGATTTGCGGGGCTATGCAAAAAAGCCAACACTGAACCAGGAATGAGATCCGTACGCTGGATCTGAATTTACCTCAGCTTCCTTCCGTAACCTAGAGTAAACAACCCACTGAAGAACACATTCAAATGACTTACACAAATAAATGATACACCAGGAACTAAGTGAGGGTTATACCACATGTCAAAAGCCACCTGGCAATCATGTGGAGATGCGGAAACAGTAAAGAAAATCAGGCCTCGACTGGCGGCGAGTCCTCGATCTAAAGAAGCTAAAGGACCCAGAGAACTGAAAAGTAAGAACATTTTCCTAGTATCTATGGCAGACAGGCTCCACATTCTCCCGGATTGCCTTGGCTGGGTGTTTGAGAATCATTTTGACTAAGTTCCCTTGGTTACTTTTCCATATCCAATTTCTGTAATTTAAACCATACCCTAAAACTTAACCATGCTTAAAAAATGCTGCCGTTTCTTCCTTTCAAATAGTTCACTTCATCTCGTCTCACTGCCATCCCTCAATTCACCTCACAAGTGCCATGAGCTGGGTCTTACTCACGCCATCTAGGTCGTACTTGGTGATTCCCATCTCTCCAGAGGGATTCCCAGGTGGTCCTGGTGATAAAGAATCCACCTGCCGATGCAGGAGACGCGGGTTCGATCCCTGGGTTGGGAAGACCCCTTGGAGTAGGACATGGCACCCCACTCCAGTATTCTTGCCAGGAAAATTCCATGGGCAGAGGAGCCTGGCAGGCTGTAGTCCACAGGGCCGCCAAGAGTCAGACTACTGAGCACACACACAGCCTATAGGATAGTGCACGGCAAGCCGTCTGCCCTAAAGCTGTGCTGGAGGCAGGGAGGCCAGCGAGGCTGTCGCAATAGCCAAGAGATTGTGAAGGCTCAAAAGTAAGAGACAGATCAAAGAACTTTTACTCTAAGGCACTTTGAAAGTCACTGTAATATTATCTAACAAACTGACCTGAGACAAAATGTCCTCACCTATAAAATGGAAATGGTGCATTCGATCAGTGATTTTTGGTTTTTCCACATGTACATGCTAGGAGGGCAAGGTGGTCAGGGGAAGTTTTAAGAGCCTTTACCAGAAGAAAGAGGAGCAGGTGTGCCTCAGGCTTCCCTGCCCTCAATCAGCACCATCTGTTTTGTACACTGGATGTCCATATCAGATGAACTGAATAAAAGGTTCTACAATAACCTTTAAAAACAGGCGAAGCCATTAAAGGTCTACATCAGAATTAAAGTCCCATCTCACTCTAAAATTCCATGATAGCTTGGCTTTTATGGTTCCATTAGAAGGTAACAAGGAGCTATACCTGAACCTTTGCAAAAACCAAATTCAAAGAAACAGGCGGTGGTTGAAACATAAGCCAATACATAGCATCCAGTGGGATGCTGATAACACAGATGGGAAAACTGCACAAAAGCATTTGCTCCTAAACAGTTGCTCTCAAGAGTCCCTTTCTCCAGTTCCTACCATGTGGAGAGAGCTTTTTCCACCAAGACACAAACGACAGTTTTGTTTTTTTGGAATGTCTGTCTGCAGGATGTGACAGGGAGTCCATACTCCCACCGACCTCTGTAGGAGTGTGGCCTGAGCAGGCTGCAGCCCAGTCTGGCCTTCTAAAGCCTCCTTTCAGATGTCTGCAGCAGTCTGGGTCTCACCCCAGAAGTGAACTCCTGCTGATAAGAAACCCTTCCTATGGCCAAACAAATCACTGTTGGATTCTCGTCGCATTCTTCACTTCTGTTTTTCTTCCTCCTCCTCCCTTCCTATAAAAAAAGGTGTCTTTTAAGTATATCTAGAAGGAAACCTGAACAGCTAGCGCTTTCCCTCTTAATGTGCTCCTGATCCCACTGGTGATTCAAGCCCTGGGCTGCTCCTTGCTCAGCACACTGAGACGGCTCTGTTCTGCTCAGTGGTGGGAGGCCACGTCAGCAGGAATCGGCGCTGGCTGCCAGGTCACATTCAAGACTGTCTGGAGCACGTCAGCGAGCAGCGCCCGCAGGACAGAGGCTGCTCTATGGTTTCCCTCAAGCAAAGGGAACGCTCAGCCTGGAAAAAAAAAAGAAAAGCCTGGCCTCTGTGCACCACACCAACCCAGGCTTAAGGGAGACTCCAAACACTACAGGTTAGAGTTTCCCCATTTTGAAATGTTCCCCAAATATTTCCAGTTACAGAGTTATTGGTTTCCCTTCTCCTCTTTTTCTTAGAGGACGTACTGTACTGCATCCAAACTCATATTTGGAAAAGGCTGCCACAAGCCAAATCAAACTTCATCGTGGCTTTCTGGCTCCTCGGTCCGACAGAGGAAATTCTGCACACCCAACCCACCAGTCTCCGCAGCCCTGACACACGTTGAGTCAGGACGGAAAACCTGACCTAAAGGGCTGACACACAGAGCTGATCACTATAGGCCTTTTTTTTTTCCCCCTTCTAAACACACACAATAAAAACAGTAAACAAACAAGCCTTGCCAGAAGTTATCATGATCTCTCACTGGATGGATTCCTGACAAGAAGCAAACAAATCACAGTGTACAGAGATACGCCGCACGAACAACAATGCTGTACTCTGTGCAGCTGGCTCGGTAAGGTCCAGAGCCAGGCCTGACCATGTAAGCCGACATGATTAGGGGTAACACGCTACAACCGCAGGGCTCCTGTGCATCCAGGACACCTGGGAGTTTCATAATTGGCTGCAAATTTAGACTAGAGATCCTGTTTTTAAAAACATTTTTTGGAAGTGAATTTTCTCAGAAATGTCTGAAGTTAAGGGCTTTTTCCTTCCACTCTTAGAGGAGGAAGGTCTTCTTAGGTGGACAGCCCGAAGGTCAAATCTTTCTCTCCAGAACACTAGGTTTGCTAAAGAAAATATCTCTATTCCATGGAGAATATTAGAAGAAATAGGAGAGAAAGGGGGTGAAGACAGAGCAAGTAGTTGAGGACATGGAGAAGGGTGTTATGAGGGAAGAGAAACACACACACACTGCTGAGACATGGCTAAGGCAGTGCGCCCCAACAGTTCTGGAAGGCGCTGGGCCACTGCGTAGAGAGGTGGGAACTACCCCAACCACACGTGTGCACACACAGACCCAAGGGCAAGAGAGACCATTTAGTTTCTGAGAGGCATTAGCAGCGAGAGAGGCACTAGGAGCAAACCAGAAAAGAAAACCACATAGTCAGGAGGCCACAAGTTGCTGCACAACAAACGTTCCCATGAAGAGGAGCTAGAGGACAAAGGAAAATCAGATCTCACAGGTACTTAGAGATTTAGTGATGTAAGAGGTACTCTTCTTTCATTTCAACCATTTGTGAAAGTAAACACCAATAGTGCATCTAATCTAAAGGGTCACTTCATCAAACCTGGTCTTCAGTCAGGGACTGAGTATCACCAGCACCTCCTTATGGGGAAAAGAAGAAAATCCTAGATGGCTACCTACTAATTTACTGAAAACCAAACAAATATTCCAAAGTTAACTGGATACCACAGGCTTTAAATAAATCCAAAGCATTTTGACCAAAGAAAATACCCTAGTGCTCTGATAAACCACAATAAAACTTTAAAATTATCTCAAAAATAAAAACTACCAAATCATATATGCTACTTGTACAGCTGAAATAAATTTAAATTAATTACACAAGGGAAGTTTTTAGAGGTAGATGATCTAGAGCCAAAAGTAATGTCTTAGCTAACACTGTAGGAAAGGCGGGAAGGGAGGAAACTAGAAGAAAAGGAAGGAGGGAAGAAGCAAAGAAGGAAGAGAGTCTAGAAGGAGGGAGGAGAAGAAAAGAGAAGAAGGACTATGTAAAGAAAATGAAGTATCTGCCACATATACATACTAGAAATACATGACAAGATCACTGAACTAGACTTATTGTTTTTAGTAACAGACCGCTGCAACATCCAGCACAGAGAAGAAGAAAAGAAGAGCCTTGAAATGTTTTAAAACCCAAAGTGTAGATTTTACCAAAAGGCTAGAGCAGACACCAGTGGTAACACTGGCAAACACATACATTCATATATACTGTGTGAATGTGCGGGTATATGCATACATATACACACAGTAAAAAATAACCCTTTTGGCAGAGTGCAACAGAGACATTTGGTGAGAAGCTAAAACTAACAAAGAGCATCACAAGATTATGACTTGTGTATAAATCCTCCAGGGCATATTTAGAGAATATGATGTTTAAACAAATGAGTCATATCTCTACAACTGAGAAGTAGAATAGTAAGCTATTTCAATTTTTACATATATGCACACACAAAATGATGATGCAAACACAAAATTAGGACAGAACCATATCAATTTGTGATTTTCAATAACCTAATGAAATCTGGAAGAGAAACTGAAAACCAAATAAATGTATTTCATGAATTCCAAGTGATTTTTTGCTTTCTCATTTTAACATCTCAGGAAAAGGAAAGCATCTTACAGATAACGGTAACTCAGTTTAATTGACAGAATTTTCTCATGTAGATATACGTAAAATGCTGGTGTATCTCAAAGTCAACCACATCACAGATTCAGTAAAACGATAGCAAGTAACCTATGAAACCAATACAAAAGGGACAACCACATGTGCTGTTTCAGGGATAAGAGACAAGGAAAGCAGCAAGGTAATCTTAGACAGTTCATAAACAGGCAGTGGGCACGAAGCAGGGAGCAAAGGCACATACAGACCCTTCAGCTGAGGCTGTACACCCAGGAGGAGAAAGTATCACTTTTTATGTTTTCATGATTCTTTCCATTCACAAATAATAACCTAAATATCAGTAAAAATAACTGTTTTACTGAAAACAGTGTTAACTACCTACTTATGACAATTTTATCTTTAAAAATATACTGGAGGGAAGTCCAATGGTTAGGATTCGGCACTTTCACTGCTGGGGCCAGGTTCAATCCCTGCTTGGGGAACTAAGATCTGCAAGCCAAGCAGCATGACCCACCCACCCCCACCTCCACCAAAAAAAAAAAAAAAAATACTGGCTACTAACTACATCCAAGTCTTTGGAGGTGGAACCCAAGCACTTCTTTTAATCATGGTGATTCAACTGTGCAGCCAGGGTTGACAAGTGATATAAAGTACCTGGCAAACACTAGGTACATACGTTTTTCTAACATGGCAATTATTAAAACAAAGAAAAAAATACATACTGGATAATTTTCTCTTTTTTTGGTTACCAGTCAAAATTAATTTATGATACAGTAAGAGTCCTAAATGATACTTTAACATCTCACTTTCAAAAAGAAAATTCTAGATAATTAAGCTCTTGAAATCCGCCCACACTTGAACCTATTAAGTTATATTCTTCTCATGAAATTAAAGAAGATCTAAAATGGCAGAAAACTCTAAGGGAATAAAAGTGACAGAGGAAAGAGAAATTGAGAGGTAAGAAGAATTTTAGAAATGATTTGGTCCAATTCTCTTATTCTGAGGTGAGGAAAGTGAAGTGTTTCATGATCAAAGAAACCACATTGGATAGAAACGTTGTTAAACTCTATCAGTGCATTCTCTTCCTTTAATCAGAGGCAGAAGGTTTTGTCAGGTTTCTTCATTTAAAAGCGAAGAGAGGGCTTCCCTGGTGGCTCAATGGTAAAGCATCCGCCGCCAATGCAGGAGACACAGGTTCGATCTCTGATCCGGGAAGATCAAGCCGAGCAACTAAGCACGCACACCACAACTACTGAGCCTGTGCTCCACAACAAAAGCAGCCACGCCAATGAGCAGCCCAAGCGCTCCTCAACTGGAGAAAGGCCATGCAGCTTTAGCACAGCCAAAGATAAATAAATAAAATTATTTTCAAGTATTATTTAGGGGACTTCCCTGGTGGTCCGGCACATGGGACTCTGAGCTCCTGATGCAGGGTGTCCGGGTCCGATCCCTGGTCAGGGAACTAGATCCCACATGCTGCACTAAGAGTCTGCATGCTGCAATTAAAGATCCCTCATGCCACAATTAAGACCTGGCACATTCAGATAAATAAATCAATCAATAAAATATATATGTGTGTGTGTTAGTCACTCAGTCGTGTCTGACTCTTTATGATCCCATGGACAGGGTTCCTCTGTCCATAGAATTCTATGCTGCTGCTAAGTCACTTCAGTCATGTCTGACTCTGTGCGACCCCAAAGACGGCAGTGCACCAGGTTCCCCAGTCCCTGGGATTCTCCAGGCAAGAACACTGGAGTGGGCTGCCATTTCCTTCTCCAATGCGTGAAAGTGAAGTCGCCTATAGAATTCTATAGGCAAGAATAATGGAGTGGGTTGCCATTCTCTTCTCCAGGGATCTTCCTGACCCAGAGATCAAGCCTTGGTCTCTTGCATTGCAGGCAGATTCTTCTCTGAGCCACCAGGAAAGAACACATATTTATATGTGCATATATATACACACACACAGTTTTAAAAAAGGAAAAGAAAAATTAACAAGATAACTGATTTTTACTATATGAGTTCAAGTCCAATGACCTTTGATGTGAGCTTAAGTCAATTTTTTTTTTAAAGTTGCACAAAACAGTGGGACTGTTGAGAGTGTATAGCAAAGATTTGTATCTGGGAAGGGAAATAGGCTTGATACAAATTTAAAGAGGCCAGATTAGCAAGGCCATTTCACCCTTCCTGTTGAGCCATTTCCTATGTCCCCTAAGTACATTACCCAGAGCTACTTTTCAGCACTCTGGCTCAATTTCTAAAGAATCTCATTTTCTCCAAAGTCTCTTCTAGAGTTAATTACTTGCCTTCTTACTATCCTGGGTATAGCCAAGAAATAGGTAGAATGTACCTGTTGTTCTCCAGTTCCATCTGAGATGGAGGCTGGCATTCTATTCAACTCTGAGGAATGTTAATTGCTGATACTAGCATGACAGGTGCAATCAATAGAAAAATGATCAATGAAAATTCACAGAACAATGGCAGAACTCATCTGGAGATCATGAGAAGCTCCTCAAGAGTTGTAACTTTAATTACTAACAATTGGTCTGGAATTCAATTTGACTCTTGAAACAGATTTTTAAAACAGAGCACAACATTCTAAATTTCTACAATGGTGCCCTGTCCACAGAAGGAAAAAAAAGGCAATATGTATAATCCTGTTTTTCATGTTACTATGGAGTCGTTCACTAACCCCAACTGCTTCTCATGGATTGCTTCTCCTCTCGTTCCTCCCATTCCAGATCTTTACTGGTAAAGAGCCCTATCTATTTTGAATTCTGAGTCACTTCCTTTTCCCTTAGTTTTATGCTTTAAAAATCTTAACTGTTTCTTTAGAATACTTTACAGAGTGGCGCCAACTTCCATATTAGTTCCCTGACTTCTTCTTATCCTCTCTTTTAGCTTTTTCTTTTACTACCCTCTAGCTGTCGGGGGGGAGTTGGGGGGAGTACTTGCTTATTACTTGAATAGAGTATCAGATATTGTTTATTTGTTTAGAATACTTCTCATATTTGCATAAGTTTCCCAACTCAGTGATCCCCAAATACTACATAATACTATCCATTAAACTCCAAAATAGTCCTAGAATATCTTTGGCAATTGTATTTATTCTCACTATATCGGAACTGAGGCACAGAGAAGAAAAAGAATTCCTGATAAAATGGCAATTGAATAAGGAGGTATAAATGGAAAGACTATACAAACAAATCCTTTGAAAAGAGACCCTGATTCAAACCCCAGTTCATTAAAACTCTAATGGAAGGAAGGGAAAGTTTTCAGATTAAGAAAAAATTCTATTTTTGAGCATACAATTGAAGAATTTAAGCCAATCATTCTTTTATTTGTCTGCATTTACAAGAATTTTCTTCCTTTAGTCCATTTTATGCTGCTAAGTTGCTTTGGTCGTGTCCAACTCTGTGCGACTTCAGGGATAACAGCCTACCAAGCTCCCCCGTCCCTGGGATTCTCCAGGCAAGAACACTAGAGTGGGTTGCCATTTCCCTCTCCAATGCAGGAAAGTGAAAAGCAATGTGAAGTCGCTCAGTTGTGTCCATTTCATGACCAAACTTAATCCTGAGAATTTTCTCTTTTAAGGGCGTGGTGGTGGTTTAGTTGCTAAGTCGTGTCCAAGTCTTTGGGACTCCATGGACTCCAGCCCTCCAGGCCCCTCTGTCCAAGAGATTTCCCAAGCAAGAAAACTGGAGCGGGTAAGTAGCCATTTTCTTCTCCAGGAGATCTTCCCGACCAAGGAATTGAACCAGCGTCTCCTGCACTGCAGGCATATTCTTTACCACTGAACCACCAGAGGTTCCTTTTATTTAAAAGCACTTCTCTATAAATCCCCTCTTCTTACAAGTTCCCCTCTTCCCAAAATTCTCCTCCCTCAAAGTTGTTCTCAAGGCTTGGTCCCAGAATCACGAACATTAGTATCCCCGGGAACTTGTTATAAACACAAATTCTCAGGACTCACCTCACTTATCTCAGACCTAAACCAGAAACCCTGGGGGTGGTACCAGCAAATCTGTGTTTTAACAAGCCCCAGGTGATTATAATCTATGCTAAAGTTACTGGTAACTGTCATCATCTGACCCTGGATGTAATACCCTGGGTTCAGGTATGCTGAAGGGGGATCACGAGCCAACTACCAAGCTGTTTTCTGGGCACCTACATGATTCAAAGTATGAGGCAAGATCTATGAAGGAAACAAAGAGGGAAGCAACAGTTCTAGCCCAATTCTTCCACAAAGTCAAGTAGCACCAGAGCTAAAACCAGCTTCTGCAAGCAGCAAGCTGTAAAACGGTTATTTTCCCATTTCACTTTTTCAGCCTCATCCACCCTGTACAATCTTACCTATTTTGATCAACTTTTAGTAGTTCATAATAGGTGAGTTGTTGTGTTTACATCTAAATGAAGGCAAAATAAATCCAGTCTCTGCTGAAAGGAATAAACTCAAATTTGTTTGATGACCCTGCAGAGAAGGCGATGGCACCCCACTCCAGTACTCTTGCCTGGAAAATCCCATGGACGGAGGAGCCTGGTGGGCTGCAGTCCATGGGGTCGCGAAGAGTCGGACATGACTGAGAGACTTCTCTTTCACTTTTCACTTTCATGCATTGGAGAAGGAAATGGCAACACACTCCAGTGTTCTTACCTGGAGAATCCCAGGGACGGGGGAGCCTGGTGGGCTACCGTCTATGGGGTCACACAGAGTCGGACATGACTGAAGCGACTTAGCAGCAGCATGTACTACTTACAGGAGTTTTTAACAACTGAAGACCAATTTTAACTAATGGGTTCAACAAAGACAACCACCACAAGGAGTTTACTTATTAAGTATATAATTACAAGATAAAAGATTTTTAAGCACTTTGCAAACACGCTTAAAGAAAATGAACCTGATGAACTGACAGGTACACAGCACGTGCAATGTGATGTCCTTGGGAAAGCACACCATGAGAATTCCTTTAACTATCCTGAGGTTTAGGTTAGCCAGAAGTTCTCCATCTCCACTGCATATTAAATTACCTATGAAGCTTTTCAAAACTAATGCCAAGGTCTTGCCCCCAACAATACGACAATTCCCCTTGGCTTAGACAATCTGACAATTCCCTACAATTAGCCTGGAGGCCAGCTTGTACATTAAAAATCTTTAGGTAACTCTGATATGCAAAAGTTACAAAGCACCAATGTTAATGCAACCAGTTTTTAAATTCTGAGAGGTTAGAGATGTTCTTTGTTGTTATTTACTCGCTAAGTTGTGTCCAACTCTTTTGTGACCCCATGGACTGCAGCCTGCAGCCCTCCAGGATCCTCTGTCCCTGGGATCTCCCAGGCAAGAATACTGGAGTGGTTTGCCATTTCCAGCCCCAGGGGATTTTCCTGACCAAGGAATCGAAGTCTGATCCTGAGTCTCTGCTTTGGCAGGTGGATTCTTTACCAGTGAGCTATCTGGTAAAGAAGCCTAGAGGCATTCTTTACCTTAAGCATAACATGCAAGAACTAAGTCACTCAAAATGTGAATGCTTACAACAATGTGAAGGTCCTTAGTGCCACTGAACTGTACAGGTAAAATATGGTTAAAATAATATGTTTCATATTATGGATTTTTACCACTATAAAAAAATTTTTTTTCCAGTACTCACTATAAAAAGCGAATGCTTGACCCATAAAATAAGAAATGTCTTGACTATTGAGACTAAATTAACCAAATTGATCTCCAGTCTTGTTTGTAACTTATAGGATAATTAGCAACACTTTCGCTACATTTCAACATTTTATGACTATTTCAGCTTACTCGGGCAAGTGAAGTATAAAGGTTGGATTATAACACCTGCAAAGATTATTCCTTCCTCAACTGGAGGACAGAGCTAGGCTCTAGCCATGCCTAAGTACCTGTTTTGTCTGCACTGCTTGTATCCTCACAGCAGGCGCAGAGAACTGACATGGCTGGATCTAACATGAGACACACTGAACTGATGTTAAAGGACCCAATCCAGCCCCAGACAGCTGTTAAAGACATGCAACTTCAAGCAAAGAACAGGCAGAGTTTAGTTTGACATCCACATGAAGTAAGTGTACGTTGAGTATGTTAATCCACTTTCCTGAGAACTGCATAACACAACAGGTAAAATTCATCTGGTTGGTCTTCTAGCAGAGAACAACACACTTTCACTCAAAAACACACTAAGAATAATGCTTGTGCTTATCTTTTCAAGTTTCCATTCCTTTCCCAAAGAGTTTTCTTCCCTTGAGGTTTTGCCTCCTCTTACCAGTTTAGAGCAGAAATTATAATTTGTTAGTAATTGAAAACTTTTAAAATTAAGTGAAAATGTGGACATACTTTCAGCCAGAAAGATACACTGAACTGATGTTAAAGGACCCAATCCAGCCCCAGACAGCTGTTAAAGACATGCAACTTCAAGCAAAGAACAGGCAGAGTTTAGTTTGACATCCACATGAAGTAAGTGTACGTTGAGTATGTTAATCCACTTTCCTGAGAACTGCATAACACAACAGGTAAAATTCATCTGGTTGGTCTTCTAGCAGAGAACAACACACTTTCACTCAAAAACACACTAAGAATAATGCTTGTGCTTATCTTTTCAAGTTTCCATTCCTTTCCCAAAGAGTTTTCTTCCTTGAGGTTTTGCCTCCTCTTACCAGTTTAGAGCAGAAATTATAATTTGTTAGTAATTGAAAACTTTTAAAATTAAGTGAAAATGTGGACATACTTTCAGCCAGAAAGATACCACAAAACATGTCAATTCTGGTTCTATTACACTGCAATATATGAAGTGTCCATAAAGATGTTACATTTAAATTATGGAATGCTTCCATTTTAACTCAGACGCAAAAAGATTTGAAAAGTTTTCAATAATCAACTCTTCTCTCCAAACTGCTAAAGGGGTCGGGGGGGGGGGGTTTATATTCAGCCACATAAGAAATGTGAGTATATTCAAACCCCAAACCAGTAGTCATAAAGGAAAGTCGCTGATGTGGGCAGTTTGGAAGTCACTTTTCTCCATATTTAGATGGATGGATCCAGAAAGAAGTATTAAAAAACACTTCCCTTTCACCCAACTGTCTTCACATCCTGAAAAATAGTGTGCAAAATACTTTCCAAGTCAATGAAACTCTCCTCTGAGAAGAAATACTACCATAAAAAAAGCAATTATTAAAAAAATTTTTTTTTCTTTCTTTTTTGTTAATCCTAATGTTTGCCCAATCATGACAGAGTACAAAATGTTTAGTCACTATTGTTTACACTGTAAGACAAACATTTTCCCAAAGGACTAGATTCCGCCTATCCTAGGGAAACATACAACATCTATTACATAGCACACTCCCTTTCTTCAGTGTTTCCCTGGTCAGCAAGTCCTGACTATCTCCCATACAATTCAAATTTCTGTTCCCACTTCCACACCCACCAGCACTGCACTCACTCAGCTGCCTTGGCCTCCTGCCTGCCCCTCACCATCTCACCACCTCGCTCTCTCCTTCAATCTCTGCTGATGGAGGAAGAGAAAAATCACCGTAACAACTCCACTTACTTCAGTAATCAAACTCATTTACAATCTAAAGTGTACTCTATCTATTATTCCTGGGTCTGACATGGGGTTTATTGAGAGTTTACTGCTACAGATACTGGCAATAATTTTTACTGCATGAAAACATAAAATACTAATGAATAATCTAAATTACTTGCTAATACTATAAAAGATAAAGTTGGTCCATCTTTCACTATTAAATAGCCTTAACAATACTTTCCAAGCTGTTTCCAGCCTACTCCTCACAAAAGAAAAACATTATCAAGAGAATGAATATAATGATCATTCCCTCATGTCTTTTACAAATAAGAAAGCTAACCCATATATTGGACTTCAGATTTACTGTGTGCTTTTGGAAACAAACTTATACCTGCATTCATTATCTTAACTTGAGGAATGGAGAGTAAAAAATAACCAAACTTAACTACTTAAGCACAGTAACAAAAACAAAAAATTACCTCCATGAATTAACTAACAGGCTTTTCCCATCATTCTGACATGATTTTTCAGCAGTATATTAGGAAATGACTTTCCTTTTGTTCTGGACACCTAGGAGGTGCTGGCCAGGCACTGGGATACAAAAATTACTAAGATTTGACCCCTAAACTTTAAGTATCCTTTACAGTCTTCTTTACATGAAAATTTCCATTTCAAATTGTAAGTGTAAAAACAAAGGTAAAAAATACAGAAAGAATAAAGCAAGAACTAAAGACTACAAGCTGTGTAATAAAATGTGGCGGACAATCAAGGTAATGAGACAATTAGCTTCTTTGGAATTATCTGGCACACAACAATCCAAGACTTTTAAGGAACTCCAAGCAGTAGTGCCCTCAGAGATGAAATTTTAGTCATTGCTGAGGAAGCCTGCAAGATAAAAGAGCACAGAAGCTAAACTCCCATTGCATAATTTTTAAACATATTATTATAAAACATTATTATTTTGAAGCATTACAACTAAAGTGTGAAGACATCTGAAAACTCCTAACCAATGCCTCAAGTTCAGAAAAGCTTTTTTGAAATGCTTTAAACTGACAAGTAACAAAAATAAAGGGTGGTTCAATGCTTAGCTGTAAAGGATACTGGGAGCCTAATAATGGTTCCTTTTTTACTGGACCCTTGCATTGCTTTAGAAACTTTCTAAGTGCTTTCTACCCAATATGTCATTTAATCTCCACAGCAATTCTTTAAGACTGATATTATTATTCCAATTCTACAGATTAGGTGTAGGTAAAGAGAAGTAACTGCTTTTATGATATACATCTAACATGCAGGGGACTTCTAAGGCAGGCAATCTTACCCCAAAACCCATAATAATCTTACCAATATGCTTTACTGCCCCTTCAGTACAGCCTAAGAGCAAAATACATTAAATAAAGATTAAAGAAGTCCGGAATTTCATTGAAACGTGAATGACAAGACCTAAAGGAGGAAAGGCTTACCCACAGGAACTGCTTCACAGGCCTGTCTGAATAGGGCCTCTCAGGTACAGTGTGAGAGTTAACTGTTTACCATTCAAAAAAAGAAACAGCTGAAGTTTCAACTACAAAACTTACTTTACATGTAAGAAAAGGTGGAGCCACTGTTTTATCCACAATCCTTTATCTGAACAATATATATACATTTCCATAAACCTTCATCTGAAATGTTGCCATCACCATCAACCCCATGAAAGCAAGCCTATTGTTAAGTTGGCAATAAAACAGAGACCAGAACTTAAGACAGATTTCCATCACCCAGATAATCAACTCAATGCCCATAACTGATCATGACACCAATTTAGGACAAAAAACACCAAAGCTGTATACATTACTAGACGGTGATGGCGATGATGCTGGTGTTACAATAGATTATATCTCACAACCTTACAGTTCAGTTCAGTCGCTCAGTCGTGTCCGACTCTTTGCGACCCCATGAATCGCAGCACGCCAGGCCTCCCTGTCCATCGCCAACTCCCGGAGTTCACTCAGACTCACGTCCATTGAGTCTGTGATGCCATCCAGCCATCTCATCCTCGGTCGTCCCCTTCTCCTCCTGCCCCCAATCCCTCCCAGCATCAGGGTCTTTTCCAATGAGTCAACTCTTCGCATAAGGTGCCCAAAGTACTGGAGCTTCAGTTTTAGCATCATTCCTTCCAAAGAAATCCCAGGGTTGATCTCCTTCAGAATGGACTGGTTGGATCTCCTTGCAGTCCAAGGGACTCTCAAGAGTCTTCTCCAACACCACAGTTCAAAAGCATCAATTCTTCTGCGCTCAGCCTTCTTCACAGTCCAACTCTCACATCCATACATGACCACAGGAAAAACCATAGCCTTGACTAGACGGACCTTAGTCGGCAAAGTAATGTCTCTGCTTTTGAATATACTATCTAGGTTGGTCATAACTTTTCTTCCAAGGAGTAAGCGCCTTTTAATTTCATGGCTGCAGTCACCATCTGCAGTGATTTTGGAGCCC
>SJXQ01012311.1:193898-317441 GCA_006408695.1 Aepyceros melampus
TCTGGGTCATGAAGATCTTTTTTGTACAGTTCTTCCGTGTATTCTTGCCACCTCTTCTTAATATCTTCTGCTTCTGTTAGGTCCAGACCATTTCTGTCCTTTATCGAGCCCATCCTTGCATGAAATGTTCTCTTGGTATCTCTAATTTCTTGAAGAGATCTCTAGTCTTTCCCATTCTGTTCTTTTCCTCTATTTCTTTACATTGATTGCTGAAGAAGGCTTTCTTATCTCTTCTTGCTATTCTTTGGAACTCTGCATTCAGATGCTTATATCTTTCCTTTTCTCCTTTGCTTTTTGCTTCTCTTCTTTTCATAGCTATTTGTAAGGCCTCCCCAGACAGCCATTTTGCCTTTTTGCATTTCTTTTCCATGGGGATGGTCTTGATCCCTATCTCCTGTACAATGTCACGAACCTCATTCCATAGTTCATCAGGCACTCTATCTATCAGATCTAGACCTTTAAATCTATTCTTCACTTCCACTGTATAATCATAAGGGATTTGATTTAGGTCATACCTGAATGGTCTAGTGGTGTTGCCCACTTTCTTCAATTGAAGTCTGAATTTGGCAATCAGGAGTTCATGATCTGAGCCACAGTCAGCTCACAACCTTATTGCATAGGGATTCCCACTGCCTCCATTTTAAGAGAGGAAATTAGGGTTAAGAGTTTAACCATTATCTAGCAAACAATCAGGGATTCACACTACGGAGCCTTTACTCTCCGAACATAATTTTTCTAGCTTCTAGCAATTAAATCGCTCATGCTTTACTTAGAGAAAAAGACTAAAGAAAGTCTGAGAATATAACTTTGGGTAAAGTTTTTGTCCTAATTATGAATGTGTGGTGATGGTGGAGGTGGCTTAGTCACTCACTCATGTCTGACTCTTTGCAACCCTATGGACTATAGCCCTCCAGGCTCCTCTGTCCGTGACATTTTCCAGGCAAAAGTGCCCCATGGAGGAGGGCATGGCTACCCACTCCAATATTTTTGTCTCCTGCATTGGCTGATGGATTCTTTATCACTGAACCAAAGAGTAAGCCCCATGAATATGTAAAAATAACTAGAGACAATCAAGATAACTGGGCAAGGCAGAAAGCAGCAGACAGAGTGGGTACATCTCGAGAGGGACTTCACACCTCCTGGTGCCAGCACAGTCTGGCACTCATGTACCATTCTCATGACATTACTTGGTCCCAGAATGAAGACAGCTGCACCTACCATCTCACACTCTCCTCCTACCCCCTCCAAAAACTGGGCTTTCCGCTCTAGGCACATCAGTATTTACTGGTTCTTATCACTCTGCTGGTAATCTTCCAGTTACTCAGCAGCAAACTATTGTCTGAAACGGGACCTATCAGGTCAGCATACAGAACTCCTGTTTGCACAAACAACTATGTATGCCTGTGTGTGAGAGACAAGGCAAATCATCATACCCAAAGTAAGGCTCCCAAGCATTTGAGAGATCAGGTATATATCTACAATGCTAAAAGTGATTTTTCATCAACCTTTCATCAGTACTACACACACACAGGTAAAAGACCAATTTGTCCCAAAGCTTAATTTATAAAATGAGCTGGCAAGTTGGTGGAGTAATTCAGATTTTCCTAGAAACTCAAAGATTCTCTCAACCTAGAGCCTCATTGGAATGCTATGTACTAATAACTCTCACCAATATAGCTTTGGATCAGTCAAAAAGATGGGCAGTACAGAAGGGCTAGCCTGGGCTAAAGATTTGGTATTTTTAATTCTACAAGATTTTTCAAGTGAGACCTTAACTGTTCACAGTAAGATTTCAGGTTAGTGATCTCTCACAAATCCCCAGATGCAAAACAAATTGACTTTAAAAGTGGATTCCTGGGCTCTGAAAAAAAGCTCTCAAAATACAAAAATTGTAACAGGAAAAAAAAACCTTTTCCCCATATAATGCAAACTTTCCATAAATAATTAAATACAATCAAATAAAAATCAAATACATATTCAATGTAATGAAAGCCTGCAAAGATTCTCAAAGATTTAAAGGCAGTCATATGCAGTAATTTCACTTTCAAACCACCCAAATAGTTTTGATGAAAAACTTGTTTGCAAATTTAAGCCAGGACAAGGAAGGGTGCAATCAATCTCAGAAGACCGACTTCATTTACAGCAGGTCCCCTTCCTTGGTTTTAAGCCAGTAAAGCAGGAATACCTCATTTCAGGCAGTCTGCTTTAAAGGCACAGACCATATAGATTTGCTCGTGAAATGATAGTCTACCTCAGCTTGTAGTCTGATTTGCTCGTGAAATGATAGTCTACCTCAGCCCTCCCAGTGACATCACTCATGTCATTTCTCAATTAACAAAGCAGGAGACAATGAGAGCTCCCTAGGACGTGTCTTAAAATTCTTAGAAAGAATGTCAGGTTGGTGTTTTAATGTGCCAAACAAGTCTAATAAATGCACTCAAAGTACCAAGTGAGGAAAAAAAAAGTAGCTTGAAGGTCCCTGTGGCAGTCTGGATTCCAAATATGGCGAGGTGAGGGGGTGGGAGGGAGACAAACAAGGAGATTCAGAAATGCGGAAAGGCTCTCAATGGTGTCATTCACAGAGCCTGTGAGCAGAGCGTGCCGTTCATCAATGATACAGTTCCCACACTCTGTGGGGCGGGCAGAGTCAGACACAGAGCTGAAGAAGTCTTAGGCAGAGCAAAGCAGGAGGGGGGAAAAGCTTCCACTCTAACAGCATCCAAACTACAGCCATCTCAGAGAAGGGTTTTCCTGGAGCTTCCCTCCTGCCATTTCAAGATCTCTACCCACTTAAACACAGATTGGCTGAGTAATAATCATCTTCATAAAGATGTCTGGATTATTCTGGACAAAGAACACTAACAATTAAATATATTTAAATATTATTCTTCATTAGAATAATGGTGATCCCAAGCATTTCACTTTTATCTTATTTTTGCTGTTATCACCATAACATTCATCTGTTTTCTTCGGGCTCACAATTTGAAATATAACAGTCTTGAAAGACAAAAACTGCAGCATTAGTACAAGTCAATATGAAATTTCAGACTTGCAAATTTTTTTAAAGGAAACTGATTGGCTTTAATTAAAATGTAATTTGGAAGTTCTTCTACAGAGATTTTCAAAGCCACTACAATCACATAACTAAATACCTTTAGGTTCCCAGCACAACACTAAAAGTTAAAAGAAATATCATCACATCTGATATAATGCAGAGCTAGTCAAGGGTCTAAAGTCAGGAATTACTGCCAGGCTGTGGGGCTGGGGTGGGTTAGGGTGGAGGATACAGTGTTTCCTGTCACAATGAATTCACAATCCAATTCACAGGCTAAGGAAAGGTTTACACATACCGCCAGACGCTTACACGCAGGGCCACCTCTACCTGCTCCTCCAGGAGCACAGAGGAAGGTCAGAATGGACTGAAATGGAGTGGGGGGGGGAGGGGTGGAAAGAGCCCTCCTGAAGGAGACAGACCTAAAGCTTAAAGGAAGCGTGGTATTTGTTTTGGCTGAAGGGTTTTACAGGGAGCAGAGAAATGGCCCAGAAAAAAAAGATGGCATGTGTGGACAGGAAGGAAGGCTGCACTGCCAGCACCTCAGCCCAGACAAGGATATGAAAATAATGGGAGAGACCTGTGGCTGCCCTCTATTAATGTCTGAATTAAGCAAAGGAAAGAATTCATACTGATTGCTAAGACTCTTTTTCCCCCAACAATTGGCCTTTATGCACTCCCATCTGGCCTAGGAAAGAAAAATCTTTTGTCTCGGAGGCCATAGGTAAAGTGCTGCCTCCCAGTGAGAATGAACTATGACCTTTTGTGGCCCCTTCAAGACCCATGATTCATGTTTCATGGAAAATATTGGGAAATATTCCATTGGAAATGAATCTGCTTTCACAGCATATTGTATGTTTCCTGTGTTTTTCTTCCTTCATTATCACCAAGGACATTCCCATGAAAACAAAAACAAAAATCTCATTTTTTTCCCCAGAGTAACAATATTCTTTACTTTGATTTGCTCTAAATTTCCAGAATGCCTTTTCATGGCATCACAATAAGCTTCCGGGGATTTTCCAGTGATGTCATAAATGTCCAACAGAGAAAATCATTACGCTAACAAATGCAACTACAAGCAAAGGAGGCTGACCTCATATGGTGTAATTTCAAAGTTTCCAGGGAGACCTGCAACCAGCTCCTCGCCCTACTCCTAAGTCACAAGTCCCCACACCCTCCCCCCCCACCAGCAATCCTTAACCTGCTGGCTAGTGTTGAAATAGCAAAGCTACAAAACTGATAGTTTCAACCATGGCATAAGCAATGAGTATGACTTGAATTTCCAGGAAGGCCACTACCACCAACCGTTGCTCCATCCCTGCCAAAAAAAACCACCTCTCCATCTGCTGGCTGGTGTTGAAAGAGCATAGCTAGAGCTTCATTCTCTTAACTTTAATCTTTGGTAAAATGCAAGTACTTCTTTCAGAAGTTTCCATTACAGTATGACTCAATTTCTGATCCTTTCCTAACCAGTCCTCTATCACTGTACCTCTCTCCTTCCAGCACCTCAAGTAGAAGCCCCACCTAGTTCAGCCCACCTCACTCTGGGCCCAATCCTGACTTTGGACAGAAATAATTTAAGGGTTTATAATGCAATACTCCCTATATCAAACTATCCTGTTCTTACTTCTGTTAAGAGGGTTCCTGTCTTACTCCAAAGACCCAGCCTCCACCATCCATTTTTGCTCTGCAAACCACCTCCATCTTATCCTGGGGACCTAAGTACTCATCTAGCAACCTTCCCAGAATCCTGCTACTCCAAGAATCAGAAGCCCTCTTGTTTCTATCATGTGCTCAAGAAAATGGAGTCGATTTCAGTTCATGACTCCCTGTCGTAATAAAGCCACAGAGCAAGGCAATAAAGAGCTCTGGTCCTAGGGCTTTCCTGGTGGCTCAGTGGCAAAGAATCTGCCTGCCAATGCAGAAGACACAGGTTCAATCCCTGAGCCAGGAAGATCCTACATGCAGCTAAGCAACTAAGCCTGTGTGCCACAACTATTGAGCCTGCGCTCTAAACACCGGGAGCCAAACTACTGAGTCAGGTGCTGCAACTACCAAAGCCTGTGCACCCCTAGAGCCTGTGCTCCAACAGGAGAAGCCACTGCAATGAGAGGCCCACACACCGCAACTGGAGAGGAGCCCCCGCTCACTACAACTGGAGAAAACCCTGCGAAGCCACAGAGACCCAGCACAGCCAAAAATAAAAGAACTATTTGAAAAACAAGAGCCCTGCTCTTTCTCCCTATGTGACTGCAGCTGTGTGTTAACCTCTACAGGGCTCAGCTTCATTTGTATCTGTCATACCCATTCAGTGAGAGAATACATAAGCCTAAAAGTTGAAAAATATATATACTAGCAATGATAAGGATGTTAATCACAATGAATTTATAATATACTGCCTATTCCCACATTCTATATTGATATGTTCTAGCCATCTAGAGTGAAGCATTCGCTCACTCACACTGGAACACAAATGACGGGGTCAGTGAGGATGCCTGGCCTGAGTGACTGCCTATTACACGTGAATGGCCAACAATGGGTCTGGACGAGGGTTCCTTCCAGTTCCTGGACGAGGGTTCCTTCCAGTTCCTGCAGTTGATCCTGTTGTCCCAGTGCCTCCCAGGCCCTAGCAAACCACTTGGGGTTCCAGGTCCTTGTCCCTCTTACTCTGTCCTGTGTCATTTCAATTAGCTGGGCCAGCTACCAATATGTCCCAAATAAAGATAACCACAGTATCTGGGTGTTCAGAAGAGAATAAAGACTGAGAAGACTCGGAGGAAACCAAAGATAAATGGCTCCACAATTCTTCTTTAGTCAACAGCATTTTTTTTTAAATCACTGAAAGGGGTGTTAGTATCACTTATCTCCAAGTAGCATCATGAATAAATACAAAGCTCCCATTGTGGACAGAGCAATATACTTGCAAAATACCCTGCAGAGTATACCAGCTACGAATATGCACTCAAAAGAAGTGAGGAAGAGGCTAACTAGATGAATACACACACACACACACACACACACACACACACACTCTTCAGACACCAAAAGTAAAAGCAGGTGGCATGAAAAAGTGGATTTTATACAAGTTGATCCACTCAGCAATTTGCTTCTTATAGATTCTATTACACATACTCAGTTGCAGAGGGACACAGTCTTCTAGCCAGTACACTGGGTTCCAACCTTACTATGACCAGAAGCTCAACTATTCTCTTACTGAACTGGAAACACAGCTTCATTCTATGTAGGTAAAATAACTTTTCATCTAGTTTTTTCTAGTGTGTTCTTTTTTAAAGATACAGAGTGAATTTTGAGGTTTTATTTGTTGATAATATGTTACAGTAATACAAGTAGGTGGAAGATTCTGTATCTTACACTACTTTAAAATATTTCTCTCCTCTTTTGTCTGAAGTTCCTTTGTATGGTTTGGTTTTTAAATGGTTTAGAACACCAACGATCAATTTCAGGGACACAACGATCAGCGAAATGCCATCAGAAAAAATACCGTTCATGAACGGCTAAATCATTTCAGATTAATTGCAACTGAAATGAGTTTTAATTTTTTTCCTAAATTTTTGTTCTTATAGTTAAAAAAAACAAATAGTGAAGCTACAGAGCAGCATACTCTATTATGCGAGATAGAAAAAAATTATGTAATTCACTATAGAAAACTAAAACTAAAGGGCATTTCCGTTCATTTTCTTTATATACTGGTGAGCAAGCCCAGGTATTAAAAATAAGACCTTTGGGCAGATTTCAATCTAACCAACAACCTCGTATTGAGTTCAATTACAGGCCAGTTTACCATTTGTCCCATAATCCCAATAACTGCCAAAAAGCTATCACCAGAGTGCCCTCCAACACAGCAGTATTTACAGACTAACTCCAGATCTGGGTTGATCTTCCTACAGTAGAACCTCATATGGATCAGAGTACCTACGTCTCTCTCTCTTTCCAAAGTGAATGACAGAGAAGAGGCACCAGTATTACACAAATTGGAATTAACTGAAATGGCCTAGGAGCAGTCCTTAAAGAACTACACTCAAGGAGCCCCGCTGTACCTGGAGTTTATTTAGCTAAGATTCTGGAGAGCTGATGCAGTAATGGAACAGGACTTCTGGAGATCTGAGGAGGGGGTGTCTTGCACACAGAAGAGACAGGAGCTACTGAGGGCAGAGGGTGCACAGCGGTGGGCAGCCTTGTAAAAGGGCCCCCGTGATGCCTGCCTGCCAGTATCCACATCCTGTGTAATACCATGCTCGAGTGGGTTAGACGGAGCACTCCCTCTTGCCCTGTAGCTGCTGCTCCGATGAAGCCAGCGGTCATAATGTAAGCACCTCCATGGAGAGGCCACTTAGCAAGGAACGGACGGAAGCTGCCTACTACTAGCCCACAAAAAACCCTAAACCCTGCCAACAATCACTTAGGCGAGCCAGGAAACAGACTGACACTCAGACATGCCTCGTGGTGACTGCAGCACTAGCCTGTAGATCTTAGTGTTTCCACAGGCCCAAAGCCACGGGACACAACTAAGCTGTACCTAAACTCCTGACCCACAGGAACTGTAGACAACCAATGCTGTATAGAGCTACCAAACTTGAGTAACCTGTTACTCAGTAATAAATAACTAAGAGATATTTAATATGGATTTTTACCTCTGAAAGCATCACTTGGGTAGCATCACAGTATGTATTCGAAACTTTCATCTAACTTGAAAAAGTACGTGCTATTCTCTACTGGAATTTTAAAATCTCTGGATTTTTCAGGGGACCAAATTCCATAATACATGAAGACAATGCAAGCTTTCCCAAGTTGATTTAATTCACTTAAAAGTCAATTAATACTCAAGACATTTAACTGTGTCACTTATATATCACAGGCCCACTCAGCATTAAGAAGCCCCTAATAAAACCAAAAAAAATAATCCAAGATAAATTTTACTTCTAGAAAATCACATGCAGACTCAGAGATAAACTTTACTTCCATAAAATAATAAAGGAAATTTTTTTTGATTAGAAAGCTAAAAAAAAACTTCCTTACCTTGAATGCACTGCAGTGTTCCATCCTCTGCTCTTATTGTGAAAGTCTCACCTGGATTAACTTGAACGAGAATAACCTGCCAAAATAATACATTAATTTCAATTTTTTTAATTTATTTATTTGGCTGTGCTGGATCTTAGTTGTGGCATGCAGGATCTTCAGTTGTGACATGTGGGATCTAGTTCCCTGACCAGGGACAGAATGCAGGTCCCCTGCATTGGGAACACTGAGTCTAGCCACTGGACCACCAGGGAAATCCCTAATTTTCAATTTAATACTAGAACATCTGGGGTTTTCTCAACAGTTTCATTATATAAATTTATGTATTAGATAAGAAATACATAGCACAGAATCTTGTATAAACATAAAACTTAGGAGATGTCTTAGATCTGGTTCAAATTTGATGGGGGATAAGTACATGCATTTGTATTTAGCTAAGTGGCGAGAAAAAAAGTATCTATGTATAGGACCTGGAAATATTAATGAACAGTATAAGGAGGACCTATCAAACACACAAATCTTTAAATCTATTACCTAAGTGTCTGTTTTAGTCATATAACATAGATATTTTGTTATCAGAAGACAACTTCCAATAGACTCAACCATGCGTGCCATGGCAAAATATGTTCTTTCAAGAATCTCAGAATTTTAGTTCTAATCTCATTCAGTTACTTTAGATAACAAAAGGAGAAAAATAATTAATCTATATCTAAATATAAATGAAAGGACACAATCCAAGTTTTAAAAACTGTTGTTAAAAATCACCAGGTGCAAGCTTAACACTATTAAAATAATGACTATGTATTTTTAGAAAATGGAAGGATGTCAATGTCACATTCATATTCTTGGAGCAAGCCTGGTTCCTGCCTCGAAAACATCAAGCACACTGTTTCCTCTGTCTGCAATGCCCTCCCCTGCACTCCTTCATCTCTACCCTCTGCCCACCTTACTCATTCCTCCACCAGCCACCACCCATTTATCCTTGCCAGATTAAGGAATGGCATTTGACTCTCAGGACAGGACAGGTCTTGCACTATGGGTTCTCAAAAAACAAAATGAAACTCAGCTCCTCCTAAAATCTATAACTCCAACTAATTGTTGTTGTTGTTGTTGTTGTTGTAGTTCAGTCACTAGGTCATGTCTGACTCTGCAACCCTATGGACTGTGGCACACCAGGCTTCCCTGTCGTTCACCATCTGTAGGAGTTTGCTCAAATTCATGTCCACTCAGTCAATGATGCCTCCAACCATCTCATCTCTGAACCCCTTCTCCTCCCAGCTGCCCTCAATCTTTCCCAAGCATCAGGGTCTTTTCCAATGAGTCAGCTCTTTGCATCAGGTGACCAAAGAATTAGTGCTTCAGTATCAGTCCTTCCAATGATTATTCAGGATTGACTTCCTTTAGGATTGACTGGTTCAATCTCCTTGCTGTCCAAGGGACTCTCAAGTCTTTTCCAGCAGCACAGTTCAAAAGCATCAATTCTTTGGAACTCAGCCTTCTTTATGGTCCAACTCTCACATCTATACATGACTACTGGAAAAACCATAGCTTTGACCACATGGAACTTTGTCGACAATGTGATGTCTCTGCTTTTTAACACACTGCCTAGGTTTGTCATAGTTTTTCTTCCAAGAAGCAAACATCTTTTAATTTCATGACTGCAGTTACCATCCACAGTGATTTTGGAGCCCAAGAAAATAAAATCTGTCACTGTTTCCACTTTTTCCCCCAACTATTTGCCATGAAGTGATGGGACTGGATGCCATGATCTTCGTTTTTTGAATGTTGAGTCTTACGCCAGCTTTTTCACTCTCCTCTTTTACCTTTGTCAGAAGGTTCTTTAGTTCCTCTTTACTTTCTGCCATTAGGGTGGTAAAGGAATTATTTTTGTGTCTGTCTTTCCTTATAGAGCCTTAATCAAGGCTCTATAAGGGCAAGATTTGACACAGAATAAGTGCTTGAGAAATATTTTTACTGAATGAATGAAAGTTATAAAGCTTATGGAAAACCACTTCAACCGTTACTTTGAGAAATTAAGCTTTCATAATATGCAATGTTAAAAGTCAACTTTATTTACTGTGGTGGTGGTGGTGGTGGTTCAGTGGCTTAGTCATGTCCGACTCTTTGCAACTCCATAGACTGTAGCCTGCCAGGCTCCTCTGTCCATGGCGATTCTCCAGGCAAGAATATTGGAGTGGGTTGCCATTTCCTTCTCCAGGGGTTCTTCCTGACCCAGGGATAGAACCCATGTCTTCACCTTGGCAGGCGGATTCTTTACACTAAGCCACCTGGGCACCCCATATGGACCATAATTTATGTATTTTTAAAAACTATTTATTAAGATCAAAACCATTTTATCTTTAAAAGCTAAATCTTTAAAGTCTATGTATTTTCCTTATACTAATAATTCCAGGAAACACTGTTGGGATAGTAAAACATTTTTAATCTGGAAATACATTAACTAGAAAAAATAAGACCATTCAAGGAAAAGCAGTACAAGTTTCATCCCTGGTGCTTCTTGTTATCTTGAATTATAATAGTTATTTCAAGGCAATTTATTTTTCCTGTACAGTAACTGTGTCAATAATTTTTCAGTCTTAAGCATTCATATCCTCACCAATGTAAACACACTGTGCCATTTTAAGAACTCAAAAGGAAATCCTTCCTGATCTCTATGGAGTGATCAAGATATTTTCATTACTTTCTTGAAACTGAATTTTTAAAGTCATTCCTAACATGAAAATATTTTTGACTTAACTTATTTCTACGTACACATAGAATATAACTCAACTACAGGGGAATAAAACAGTCCAAGAAAGAAAATTATCCATGTTTTTTAAAAAATCCTTAAACCAATTCTAACATCACTATAACAGAGCAGAAGGCATCTGCTTTGTGTTTAAGCCTCTAGAGATAGGTCTATAAGATATGCCTGTCGAATTATTCGGTCAGGAAAAAAAAATCAGTGAACACTAAGACTATGACCCAGATATTCTTTGACAATCTTAAATGCATATACTCTTTTCCACTACACTCATAACTGTCAGACAACGTGTCCTAAATGCTAGTTCTAGAAGTACAATTCACCAGTATTATAGGAAGTCCCAGGCAAGAACAGGATATCTGAACTGAAGCATGTTCCAGGTTCTATCACATTATCTGCTTATCATATTGCACAAAAAGTGTCTGCAGCAGTTTCTCTGTGGTTGCCTACACCGGGCCACATCTCATGGAATGAATGGCTTGGAGGCAGCCAGCCTCCAAAAGCCACTTATGCCTTCCCCTCGCTGCTCCCAGGAGCCCATTCCTGACTCCTACCCCATCTCTACAGGGAGAAAGAGGATAGGTAAAGGGCTTGCACATATCCTATTAAAATATCTCTCTTCAAATGTTTAGTTACTGTAATTTTCCCTGCTGCTGTGTTTCTATGGCAACCAGATTATAATCTACCAAGTTACCTCAGAAACCAAGCATATCTCCTGTGTCCCAATATCAATTTTTCTTAGCACAAGTGAAAGTCATTATTTAAGCAAACCGTATTCATCTTGGCACCGAGATACTTTAAAAGAAAGCATTTTACTATACTGAAGCAGACTGACCACCATGCTGTTTTTGCTGTCAATAAAGCAGATATAAAAATAAACTTTTGACACACATCAGCCCAGTGATCTCTCCCTAACCAGAGATATGAATGAGATGTCGGCAGCAGGCCTTGCATCGTGTGGCCCTGAGGAGCGTGAGTCACACCGGCAGGCTCCCTGGCACTTAACCTTGTGTATCGAACAAGTCACTCCATCTGTCTGTCTGTCTGTCTCTCTCTCTCTCTCCCTCTCTCAATCTGTCTCTCCCTATCCCCCACCCCCTCCTTCCTTCCCTCCTCCTTTCTTTCTTTAGCCACAAAGCAGACATTACAGTTACAAGTTCTCTTAAATACAGAATGTGAAACATAACATCACTGTCCAAACCTCATCATTTTTTGCCCACTTAGTAAGCATTTCCTGCTTTTCCAAAATCAGCACTAAAACAAGTCATGCTGTATTCTGTGTCTTGTCAGAGGAGAAGGGGAAAAAAAAGAGGATTTTTTTTTTAACCACGGATAGATTTTTTTCCCCCAGAGATGTTAACATAGAGCCATGTTAATCAAAGACATATTTCAGGCTACTATTGTTTTGTCAGATCTGTTTCAAATCCGTTCGTGCTACAGGAACCAAGCAGCCCAAAATAACCAAAGGCAGTTCATTAAGGTTTACTTTAAATTAAGTGACCATTCTTCCAAAGTCTAAAGAAACAATACAACAAGAGGTAGAATTAACATAACTAACAAAAGGCTAAACACAGCATCCTGGGAAAGCTTCACCCAACAAGACAACTGAAGCAGGTATAACATCTTTCTTTAAAGGTATAAATCTAAATAGAACTCTGTTTCTAACTCACCAGAAGAGCAAAAGGAAAGCTACTTTTGCATTTTAAAATTTAGATGGCTGATTAACCAGAAGATAATCTCTTGGAGGCAAATTCCTAATTTTTGCCTCAAATAAAATACTGCCAGGCACCCAGCTAAATCATCACTGCCACGTATGTGTTCATCACAAAAGCTCCTGCTTGGACAGTAGTACTGACTGACCAAAGATGAAATGATACATTTGCAGTATCTTCAAGGGTTAAATTCCACACCTAGTCAAGATATAAACAGTGCTAGGAAATCTCATTTCACTTTCAGAGCTTTTCCCACTTGCCACATTCTGTGAAGCTTGTCTTACTCTTAGCTGTTTCATGTATGCATGAACATTCTCGCGTAGAGCAGTTATGAATATCCAACAGACATCTTAAGAGAGAAAGGAGTATTACAACCTAAAAGCTGCAGATCAGTTCCAGCTAAGGACAGGTTCTATCCAGGAAGATCTAACAACTTAAAAAGTGACCTCTGACTCCATGAAAGGAATAGTAGCACCTTCCTTCTGAGCACACACACACACTTCAGATTCCCAAACTCCAGAAAAATCCTGGCAAGCTTCACCCAGGCTCTCTCGTTCAACCCAAAGCATCCATCGTGACACACCATTGAGACTCTGGTCTCTGTGTCAACACTGCAGCTGGCCTCCAGCAAAACTGAATAGTAGCATCATTTGATTTTTGAGTTCTGTCTCTTTTACGAAAAGGGAGATGATGAGCTGCAAATGACTGACAATCACCTTTGTGGTAATAACATACACAACGAAAAAGTCCCAGGAATTAAACATGAGCTTTAGTTTAACTGGAAGGTCCTAGAAGATAATAGGAAAGTACTGACTCATTTGCTCGCATGTCCAACCTGAAGCCTGAATCCAAAGCTGGTAGGAAAAGACACATAAGACCAGGGAGCCTCCAAGGATACTTACACACTAGATCAAGGCAAAAGGACATCCAGACTTTAAAGATGGGGAAACTGAGGCTTAGAGAGGATAAGTAATTTGTTCAAAGTCACAGAACTACAAAATGACAATCAGCACTGGAACACAGCCCTGCCTGACCAAAATGCATGCTTTTCTCTTCTACCACGTAGCATCTCCTCCTCCGCAACAGGTGTGGGTTTCGCAGAGTTAGTTCTCTAGAGAGACGCTTCAATAAATGGCTACAAGGAGAGAAGGCATTTAACTGGATCAAAAGCATGTCCCCAATGACAGAGGACAAGTTCTCTTCTAGGAAATCTGTGCTCACTCCCTGAGGCAAAGCCTGTTACCCACAACATGGCAGTAGGGTGGTAAGGAATCCAACCCTTAACTAACAACAAATAGTTGCCTTTAAACTGGGCAAGATTTATTCTCATAAGGTCATTGTCAGGTCCTTGAATTCCCTTAGAAACCTAGGAGAAACCAATAAGCTATTTGATTAGCATCATCATTAGGTGCCATTTCTCATGATCTAATAGGCATGAGAAAAATAAAAGATTACTCCTGAAAAAGACTGGGTCTTGAGCTTCTATACTTCTCAAAAGTCACCTGTCATTAACAAAAAAGACAGGAACGGATGAACAGGTAACCAAGGAAAGAGGAGTTAGATGAACCAAGGAGAACATTTTAATGCACTGAAATCACACCAGTGTCTGCTGAAAATATACACACTTGACCTTGAACCCTCTGCACAGTGAAAAAAATCTGCATATAACTTTACAGTTGACCCTCCACAACCTCTGATTCAACCAACTGCAGATGGTGTAGTACTGTGATATGTATTTAGCGGGGGAAATATGCATAGTATTTTATAATTTAAAATATTTTATAATATTTATAATAAATATAAGCGATGTATGTAGTTCAAACCTGTGCTGTTCAAGGGTAAACTATATATTCAAATGAGTTCAATAACTGCATGTCATGAAGTTAAATACCTTAGAAGAATTATGACTCTGTGGTTTAGTCACTAAGCCATGTCCGACTCTTGCGACCCCATGGAATATAGCCCACCAGGCTCCTCTGTCCTCTGTCCATGGGATTTCCCACAAGAATACTGGAGTGGGTTGCCATCTTCTTCTCCAATTACTACTCTGCTGCTACTGCTGCTGCTAAGTCGCTTCAGTCGTGTCCGACTCTGTGCGACCCCACAGACGGCAGCCCACCAGGCTCCCCCGTCCCTGGGATTCTCCAGGCAAGAACACTGGAGTGGGTTGCCATTTCCTTCTCCAATGCATGAAAGTGAAAAGTGAAAGCGAAGTCGCTCAGTCGTGTCCGACTTCTAGCAACCCCATGGACTGCAGCCCACCAGGCTCCTCCGCCCATGGGATTCTCCAGGCAAGAGTACTGGAGTGGGGTGCCTCTACTTCATCTTAATTCAGCAAATATTGATGAGTGCCCAGAATAGGGGAGGCATTCCATCAGGCCACAAAATAGAGACTTAGACAACACAGAATTCTCCCTACCTCAAAGGATGACAAATGGGAACTTGCATGGGATGAGAGTAAGGAGTGACTTAAATAAAACAAAATATTTACAGATAGTAATAAGGGCTATAAAGAAAACAATGGCAGCTTGTAAGAAGTTATACATTTCTACTCCCTTTAAATGTTTTGTGCCCAAAAAAGCTGTTTGCTAAGAATAAAAATATAGCACTAACTTAGGTATGAAAAATGCAGGATGTAATATAGATGGCCCAAACTAGGTTCCAAGCCTCTTTTAAGACAGCCACAAATGCCTGAATCTAAAGTTTCAACTATAGGACTTTTCAGATAAAAGTCAAAAACAAAAAAGACCAAAAATGTAAGTGTAAGTGTAGCTTTTCCCCGGCTAAGAGTAACAGTCACCAAATATCCCTGAGCATTTGGAGCAGCATTACATTTATTTAAACAAATCTTTTTCATTTTATTGATTCCTAGTAGCTCAGCTGGTAAAGAATCTGCCTGCAATGCAGGGGACCCAGTTCGAATCCTGGGTCGGGAAGATTTGCTGGAAAATATATTTTCACAGAATTGTTGAATACCCAAAAGATAATTCTTCCTGCTTTAGCTGAAATAATTATGTTCACTGAGAACAAAATTTGATTCCTGTCATCACCATTTCAGGGTCAATTCTTATTAAAAACATCCACCACATGAGGTAAAACCATTTCCTACCCCTCAATTCCATCCACGCACCCCATGTCTCCAAGCTGGGCTCTGGCCACACTGATGGGGAATCAGCAACTTGGACCACTTTTCATCTGATGCGCTTTGCACACTAAATCTCACATGTCATCCTGCGTTTAGAGCCAGCTACCTCATGTCTGGTTTTTGGTTGGCTGACGCAGAGCAACGTGATCCACACTGACATGCTAACTGATGTCACACCCCTGGCTCAGATGGTAAAGAATCTGCCCGTAATGTGGGAGACCCAGGTTTGATCCCTGGGTCCAGTAGATCCCCTGGAGAAGGGGATGGCAACCCAGTCCAGGATGCTTGCCTAGAGAACTTCACAGATGGAGGAGCCTGGAGGGCTACAGTCCATGGGGTTGTATGAGCGACTAACACCCTTCTCTGGTAAACTGTGCACTGAACCTCGTAGACAATGCTGCTGTGGAATCTCAAGGCCGCTGAAGAAACATCTTCAACTGCCTATATTCGCAGTATTCTACCATTTTTAAAACTCATTTCAATGTTGGCCCTGTCATTTATTGAACACTGTTCTTCCCCCACTGAGACATAATCAAGAAATAATGTGCCCGTGAGGAATGTTCTCATTCGTATAACTAACAGAAAATCAGTCCCCAATATTTTGTCTTTAAACAGTCTAGTAACTTTTCTTATTACTATTAATACTATTGCCTTATATCTTGTTCCCACTAACATAAAATTAGAAATGAGTGCAAATATGTAATCTTCCATGGTTTTGGAAAGACTCTAAGTTAGAGACCTTAGCCTCTCCCTACCTCTGCACAGTACACTATCACCACTTCTTCAGGCATGCTTTTGTACTGATTAAACTTATTTAAACCAATACCTAATGTAATTATTGAAATCCTGATCATTCAACGAATATTTGCTGAGTAGTTACTATGTACTAGGCACTTTATTAAACACCGATGATTCTAAGATGAGAAAGATAAAAGCTGACCTCTATTTGTATATTGGTGCAAAAGTAGAAAACACAATTAGCTGTTTAAAAAAAAAAAATGATTACTTGCTAACAAGCGCTCTAGAAACTGAAGAAACCACCAAGACATCAGGAAAAGTTATAGTTGGAAGTGATGCTTAAAGGGAAAATGAGAAGATAAGCCAGAGAGCAATCACACAGCACGAGCGCCGGCAGTTCACTGCGCTTAGAATTACAGTGTGCTGGAGAACTCCAACGCGGCTGTAAAGGCATAAGCAAGACAGAGCGGTAAGAGATGAGGCTGAAGAAGCAGGCCAGGCCCACCTCAGAAAAGTCTTTGTTTGCCCTGCTTGAAAGTCTGGACTTTATCCTGTGAGCAGAATTTTCCAATAGGAAAGCAACACTGCTAACTATGATAGCAGTGAGAAACTCAAACATCTCTGAGATGGGAGATACTGGACCCACAGAGACCAGCAAAAATATTAATTAAACATCCAACTGTGACATAATTCAGGGGTTACACAGTTCTAAGTAAGAGTTTTCAAAAATAACCAACGGTTTAACCTTTAAATATGACTATCCAGATCACAGGGTTCGCTGCTGAAGAGTCCTGCCCTCCCTGTCAACATCACGGTATCTCTGATTACAGAGGTGAAGTCATGGGCATGGCTCTCCCAGACGTAACTACTTGATTTTTCCTACTTCCTGTCACTCTCTCTAATTCTGTTATCCAATTGTGATTCTGTCACTTCCATTTCCACCACTCCTATCACTGATAACTGAGGGGCCTTCACAGCCTGTCCCTCTCATGTCTCCACCTCTTCCCAGACATTTTCTATCTCCTATTTCTTCCCTTTGGTTTCTTGCTCTAAAAAGCTAATCCCCAAAGCACCATGAGGCAACCTCGCAGTCCTTTCCTTTACTTCAAGTCAACTCATCAAGCCAACAATGTTGTCTGCCTACTATGTTGCTGGCTGATTTGCTGATCAAAAGGAAAGGAAGACTAATAGGGTTTATTATTATTGGGATTATTGGGAAACAAATTTAATTATGAACCAAAAGAGAATCATTACTTATTCTCAAGGGTTCCAAGTTAATCATATCCCCAAAACACCTGTTCTGATTCCTAGAATACCCCATTTCAGACTAGCTAATTCATTTTTTATATCTTTAAGCTCAACTTTGCCTTTTAGCATATCATACCTACATTTAAAAGTTTGAAAACATATTTTAAGGACTCAGAATTGCAGATAAAGGTTAAAAAAAAAGACACACAATGTAAAACTTAATTATTCAATTTAAGATCAATTTTATTACTTTTTTTAAGACTACAAAAAATAAGGAAGCAACACCACATATTTCTTCTACATGTTTGTCTTCCTGCCACAATATACGTTCAGGTAAAATTAGATGGCATTCAGGCCAGACTTGTCTTCTAAATAACACTATACTATGTACACTGGAGAAGGCCATGGCAGCCCACTCCAGTACTCTTGCCTGGAAAATCCCATGGACGGAGGAACCTGGTGGGCTGCAGTCCACAGGGTCGCAAAGAGTTGAACACGACTAAGCAACTTCACTATACTATGTACATACTGAGTAAAGTCACTTTGTGCTAATTTCATTTTACTTTCAATTCACTTTTTAACTGAGAGTTTAAAAATCAATGAAGATACCAAAGATACACAGTGAGAAGAACAAATCAGACACATCGTAGCTGACTCCCAGCTGTGCCAGACGGGGCACTTAACATTTCTAACCCTGCATTTCCTCCTCTGAAAAGATAAAACACCTATCTTATGTGTGTGCTCTAAAGAAGAAAGCCACCCCCCAGCAGCCCTGGTAGAAAGCCTTATATATAGTATATGCTCAATAAATAATTATTATTTCTTTCTCTTCAAATTTCTACCAGTGCATGGCCTCTAATGAGAAAGTCTGAAGAAAAAAACCTTGCCACATCTGCCACATTTCATGTTCTCAATAAAATCTAAAACCAGCCAATTCTCACCTCCGACCAGATTTTCTGTTTGAGAAACATTCTGGCTTTCCTTAAAGGATCACCTCACAGCTCATTCACATTTCTGTGTCTGTTCGGCTTCCGCGGATCCCAGCAACAATAGTGACTTTGGAATCCTTTCACAGTAGTTCTGAAATCTAAGCCTTTTATATCCACAAAATGCTGTGAATTACTTGGAACTGCTTCTAATTAAGATTATCACAAGGAAAGTCAACAATAAAATGTAACAAAGTAACACCACAGTATGTGTCCATTGCCTATTAGGCACCCAGAACTCCAGGAGAAGACCCTTTTCTGGGTCCTCTCAAAGCAGGAAAGAAGAATTAAACCTGGCCAACTTCTCTAAGAAGCATCAAGCGTCTGCCTTTTTAAACACTTAAGCAACTGGTTTGAAAGGTTCTCCACCATTCAATCCAGGAAAACAGAATTATACAGCAGGATACTTAAGACCATTAAAAAGTTTAAAGACACTATCCAGACTGAAGATTTCAAGGCAAACAGACTTGAAAATGCTCTTCAGAAATGTACTGTTTAAGATTTTCCTTTCTAGATTGTAGTGCCAGAGCATCGTAAGCAACTGTTGGAAAGCCTGATGCACTTACACTCAGTCTTGGAAGAACGATATCCCTGAGTGCATCACATACCGACTTGCACAAATGAACAGATTATTCCGACTCTTCCCTCACTCTGCACCCAGTCCAAATTCAGGACTGACACTAGGCTATGCAGACAGCAAAGGAAAAATGTGACAACGATTTTCCAGCCAGCCCCTCCCTCCTCCTCGCAAGCCCTCAGCACACACAAGCGCGCAGCAGATTCTATGCACGTCTCTAACTCGGGCCAGTTTATGTACCATGACATCAGCGCAGTATAATGAGCCAAGTTTAAACTCCATCTGGGACAAATAATGTCCAGGCACCTGTGACTTCTTTTGTTTATATACACTGACTAAATATGTCTTGGTGGTAAATGAACTTAAGATTTATTTCCCAAGGCCTCCAAAACAATATTCTACACCCCTGAAGCACCTCCCTGCCTCCAGTGCTCTTTCCAAAGCTATGCGTAAGTGATTTTTAACAGAACACATGATTTTGAAACATATAATTAACATCTTGAGGAGAGTCAAAGTCCAAGCAGCCCTTCATCAATCTGAAACAAAGAAGATGAGGAACTCACTAGCAAAGGGGTCTGGTCTCACAGCACAAACGCTATGTGACATCTAATTTTGTATTCCCGTGAGAACAAGAATGAGCAGAGGTGAGACACTTCAGAAATGCTCATAGAGTGATTTCTTTTTGAAGGATAAACTTAAATGATTTGTTTTTCAATTCTGGCATTACTTAAGAGAAATAATTATAAATTCAGAAATGAAACAAAAAACAATCTAATAGGTTCAAGTCTTATAATAAGATTTTAGATTTCTTAAGACACAAAAACTGTGCCTCAGGGGTGATGTAATTTTTGAATGGACAAGAAAGGCGGGGTTTGGAAGGAAAAGAAGGCAGACAAAAGTCCTTTCCTTGTGCCCAGGCTTGGCAAGCCCCTGCCTCTTCTCTCTTGTCACCACCATCTCTAGCAGGTACTGACCCCAGAGGAAACTGCTCCTCTAGGGCTCACCTCAGGGAAAGCACCGTTCCCTAGGGCAAGAAAGGGAGCTACTCTGACGACCTGGGCCTGAGATGACTTCAACTCCACCTCTTCCTCCAAACTCAGTTGGTGCCTCCAGGCTTCAGACACAGTCACCCCAGCTTGGTTTGCAACTCTGAGAAGCTCCACAGCCAGATTCACTGCCATCTTTCAGGGGTGATGTGAAGGAAATTTAAGGTAATAGCAGGAATACTCTTCTTCGCAAGCCTTACAACTTACTACTATACCAAACCCAGTCCCATGTCTCTCCTGACTGTTTACCTGAACAAAACAATGGACATACGCCTAGTCCAATAATACCTCCATTCCTGGATGGAAGGATATAGGGGACTCAAATCCCAGTCCTGTGATTTGCCAGGTGCAAAGTACGTAACCTTTCTCGTCTGTGGTTCTGTCTGTAAAAATGATAACTGCCTTACAAGGTGTATGTTCACTGGAAGAAATAATATATAAAAGTGCTTAGCACATCATAAGCCTCAAATAGTTACTATTCATTCCCTCCACCACACAGAGACGAAAAAATGAAAATATCAAATGGAATTCTCTTGGGGAGTTCTCTGGCAGTCCAGTGGTTGGGATTTAGCAATTTCACTGCCATGGCTTGGGTTCAACCAGGCCGAAAAGCTAAGATTCCCCAAGCCATACAGCACAGCAACTCCACCACCAAAAAAGTCAGTCAGTCTTTCCAGTAATTTATCAAATAACCACGCAACTAAAAATTGAGCATAAAGTTGAGACAAAAAAACTTCTGGTGATCAGCAAGTTTAAAAAGTAACATTTAAGTTTGAAGTAAATACCAAAAACTTGTAGTCAGACCCTTGGCATTCTTTCAATGCCAAAAAAAAAATCTGACCTTTAATATATCTTTTACATTGTTAAGACACTTCTCTGGAATGTTACAAAACATGTTAGCCCACATTTCCCCCATGTTCTTAAAATAATGGTTGAAAAACGAGCCACTTCTCCCTGCAAAGCAAAAGCCTACATTGAGTATGGGGCTTCTCTTCAAGTCTCCCTAATGGAGGCTCCTCAAAGTTCCAAGGCAGCTTGAAATAGCATGGTGTAGATGGGCAGGTGAT
Organism: Aepyceros melampus; assembly: GCA_006408695.1. Taxonomy (NCBI): domain Eukaryota; kingdom Metazoa; phylum Chordata; class Mammalia; order Artiodactyla; family Bovidae; genus Aepyceros; species Aepyceros melampus. Next base: position 215,271 of record SJXQ01012311.1, read on the forward strand.
AAAAAGTGCCCAACCCTGAGTAAACCACTCTGAAAATAAGGAAACAGAAAGTCTGAGAAGTAAACACCCATAGATGTGAATACCCATCTATTAAAGGATGATGTCATCCATTACTCAATTCCACTCTCAGCTGATTCCCTGGTCTTTAAAACAGATATTATTCACAGAATATATATTAAGCCTAAGGTCTAATTTCTCAATGCAAACATTTTATGAAAAAATATGGATGCCATTCCTTGTAATTCATATCCTATTCACATTTTATACTACACTTATTTTCTATCATGACTAAAGTTGCAAATAAATGACTAAGAAACAGCCATTCTATAAGGATGCTTTTGATACAGCCCTTTTGCCAAGGTGATGAGAATTAAGATGGATTTTAAATAGATGTACTCTGTCAAAGCAAAACAAATCAGAAAAGATAAATGAGCTGGATGACTCTGGCTAACTTAGCTACTAAACAACATCACTAACAAAAGCATGCGTGTCACAGTTTTCCCCATGAACTAGAATGACAGCTCGATATTCCAATATACGTGAAGACCAAAGAAACTTCTATCCAAGAACATTCTTCAGTGCAAATTTTTCCATCTACTTAGAAAACATAAGAACATTTTAACAACTCCTAAAAATTAGAAGTCGTGAAACACTACTGGGTAACAAGTCCATTTCTCTACACCTAAGGTTTAGCTCAGAAGGATTGATTTCCACTTTTTTAGAAACACAGCTGGCCCTTGAAAAATGCAGAGCTTAGGGGCACCAACCCTCCACAAAGTCAAAAATCTGTCTGAAACTTATAGTCAGCCCTCTGCGTTCGCAGATCCTAGGTATCCTCAGTTGTACATCTGCAGACTTAAGCAATGGTGGATGGTATTGTTCTATAATGCTTACTACTGTAAAACATAAGTAAGTGTATAAGTGGCTCTGTGAACTTCAAGTCTGTTATTCAAGGGTCAAACTGACTCCCCCCAGAACGAAACCAAATAGCTCCTACTTTCTGCTCTCTCCACTTAACTAGTTCCCTTGTTACTTGCAAAGCAGAAACCCTTGGCAAAGTCATTTTCTAAATGTAGATGTCCAAATGCACATCTCCTATACTGCAAGGGGCAAAGAACAGGCAAAAAAGAATGGATCCAGGTCAAAGTATTCTAGTTAATGGTTGTGCTAAGCACACACTGCACATAAAATAGATATCCTCTCAGCAGTGCTCTGATGGTCTCCTACTGAAGGAAAACGCCCAGGGCTAAGAGGCAATACAGTGCAGGCATGAACACTCGAGTGGCGCTGAACTGTCTCCTCTGGAGGCCCACCACAGTTCAGCTTCAATTCACTATAATAGCGGAGCTGGCTGGGAGATTACTAAGGGGGGTACCTAGTTCTGGTCAATTCCAATTTAAATGTAATCCAAGACAGCGAAGCCCCCAGATTACCTAGATACAATACTAGGACGCTTCAGCAATGGGTTCCTTGGGAGGCTGTTTACTTTTTGCACCTGGATTTGGAATCTAGATATTACTGTTACTAACTTATGCAGCTTGCTCACTACTGTCCTGTTTGGAAATGTAATATAGATAATTGCTATACAGTCATATTTTTAAGTCAATCATTTGGACCAAAAAAGATGAGTCTGCCAACATAAAAACGATTATGTGCAAAGATGTGTCTTCACACATTCTAGAAGAGAACAGTCCCATCTTTTTTTCCTCTGTGTGTGTGTGTACATAAAATTTTTACCATACTTTAAGATACATCAATGGTTATCATATCACATCCAACATGACAAATATGCATTTTAAAAAAACAGAAATTTGAGGTTGAAAGTCTATCAAATGTAGTTTTATTCAAAGAGAAAGTCAATATAGAAATGATTTAAATGAAAATGCTTCATCTAGGTAACACCAGGGAAATTTTACATTCAAAAAATTCTATTTTAATAAGTACCTAAGGAAAAGGCAATTCTTGGAGAAACTGTAAAAAATATTGTAAACACAAGTATTTGCATGCTTATCCCTTTGAATGCTGATACCCTGCATCTGTGTTTAATGCCCCCTAACTAGTTTGTAAACAGTAAAACCAAGGCACCTGGTCATTTCTTCTGCCCTTCCTATGCTTTGATGAGTGTTCAATATGGCACTGATTGGGGACTCGAATACTGTTCACTGAGAAGCAGAGGCCAAACAAAACACATGGGTCCAAAGTTGTAAGACATATAACTGAAATCCTTCTCCACAGTTACATGAGCCAGAGTCCATACTACTTCATTTTACAAGTTATATAAGAAAGGAGAAAAATAAGAGACAATGAGTGTGCCTGAAAAATCTTAAATAGTTTTGCTTTTAAAACCCAGTATGTGTGAGCACAAGAAACAATTACAAAGCTAAAAAAAAAAAAGGTAAACAATTCCCAGGTTGCAAGTTCAGCTGACTACAGAGCCTAGGCAAGTTTGGAAATTGAATGAAATGGACAAAGGGGCCTGAGGACGGTACCCCCCATCCAAAGTGGGTGGCTGCTACTTTGGGTCCGTCAACTTCTGCCAAGTAGGATGACCAGCCCAGTTACCAGAACTTCTGGGATTTTTAAAAAACAGGAAGATTCAGAATTTTGTGTAGATCTTCCCATTTTTAAAGCTTGGCACCTAATTATTTGTTTGTTAATCATAAAGCTTTTTTTCTTTTTTAATACCTGTATGAAAAATGTAATAGGTAGCCAGTTTTTAAGCCCTGGTTTAGATGAAGTAAATTTGTTCATTTTGTTCATCCTTCATTCACTCTGAAGGACTTACTGAATGCTACCTCAGACACCAGGTACAGCATGACCAAGAGACAACCTCTGCTGCTCTGGAGTTTAGAGTGCACCCAGACGGTCAAACACTGCAATAAGTTGAAAACAATCATAATGTTAAAACCACCATAAAATTTTAAATTGCTGTTATTTTGCAGTGCAACCTTGCCACGCCAGTGTTTTTCCTTAATCCTCTCCTTTTTGAAGGCAGCTCTATTTCTACCATTTGAAGGATACTGACTGTATCTTGTATCTTATTATTATTGCCTTTGGCTAATTAAATTCTGAAGTGTCTCTCAACCCAGACAGCTCAGAGCTGTCATAATTATATATCATATGTCATAATTATTGTGAGTGCCACATATAACACCCTCCTCTGCATGGCATCAACATTTTCCTTTATGAGACAGAGATTATACATAGGCTATGCCTTTTCGGAAGGCTTTGTAGTGAATGGAATTGGCAAACCTAAGGCAGAGAGGATTGTAAAATCAGACCGCAGACCTGGAAAACTCAGACTCTTTTTTCTCTTTTATAGTTCAGAGGAAGCCCTCAGAAATGTGGGCAGCTGTCTGCACTGCTAGAAAGCATTTGGTTAAGGGTGCTCATGGTCCTCACCTCCACAGAGTTAGAAATTGTGAGGAAATCAGGAAGCCAGGAGAGGATCGCCAGACTGGATGCACAGAGGACACATAGATTCTCTAGAAAGAATACTGAAGAGCAAAGTTTCCAGAAAAGAGATTCTAGAATGCATAGATACAGTTTGCTGGGGGCGTCACTAATATTAGTTCTCCTCTGATTATGCTATCCCTACAGAGTATTCACATTTCACACCACAGAAACTGATTACATGATATGCAAAGCTTGAATAACTTCCAGTGGGATACCTCAGTTCAGGCTCAGCCTCCCAACAGACACTTCTTGCCTGGTGTATTTTCCTGCTCACCTCTCCCGTTCCCCACCCTTCCCTGGACGTTCCCAAGACACTGATACATTCTGCAACCCAAGCACTTCTCCCCTGGTCTACACATGTGTAAATACAGCCTCTTTTTTCTGTAAACCACATTCTGCTCCCCAACTAGACTGTTTATTCCTTTAGGGCAAAAACAGCATCTTATTCAGCTTTGTGTCACCAACACCTAACACAGTCCTGCAGAGAAGACATAAGATAGATGCTTATGCAGATGAACAAATCTGTTATTCAGTCACTCCTTAATTCAGTCACAAATCTTACCCTCTCACTCCTCCTTTCCACCCCAAATCTCAAAGAAAAGAGGCTGACAATCTTGACACGAGAGGCCTTGTAACTAAGAGTAGTAGAGAGAACATGAATGGCAGTTTGCAATAATAATTTTCTTTAAACATTTGCACAAGTTACACATTCCTCATAGGCGGTGATGCTGAAGAGTCTTTTCCAAAACTGTGCTTCCCCATGTTGGGTTTCCCAAGCCCAACATTTGAGCAGCCTAACTTTTTCTACCTGCCAGCTCAAGCCCCTGCCTCTAAATAGGGGGTATCATAAAATGAGACGTTATCTAATATATTCAGCAATAATATTTTAATTGCAGTCCCATTCTCATTTGAATATCCTTTTCCTGGGCAAGGCTCCCAAGAGCCATTTATTCATTTTTCTACACCATACTGACGCTGATCCCCTTTCTGCGTTCCCCTGACACGGTGGCCGTTCGCATGTTTAAGAATAAACCTGTGTGGTGAGAGGTCTGAACTACTGATTGCAAGAAGGGAGCTGTCAGGGGAAACGTTATTAAGAAGATATCAACCTGAACAGAAAAGGTCACTGGACTAGTAGGAGAAGTACATTTGATGTAGAAGACATGCTGATGATGAGCACCATCTGAACATGGAACATTTTAACGTATTTAATGTGCTGTCTGGAAATGTGTACTCAAAAGAATGCGCTGGGAAAACTCTAGCTGCATGTGCTGTCTAGGGGAAACAAAGGCTTTCAAAAAGAAGAAACCAAGGGGGAAAAAAAACCTCACTCCCAATGAAATGATATGCTAAATGCTGACCGACCAAAACGGGCAAAAGTCAAGACAACTGGACATGACTGAGGTAACTGTAACCTCCTGTCTTCCAAGGAATGCTTATTAACAGGATATCCCAGAAAAACAGTTTTCTGTTTACATTTAAGGAGATCTGCTATCTGAAAAAGAGGCATGAAGAAAGCTCATTAGATGTTAATATTCAGGAAGATTAAAAGAAAAAAAAAAAGCAAAACATAAGAAATAAAAATGACAAAACATGCTTCAGGTGCTCTCTGTGTGCTGAATTCTTAGTTAGGACAAGGAGACATCTAACTCTATCCCCACCCCACTGACCTAACGATACGCACATGAGAGGTGTCACTAAGAATATACAGAAAGTGCATGCCACCATCATGTAGGTCTGCCAGTGTCACAGATTAAATAAGCAAGTCAGTCAATGCTATGTGAACACTCTGTTCTTAACTTAATGGTTTCTTTATTTACCTGACAGCTGCTGTAATTCTTCTTAAGAGATTATTAAAATATTAAACCAACAAAACGAGTTGGAAATCGGGTGATGTTTATTCTTTCATGCTCGAAACAAGCTGTTACTTCTTAAAATCTCCAAAATGTGCTAAAAGTTCATAACAAAGATAGTTAATACCCTGTTAGGTTCTAAAATGTAATGTGTGAAATGCAATATTTTGACTACTGAAGGACATTTCACTGTAATTTATACAGCCACACACAAAAACTCAGGTAGAAACCTAAGCTTTACAACTCAAGAGTAATATGTGGTTGGGCATATTAAAGGAAGTAAACTTTATTTAGCTACGCTGATCTATTTAGAGGTAGAAGAAATTACAGTGAGACAAGAGGAACCAAACATGAGGAAGCACAGTTTTGGGTCAGACTCTTCGCCATCACCATCTATGAGGAAAACGTAACTTGTACAAACTTTTAAATAAAATTATTACTGCAAACTGCAATCCACGTTCTCTCTACTACTCAGTTACAAGTCCTCTCATGTCAAGATTGTCAGCTTCTCTTCTTTGAGATTTGGGGTGGAAAGGAGGAGTGAGAGGGTAAGATTACCGTGAGGGCAAGCAGAAAATAGAATTTTTTTTATTTTAATTCAGAAAACAATAGTTAAAAATAAAGCTGTTCAAAAAAAACTTTTAATTTTAAATAAGCTGCTCAATTTCACTTCTAGGTGTATGTATATGAGAAAAACACACATCCACACAAAAATTTGTACACATACATTCATAGAAGTATTATTCATAATAACCACAAAAAGTGGAAACAATCCAAATGTCCATCAAATGATGAACACTAGAGTATTCTTAGGCAATAAGAAAGCTATAAAGGACAGGGATACCTCATTTTAGTGCACATTTTTGCTTTATTGAAATAATTGTGTTTTTTACAAATTGAAGGTTTAACATGGCAACTCTATGTGGAGTAAGTCTATCAGCACCATTTTTCCAAAAGTATTTGCTCGCTTCAGGTTCTATGTCACATTCTGGTAATTCTTACAATATTTCAAACTTTTTCTTTGTTATATTCATTATGGTGATCTGCAATCATGACCTTTATGTTACCATATTATAAAAAGATTACGACTTACTGAAGGCTCAGATGGTTAGCATTTTTCAGCAACAAATATTTTTAAATTAAGGTATGTACTTTTTTTTAGACCTGCACAGTTAAAAGTCTACACAGTATAAACAAAATGTTTATATGCACCAAGAAACCAAAAAATTTATGTGACTCACTTTATTGCAATATTGGCTTTATTGCAGTTATTTGGAACAGAAACTCACAGTATCTCCAAGATATGTCTGTAGTGATAAACGCAACAACATGGCCAACCCTCAAAAACACTATGAGAGAGGCCAGACCTAAAAGATCACATATTGTATAATTTCATTTATATGAAATGTCCAGAGTGGGCAAATTACCTACAGAGACAGAAAGTAGAGGAGTGCTTGTCTAGGAATAAGGGAGAGGAGGGAATGGAGAGCGACAGCTACAGAGTTTCCTTCTAGGGTGATAAAAATGTTCTGAGATTAATGGTAGTCATGGTTGCACAATTCAGTGAACATAATCAATTTTATCAACTGTATATATTAAATAAGTGAATTATGGCATGTGGATTATAATTCCCTGGTGGCTCAGATGGTAAAGAATCTGCCTGCAATGCAGGAGACCTGGGTTCTATCCCTAGGTAGGGAAGATCCTCTAAAGAAACACCTGCCCACTCCAATATTCTTGCCCGGGGACTCCATGGCCAAAAGAGCCTGGTGGGGTCACAAAGAACTGGCCATAACTGAGCGACTCACTTCACTTCCCATGGCACATGGATTATACCTCAGTAGAGCTATTAAGCAAGTTCTTTCTATCCACCTTGTATATTTGTTACTGTTATTCTTGCTCATTTCTTCAGTTGATGATATACTTTAAATCTTCATTCATAATTTAGGATGGCTTTTCATTATAAGAAAAGAATCATCCATTTCCTACTACTTATACAAAATGACAAACCTAGGTTTCAACCTTAAGTGACTTCTGATAACGAAAATTAACACTGTTTCTTAGTTAGAGCCAGGACAGAGCGAGAATCTTGCCAAGAACCTATCTTAATTAAATCCAGAAACCAACAGGACAGATATCAGGAGGAGGAGGGCTGAGGGGACTGAAGAGCTTTCTCATAACTGTGGTGGTTCTTTTGCATATATAGAAATGTTTAGAATGTCCTTCGCACAGCTGCAAAGTATTAAGAACACTGTAAACACATACACGGTAAGCTTCACTAGATACACTCCTAACAGAAATGCAGAGGGAGAACGCGGGGCCAGCGGGCAGCTCTTTAGGATGGTTTAGTGTGAGAAGTGGCTCTAGCGTCTCTCACGCGGTTGGTCTGACAGGGCAGTATCTGCAAAGTCTGTCGCTGAAGTCAGCCTGGTGCCTCCACGTGGTCCTTGTTAAAAAGTACTGGCCTCAAGGGACAACACAGTTAGTCTCAGAAAACATTATACAGACTGTTCCCTCTGGTGTGTCCCCTGCGTCCTGATCCTTTCATACAAACCCATCTGAGCATCGTACCACACATCCAAGCAGCAAACGCCAGTAGGCGCCCCAGGCAAGAACTCAAATCTCTGGCAGCTTCTGACTCTTGGATACTCACTTTTGGTCCCTGTTCTTTTTGGTGATCCCCTCGCTCTCCCTCTCCCCGACCTCTCTCTGGTATTCCTCCATCATTTATGGTTTTGCTTGCTCCTTGGGCCTTAGCCCAGGTTCCACACACAGGCCTTAAGGTCTAGCATAGTCAACTCTGACACAGCTAAATGTTAGGACCCAAAGGAAAGAGTGAAGGCTTGAGGGAATGAGGAACACAGAGAATGGGGGCTCTGGGGACAGAAAGAGGCAAAAAAGAGGCACACAGGCCACTGTCTCGGCTGAGCCACAGTGACATAGAGGCAACACCAAGGCATGATAAACCTCGGGCTGTTCCTACTGAGAGGAATATTTCAAACACATTCTGCCCAATTAACAGTTGTTCCCCATTAAGGGAAATTTAGGGGTAATATCAATCAACAGCTTGGCCCACATAACCTAAATGCCTAAACGTCAATGCTCTAGCACAATCAGACATATTTGCAAATTAGAAAGACTGAAACATTTCCTTCCAATGAGATTTATTTACAGTAAGTGGACCGTGGTCTGACAAAGCTTGATGTTTGTGACTGTGTATAAAACAGATTAACAAGTTTTCCCATCTCTTGGCTTTACGGAAAGCTTCTTAGGTAAAATCAAAATGTGCTCTTATTAACCTATATTATTATGCAGCTTCCACTTAAGAGCTGAGGTGGATATGCAGAGCAGAAAGTACGACATGGCCTTCCAAGGAAGGCTAGCCTTTTTAGTCTCTGGTCATTTCTGGGAGCAAAGGAGTTCACTTCTGAAGGGAAAACTGGAAAATTCTAAGGGTTCTGTATGCTGGCCTATAAACCACAAACCACTACTCTAAACAAGATGAATTACAGACACAAGGGAGAAATCAACACACAAAAGTAGTGCACAGCTGCACAGACGGGTGGCCTCGGGTCTCCCAGACACACACGCAAAATGGACTCAAGAGACACCTGAGAGGCCGGGGCTGTTTTCAAGTTAGTCACTTTGAATACCTTGGCCCACCTCCCCTCTTTTTTTTTTTTTTTTGAGGCCTGTGGGATCTTAGCTCCTCAACCACTGATTGAACCAGCGCCCCTAGCTTGAGTCTTGACTGAGTCTTGACCATGAACCGCCAGGGAAGTCCCAACGAGCCATTTTTTTAAATTATTTTAATTAGTGAAAAGAAAAGAAACCATACACCACATGCACCTCGGAACTATTCGTGGCATTTTGAGACCTTCCCATGAGTGGCCGGAGCAGGGTAGTGGGAAGATGAGGGAGAGAGGCAAGCACTACTCACAGGAGGCTGACCAGCTGCAGGACTACACTCAAGATTTTATCTCAGATGAACAAGACAGCTCTGAGCAGGGCAGTGACACAGTACATTTTTACAGTTTTAGCAGATTGATGAGTGGCAAACGTTTTCTGGTAGGGCAAAAGTAAAAGCAGCAAGACCAGTTGAGAAGAACTGTCCTACCCCTGGTGACAGTGTTGGCTCAGAGTCTAGGAACAGTCACAGAACTGAAGCAGACATGGCAAAATATGGTTTCAGCAATGTTCCTGAGATAAGGCCAACAGGACTTGCTGATAGGCTAGAATACAGAGAGGAGGAGCAGCCAGTGGAGGCTCTGGAAAGGAAGAGCGATGGAGGCAAGGAAGCAGAGGCTCTATTTAGAGAAGTACTGTTGTAAAGGGAGTAGAGATATGAGATATAACTGGGGGTGGGGGAGTGGGTGGGGAATGTGGAGTCAAGGAACGGGGGTTGTTTTTGTTGGGTGGGCCAGAGGTATAGCTATTTGTATGTTTAAGATAAAAGATCTAACAGTAGATTGGTGGAAATGAGCCAAGAGAGAGAATCAGGAGTCAGGAAAGGAGGTACTTCCATCAGTGGCAAGACAGGAAGAAATTTATTCAACTGACAACATTTATTGAGCACCTATTAGACATTCTTTGCTCTTAAGAAGTTCACAGTCTAATGCAGGAGAAAGTAATACATATTAATCATTAAACAGCAAAGTAAGACCCATCAGAGGTATACACAAAGTATTAATGTACTATGCTGGATAGAGTGTTGATGTACTATGACAGACAGGGCGGGGCAGGGGGGACGGACTGACATCAAATGGCCAATTAACGTATCTGAATTATTAATATATTTTGCATAAATATTTTCCAAGCAATCGTTCCCAATTCTACTTTCAATAAAACAAAGACTCCTACTTTTATGGACTGCAGCCTACCAGGCTCCTCCGCCCATGGGATTTTCCAGGCAAGAGTACTTACTGGAGTGGGTTGCCATTGCCTTCTCCATTATGCTTCTAAAGAACTATACAAATATAAAAAGTGGCATTTATTTAGTACCAGACTGATGGAACCAGTTTTAGTAGTCAATTAAAAAATTCAGGAGTGGAAGAAGACGGCGGAGGAGTAAGACAAGGAAATGGGGGCGATCACCAGCCTCTCCACAAATAACTCATCAAGATATGGAACCACTCCTACAAAGCAACCCTAGGTGACAGCGAAAGACCCCAGGCCTCCAGGGGCACAGGCGAAGCTGCCTGGAATGAGGCAGGACAAAGATAAAGACAGAAAAAGGGAAGAGACAGCAGAGAACTTCTGGAGAGGAACTTGTGCCCCGAGGGAGGGAAGGAATGGTGCAGGAGAAAGCCTTTCCGTGCACTGGGAATCTCCCTCTCAGGCGGGACCAGGGGGACCAAAGGGGAGAGCCTGCAAAGCTGGGACCTAGAAGGCAGAATACAGAGAAGGATGCACTTCCCAGCCCATAAGCAGCTCACAGACCTTGGCCCTGATCAGATGGTGGACTTGGGGAGCTGAGAAAAAATTTAAGTAATGTTATCAGAGACAATATCTGTCTCTAATAATTTTTGAAGTTTTACTAACTGTTTAAATTTTTTCCAAAGTGCTACAGGAATTAGCTCAAGAATAACTTTTCTACTCTGCAATGTTAAGTAGCTAGTGACAAAGAGAGGAGTTTTACCGAAAACAAGGACTATCCTTTTCACAGCAGCAGACTTGCTGCCCTGGAGCCTGGGCTTGGAAGGACTGCTCCAGGAGCCAGGGTGGGTTCACACACTCCTGTGTGTCTTGTCTGGGTCAGTCACCTCCTGGATGAGATCAAAACCTGATCCAACCTCTGGGCATCCTGCTCAGGCCGTCCTGCTCCAGCCAATCAGGAAAAATCAGTCAAGCACAATACACGACATGAGTAAACACTACTTTATTCCAAAAACTTGTACATATTTTCAAAATGATTCATTTCAAAAGTCAGACACTTGTTTTTGATGCTTCAAGAATACCAGTTGAATTAGGTAAAGTTTGCTGTTCTCAAAAACTACAGCTTCTCATATTTAAAAAATCATATAGTGATACTACAATGGAAACGAGCTCTAGAGAATGACAAAGGTTCAAGATCAGAGATCTCTGAATCTCAAAATAAAACAATTTCTGGGCTAATGTTTCCCACTTGACAACTTAAATCCTCTCTTAATGCACCTACCTGCTGAGCCGCACTCCGTTCACCAAGTGAGGCATCATGGCAACCTCTCCGTTCAGCAATGGTGGCAGTTCCAGAGGGATCTGGTCGGTCATCATCATTGTGACGTACATTCATGGAGAATTCCCCTCAACTGGCTTCCTGAAAGAAAATCACCATTTTGTAAAAAGAATTCAAGACTGCAAAAATTCACCTGTAACAAGTCAGCTATTTAAGTGCACCGTCATGAGGTCAGCTGAAACTCAAATTCTTCCAATTGGTGTTGGATTTAGAAGGATTGAAGCAAAACCCAGGGTGGCTTCCCAGGTAGCTCAACTGTTAAAGAATCCACCCGCCATGAGGAGACCTAGGTTCAATCCGTGGGTTGGGAAGATCCCCTAGAGAAGGGAATGGCAACCCACTCTAATATTCTTGCCTGGAGAATTCCATGGACAGAGGAGCCTAGGGGGCTACAGTTCATGGGGCTGCAAAGAGTCGAGCATGACTGAACAACTGAGCACAGACAGAAAAACCCAAGAAAAACAGCTTGAAATTGGAGACCACAGACCTGAGTCTCTAAGCAGTCAAGTAAACACAACCTCCAGTTCCTCCACCTTGTTATTTAGAAATTTATGAATAACATTAAGTCCCCTAAACCCAGAGATTTTCCTCAGAATAAAATGAGATAATCTGAGAAGATAGAAGTGTCAAATGAACATTTATCATGCTATCTCTAAGGTAATTACAAAAAATGAAGCCAAAGAGCATGACTTCTAAGAAAAGTTTTTCTCTTTCATTAGGATCAAAATACTGCTCATGAGCAGTTACTCTAAAGCAAAGGTTAACTACCTACATTGCAGCTGTTGTAATTTCTGACCTTGCTATTATTAACTCAGTAATTAATCCAGTTCTAATTCTCTCTCTCCCATCATCTCCTTGAACTGGATTTATCCTGTTACCTATTTGCAGCTTTATTACTTGAGCCTCTCTTGAACTTTCCTGTACCTGACAGTACCTACAGTACCTTGTACAGAATAAGGCTTAAATGCACATTTCATGTTTCCACAGAATAAATGATTTTCATGTATGAATTCAATACAATACAAAGCCCACTTTCATTCCATAATGGTACCTGCCACTACTATCTAGCTTTTCAATAAAACAGCAGGAACACAATAAATTCCTGTTTAAGATTATATGTATTCTTTAAGAAGTATTTACCCATCCTTCATTTATGTCTAAAATTTTTGCCACAAAAAGTTTAATAGCATAGACAAGGGAGAATAAACAAAGACACACATGCACACACTATTTTAAATCAGTTCAGAAATAAACTGCTATGTAGTCCATTTTAAATTTTTTCTCATTTATAATAAAATTCCCCAAAATTTCAACTCAATACTTTTGGAAAATGAATCCTTTAATACTCAATATCCAAAAACCAGGCAAAATAGCAGGTCAAGTCCTTTAATGACTATCTCTAATTTGTCTCAAGTGTGACAGAAATATTTCTTAAAACCTCCATTCTGAACATTAAATATATTTCCCTCCCCTCGAGCCCACCCAAAAGAAACCCCTTCCTTGGAAGTATCAAACGATGCATACAAGCCACCCAAGAGATTATAAATTTTTTATTTTAAATAGGTAAAATTTTACACTGTTCATTATAACCCCATTTGGAAAAACTAATTATTTTAAGTACCAAACAACAAAATCATGTCCCAACTAGGGAAGCACATTCTATAATAACAAGTCTTATAATTCAGTGTTAACAGTACCATCATGCTGTTTTATGAGGCAATTACTCAGTTCCTAAGCAAATAAAAATACAAAACTCAAAGCCCCATAGTTTATCCTAACGTAGGAAACAGATTTTTTTCACAATAAAATTAACCAAGATAACTTCCACTGACCCCATGAAGACATCAACTGCTTGGTTTTGAGTAGTACTACTAACAGAGTACTAATATCCATTTCAATTTTGTTTCAAATATACTTAACCCTACAAGTGCACAAGGAGAGGAATGATTACTTTTCCTCAAACTGATATTACACAGGTCTATTTCTTAAGCGTGGTGTTTATCTAATGATTCTTCAACACTGGAGGCTGAATAATCAGGGCAGTAATTTACATGAGGGGTCTGAGAATAAAGCATCTGCACTTGAAGAAGCATTCCACACTCACTCCCACCTTTTCCTCACTCCTTCCAAGGAAGAGTCCCAAAGCACTTGCTGGTGAGGGGATGGAGACTGTGGCTCTGTCCTCCCCTCTGCTAAAGTAGCAAGCACCAAAGCCCTCTCCCACAAGGGACAGTCCTGATCAGCTCAACAGACAAGCATAAGGATGGAACCCACTCTCTTTTCATTCAGTGCACACAGGTACTGGTAGGACATAATTGTGATCTAGTGAAAAAAAGTTCAGGCATTCCTAACCACCTATCCCTAAAACCAAAGAGTGTCTCAACTCCAACATTATACCTAACACTGACAATTTCAATTTTAGACACCTTCTGGTTGGCGTCATGATAAACAATAGGATTTGCTATCATCAAAATACAGCAATCCAGCCCCACGGGCTGGCGCTCTTAAGCACAGGTGTCATGTCCAAGTTGGATAGTTAAACTCCAAGTTCTGCAAATCTGGGATAAAAGGATAGATCCCCTCCTAGTTCCATGAAAGTCTTATAAATGTAAGATGAGAGAAGGTGGGAGCCCACACAGAGTTGAAAAAAATCCCAAAGAAACAAAGTCAGCTGGCACAAAGAAATAATTGCATTTGCTTTTGAAAATCATATAGGTAACTTTGGGCAATGTAGCTATTCCATACAAAAAAAAAAAAGATGCCCGAGTCCTGTATTTCTTTCCTACTAGATGACAGATTATCCACCTCACAGATGTGCAGTGGTTGTTGCAAATTACTGAGAGGGGAACAAGGGAGGGGAAGACGGGGAACTGTGCATAAAAAAGTCAACTATATATATAATCAACTCCTAGACAGCACAGAGTGGGAGCTTATAAACACCATACACTCCTAGTGCCCCAACTCAGCCAGCTAACAACCATACCTTTAATCATGGAGAAAAAGGGAAGAATAAATAAAGACTTGCCATAGAGTCCCACCTCTCATAACCAAAGTTGTTAATCCTCTTTACCCTAGGACACTAGCTTGCTAAAACTCCAAGGCCTGTTTTCTAGTCCCCAAGAGATCCACCAAAGGCAAACCAGATTTTATCCTGCCTAGAATACAAGGTAAGAGATTGATATAGATGGGGTGGTTCACACAGTCAACAATGTTTAAATACCCCTTTCTACACTCCATGCACATACAGAGGATACGTTCATTTGCCTGGAATTCAAGGGACATACAAAAAAAGTAATAAATTATCTCTAGGCAAGATAATGCCCGGCTATTTAACAAGGCAACTGCCTGGCAACCGGTCCTTAAATCATCATGGAACAGAAACCATTTAGTGCCATGGACTGTAGAAAGGACAAGAGAAAAGGCAGGAAGAAGAATTACAAAAGAATGAAAACCATAAATGCGAAACCTAAGACTTAGGGTACAAAGCAATACTATACTGTGGTTATTACTTAGTTTTGGTTATTTCCTAGGGATGGAGATGGGTTGGGAGGAAGTAATGACTTTTTGAAATACAAAGTCAAATGTTCAGGCTGCAAAATGGGAAAACCACTCAGCCCTAGCCATTGACAATTAAAGAACGTTAAGAGACTGGGGAAGGCTTGCCATGCATCAATAATTAAATGGTGACCGCTCCCCAAAAAAGTAAGTCTCCTCTGTTTTGGTTGGTAATCCAAACAAAACTACACATGTACTCAATTTAAACAGGTGTGCCTCAGCCCCACTGCTTTGAGGAGACCTGGAGAATGTGATATGCCTAAGAAAGATGACCAAACTTTTTAAATGGAATTTTTAAAATGAAGCAATGAATGTGGAAGGCTTACTATCGAACCAGTTAACTTTAAGGACCAAAAACTTTATTTGCCAAGACTGTGGGTGGAAATTATACATTTTCTAAAGGAGTACGTCAAGGCTGTATATTGTCACCCTGCTTATTTAACTTATATGCAGAATACATCATGAGAAACGCTGGGCTGGAAGAAACACTGCTGGAATCAAGATTGCCGGGAGAAATATCAATAACCTCAGATATGCAGATGACACCACCCTTATGGCAGAAAGTGAAGAGGAACTAAAAAGCCTCTTGATGAAAGTAAAGGAGGAGAGTGAAAAAGTTGGCTTAAAGCTCAACATCCAGAAAATGAAGATCATGGCATCTGGCCCCATCACTTCATGGGAAATAGATGGGGAAACAGTGGAAACAGTGTCAGACTTTATTTTGGGGGGCTCCAAAAATCACTGCAGATGGTGACTGCAGCCATGAAATTAAAAGGCGCTTACTCCTTGGAAGAAAGTTATGACCAACCTAGATAACATATTCAAAAGCAGAAACATTACTTTGCCAACAAAGGTCCGTCTAGTCAAGGCTATGGTTTTTCCAGTAGTCATGTATGGATGTGAGAGTTGGACTGTGAAGAAGGCTGAGCACCGAATAATTGATGCTTTTGAACTGTGGTGTTGGAGAAGACTCTTGAGAGTCCCCTGGACTGCAAGGAGATCCAACCAGTCCATTCTGAAGGAGATCAGCCCTGGGATTTCTTTGGAAGGAATGATGCTGAAGCTGAAGCTCCAGTACTTTGGCCACCTCATGTGAAGAGTTGACTCACTGGAAAAGACCCTGATGCTGGGAGGGATTAGGAGCAGGAGAAGAAGGGGACAGGGGATGAGATGGCTGGATGGCATCACCGACTCAATGGACTTGAGTTTGAGTGAACTCTGGGAGTTGGTGATGGACAGGGAGGCCTGGCGTGCTGCAATTCATGGGGTCGCAAAGAGTCGGACACGACTGAGCAACTGAACTGAACTGAACTTCATTATAGAGCAGGCTGGCCATAACTTTATTTTTTTCTTAGGGATGTAGGGTCACTGTTTACAATACTGTATTCAGTCACAAGGTGATGTATTAGGGAGTTCCTAGGCATTCTGACCTTACCTACTCAGAGAAATGCACCCCTACTTTGAGTTCTTATGTTTAAATTCTATGTTTTTCCTCTTTTCCTCATTAGGCTTATCTCAAACCACACCTCCTCAACTCTGAGAATCATACTCAGTTTGCGATCTTAATCTTCCTTGGGCTGGGAAGCCAGGTTGTTAGTTCTATACATACCGGAGTAGTCTCTGGGGTCTCAGAAGCTCCCCTCTGTGCCCTGCATCCGTGATTCCTGGATAACTGAGCTGTAACTGCTTTTCGTGTCAGTCAGAAAGTCTAAAGAGAAATCATCCCAACAAAACCCTCATTATTCTGGTCTGAGTTCCTTCTCCCCTAGACAGATGTGTCTCTGAATAGGCCAAAGCAATCACAAAACTCATACATTTTATTAAAGGCTCTTCCACATCCACACTGTCTTCACACACAACTGAGTTTTCGCAATAAATTCATTCTTGGATTTTCCAGGCAAGAATACTGGAGTGGGTTGCCATTTCCTTCTCCAGGAGATCTTCCCAACCCAGGGATTGAACCGGGTCTCCCACATTGTAGGAAGACACTTTACCGTCTGAGCCACCAGGGAAGTCCCCTTTACAAAGAGTCAATAAATGTGCTAAAAAACTAATCAGAATAAACCAATGGAAAACAGATGACCTCTTCTGCTGCTGCTGCTAAGTTGCTTCAGTCGTGTCCAACTCTGTGCAACCCCATAGACGGCAGCCCACCAGGCTCCCCCGTCCCTGGGATTTTCCAGGCAAGAACACTGGAGTGGGTTGCCATTGCCTTCTCCAGTGCATGAAAGAGGAAAGTGAAAAGTTAAAATAAATTCGCTCAGTCATGTCTGACTCTTAACAACCCCATGGACTGCAGCCTACCAGGCTCTACCGTCCATGGGATTTTCCAGGCAAGAGTACTGGAGTGGGTTGCCATTGCCTTCTCCAGACCTCTACTACAATGTTTTTTTCTAATTCTCTGAATATTTTTTTTCACACACAGAGCTCCAAGTTTTCACTGCTATTCTTTTTAATTCTTACTTACCCATGCTTCCAGTTGAAAGAATTCAGTGACAACCACAGGCCATCACAACCTCTCCCCTAACCACACTCCGAACATAAAACCACAAGTGCTTCATGCCTGGCCAGTTCTGTTCTTTTGGTTGACAGGGAAGGGATGTCACGTGAGCACTTGTGGCTGACTTCCCTCTCTCCTGAAAGCAAGTCGTTTGTTACCTTTCTACCTGCAGGGAGGCCCAGAACCAAAGGAGTAAGCTAATGGCAAGGGAGGGGGCTGGGCACGCTGAAGAACAGGTCCTCACTGTTAGTAAGACGTTCAGTTCTGCCCAAATATGACTCTAAAGCTTTGACAAAACACCTCACTTTAAAATAATATTACAAAGGGTCTTCAGTTTTTACATTACTCTAGGCACTGGGTTATTACTTTTTCCTTTTCTTTTGCTTTCCTCACTCCAAGTCTAAAAAGGTTTTCCATGGTATTTTGGCCCCAAACTATACTAAGAAACATACGGCCAATTTCATTAAAAAAAAAAAAAAAACAACAACTGATTCTCAGGAGAGAAGCACAGATCCATTTCCAAAGGCCAGAGAAAGCAGTTATATACTAGGAAGAATTTCTAACTTGAAAAAAATCAAAGGCTTCATCACTGCTGGGAGAGTTTTAAGTCTGTGGGCCTGGCCTTCAAATGAGTAACAAAATGTCCTGCACCTCACTCCATGGGCCAATGACCCAAATTTCCTTACATTAATTCAAGATGTGAGTGAGCAGCACAGGACACAAATTAGTTTCAGATGACAAGAGGAAAAGAACCCCAAGAGCACCAAAAGGAACAAAGCAAAACCATCAGCGCCAAATGAAATGACCCTGCAGGGTGAAAGGAGATGGACTCCCTGAGTTAAACCTCAGGGCAGCACCAAGGTGCAGGCTCCCAGGCTCGCTTTACCTACAGCTGACTTTTGACCTACTCTAAACCATCCCAGGGAAGTGCAGAAAAAGTAAAAGTAAAACGAGAACCAATAAGAAGAATGCATTGTGTCAATCATACCTTAATTTTTTCCTAAAAAAAAAAAAAGCACATCATCAGTTTTGACTTTTTGCTTCCATCTGCAATTAAATGCACTTTCAGGAGCAAAAGGGGAAATGGATGGATAGAAATCAATTAAGACCTATAAAGCAATTATGCAAATAATCTAATAAATTAAACCATCTTCAGAATTCATACCATGTATGCAGTGCTTAGTTGCTCAGTCCATGTCCAACTCTTCACAATCCCAGGGACTGTAGCCCAGCAGGCTCCTCTGTCCATGGGATTCTCCAGGCAAGAATACTGGACTGGGTTGCCATGACCTCCTCCAGGGGATCTTCCCAACCCAGGGATCAAACCTAGGTCTCTCACATGGCAGGCAGATTCTTTACCATTGAGTCACCAGGAAAGCCCAGGAATACTGTAGTGGGTAGCCTATCCATTCTCCAGGGGAACTTCCCAACCCAGGAATTGAATTGGGGTCTCCTGAATTGCAGGAATGAGGTTCCTGACATTGTACAGAAGACAGGGATCAAGACCATCCCCATGGCAAAGAAATGCAAAAAAGCAAAATGGCTGTCTGGGGAGGCCTTACAAAGAGCTGTGAAAAGAAGAGAGACGAAAAGCAAAGGAGAAAATGAAAGATATAAGCATCTGAATGCAGACTTCCAAAGAATAGCAAGAAGAGATAAGAAAGCCTTCTTCAGTGATCATTGCAAAGAAATAGAGGAAAAGAACAGAAGGGGAAAGACTAGAGATCTCTTCAAGAAAATTAGAGATACCAAGGGAACATTTCATGCAAAGATGGGCTCGATAAAGGACAGAAACGGTCTGGACCTAACAGAAGCAGAAGATATTAAGAAGAGGTGGCAAGAATACACGGAAGAACTGTACAAAAAAGATCTTCATGACCCAGATAATCATGATGATGTGATGACTAATCTAGAGCCAGACATCTTGGAATGTGAAGTCAAGTGGGCCTTAGAAAGCATCACTACGAACAAAGCTAGTGGAGGTGATGGAATTCCAGTTGAGCTGTTTCAAATCCTGAAAGATGATGCTGTGAAAGTGCTGCACTCAATATGCCAGCAAATTTGGAAAACTCAGCAGTGGCCACAGGACTGGAAAAGGTCAGTTTTCATTCCAATTCCAAAGAAAGGCAATGCCAAAGAATGCTCAAACTACCGCACAATTGCACTCATCTCACATGCTAGTAAAGTAATGCTCAAAATTCTCCAAGCCAGACTTCAGCAATACGTGAACCGTGAACTCCCTGATGTTCAAGCTGGTTTTAGAAAAGGCAGAGGAACCAGAGATCAAATTGCCAACATCCGCTGGATCATGGAAAAAGCAAGAGAGTTCCAGAAAAACATCTATTTCTGCTTTATTGACTATGCCAAAGCCTTTGACTGTGTGGATCACAATAAACTGTGGAAAATTCTGAAAGAGATGGGAATACCAGACCACCTGACCTGCCTCTTGAGAAATCTGTATGCAGGTCAGGAAGCAACAGTTAGAACTGGACATGGAACAACAGACTGGTTCCAAATAGGAAAAGGAGTACGTCAAGGCTGTATATTGTCACCCTGCTTATTTAACTTATATGCAGAGTACATCATGAGAAACGCTGGACTGGAAGAAACACAAGCTGGAATCAAGATTGCTGGGAGAAATATCAATAACCTCAGATATGCAGATGACACCACCCTTATGGCAGAAAGTGAAGAGGAGCTAAAAAGCCTCTTGTTGAAAGTGAAAGAGGAGAGTGAAAAAGTTGGCTTAAAGCTCAACATTCAGAAAACGAAGATCATGGCATCTGGCCCCATCACTTCATGGGAAATAGATGGGGAAACAGTAGAAACAGTGTCAGACTTTGTTTTTTTGGGCTCCAAAATCACTGCAGATGGTGACTGCAGCCATGAAATTAAAAGGCGCTTACTCCTTGGAAGAAAAGTTATGACCAACCTAGACAGTATATTCAAAAGCAGAGACATTCCTTTGCCGACTAAGGTCCGTCTAGTCAAGGCTATGGTTTTTCCTGTGGTCATGTATGGATGTGAGAGTTGGACTGTGAAGAAGGCTGAGCGCAGAAGAATTGATGCTTTTGAACTGTGGTGTTGGAGAAGACTCTTGAGAGTCCCTTGGACTGCAAGGAGATCCAACCAGTCCATTCTGAAGGAGATCAACCCTGGGATATCTTTGGAAGGAATGATGCTAAAACTGAAGCTCCAGTACTTTGGCCACCTCATGCGAAGAGTTGATTCATTGGAAAAGACCCTGATGCTGGGAGGGATTAGGGGCAGGAGGAGAAGGGGACGACTAAGGATGAGATGGCTAGATGGCATCACGGACTCAATGGACGTGAGTCTGAGTGAACTCCGGGAGTTGGTGATGGACAGGGAGGCCTGGCGTGCTTCGATTCATGGGGTCGCAAAGAGTCGGACACGACTGAGCGACTGAACTGAACTGACCTGAATTGCAGGAGGGTTCTTTACCAGCTGAGCTAGGAGAGAAGCCCTTAGAATTCATACCACTAAAAGTTAACTGTGATTCCATAAAGCTTGAATCTTTTCCAATAAATATACATTAACCAATCACCTTCACACAATCTCAGCAGCATGAAAACATTTTGCTTGCTGCTTGCCTATTCTGCAGCCTGAGAAGAACATGCTCACGGGCACATTAGTAAAATCATAGCTTGATTCATACTTCAACAAAAGTTCCTTCTCTGCTAAAAACACTTAGTGACTTCTAACAGTAAAAATCTACTCTGGACCACAAGTCAGAAAATTGTCACAAACACACTAGGAAAATGTTCTAGCCATTTTTCTTAAATAGTAATAAGGAAAAGAAATTTTTTTTTCCTGATTCAACACAGCAAGAAGTCAAAATTAGTAGACAAAATGAGATATGATGCACTCACTGAATCACACAAAAAAAAGAAATGAGGCTTTGTTTTGCTGTGTTGTGTTTGAGGCAGGTGGGTATGAGAAGTTACTATGAAATTACTGTATCTCTTTTAAAACAATATAATTATCAGATAGCTTATGTTTTATAAGTGATTACAAGTTTCTTAATGACTCCCAAAGAAAAACCCAAGCCTAATAAAATTTAATTTATTACAGCAAACATTTGTGCAGCTGATTCACACTTGTATATGCCATGACTGTGGTAAAGAAAGAAAAACCTTAAAAAGTCAAAATTTGACAGAGACTCATACAGCCCAGAAAAAAGAAAGAAAAACTGCTTTCCTGGACTTCCTTCTCATACAGGTGGCCACTGTGTACACATGCCTTCAGTCACAAGGACTGATAGCTTCCTAGTGTGTTGTCCTCTTATTAGATTCAGGAAAAGAGAGAGAGAGAGAGATGTGGAAGGGAAAAAGTTATTGAAAGAGAAAGAGAAGAAAAAGTTTTTTAAAAGTTAGTTATACACATTCTAACAAGTAATGGGGTATCAAAGTATCATTGCTATTTTCATCCGAGAAATCTCTTACCTTCCTGCTTCATTCTGGTTTTGAAAGATAAACCCCTGACTGATACTTCAAGACCTAGAAATTCTCTAACTGGTTCTAGCCTTCTGAGCAAAATGAGAAACAGCTTCTGATAATAACTATAGAAACACCAACAATAGCATCAAGAGAAAAAAAAGATAATGAAAACAAAATAGAAACACGGTGCCACCTGCTTTAACTCTGAAAGTGAGAAAAATCTGCTCATCCATCAAGACACATCAGCCAGTTTTTACCATGTTTCTGCCGCTGTGAAAGCAGGACTTTTCCCTCCCTTCTGGTAGCAGCTACAGCAGCAGCCGTGGCATTGGCGCTGACTGTGTGGAGTAAGCACGTGGCCGCCTGGGAGCCTGATGTGGGGCACTGCCATTGGCAGGCAAGGCTGGAGGTGGTTCAGTGCTTCCCTTTGCACTGTCTCTCCCACACACCGTGGGCAACCATGAGGAACGGCACCTGTACAGGCAAACGCTCTCCTGAAAATCGAATCGAACTGCGCCCTCAAACAGGATATGAAGAGAAATTTAAAGATACTTATTAGAATTTTTCACAGCCCCTCCACTAATAACTGTCCCAACGACCACCAGTGTGTTACAGGAACAATAAGAGCACTGGAGCAGAGAGACCTCAAGACTGAGTACTGGAAACACGAGCTCTAATCTGAGGTTTACCAATCATCAGCTTTAAATCTGGACAATTAGTTCCTTCTTTTACCAAATGACAAGGCTATAGATTCACCTTCAAGGTTTCTTTTTGCTCTGTTATCTTTCAAAACACCTCTGCCTATAGTGCTTACTTAATACAGATTAAATAAAAACTGAAAAAAGTTTACTCAAACTCTATAAAAACCTATTAGTTTCTCTTACTCATATATGAATATAATCTGGGCCTCCTGGATAAGAGAGGAAGAACCTAAAGAAAACGTTGAAAAAAGAACGTACTGAGTAAATAGTGATAGTAATCACTGTGCTTTTATGTCAATGAAATCTAATTTTACAGCTGAGTTCTACACAGCTGTGAAAGAAAGACTCTTGCCATGGCTTGCCACTTGAATGAGAGAAGGAGTGGTGATAACTGTTCATGCAGAAAAACTTCTTGAGACATGAGCAGTACCTGAGGTATGCACCCAGCTGGTTGGTTGAGGCACAAATAGTCTGGAATTTGTCTTCTTGTCTGATATGAGTTCATTAGTGAAGTTAAATCACAGTTGTCTGAAAAAGTTCCTAACCTTAAAAACATTCTTGCTTTTAGCATCCAACTATAAACACAGGAGAATTAAGTGGCAACATTTAAATCCACAGGAGAACTCCTGTGAAATCCTGTGAAATTGAGTTTAGATTAAAAACACCACTGCCACTGCTGACATGGATTAAAATAAATAATAATATGTGATTCAAACAACAAATAAAAAAGAACTGTCCACTGTGCTCCAGAGGCTAAGGAGAGATGTCAAGTAGTCTAAAGTATAGGCCCCACCCTCAAGAATCCATAGATGCTTTCTTTATTCTAATCTAGCACTGTCACGTCTGAACTCAAAACTACTATATAAGGAAAGCACTATTTCCTGAGAAGGAGAAATAGTCTACATGTCTGAGGATCATATGTAAACATTAATGCATCAAGGCTATTTTTGTAATTCTCCATGAATATACAGAGGTTGGCTGCTTCCACATACCTCAAATCTTTAATGAAACACAAAAACTTTTTTAAAAATTGCATCATTACATATACACAATCTCTGGACCTCAGATCCACATCCACACATAAACAGCTCAGTTCTAGAAATATTAACTAAAAGGGAAAGGCGGCCCAACTTCAAAAAAAAAAAAAGTTTACCAACAAAAGGTCCATTTGTTTGTTCATTGTTTTTAAACAGTGTTTAAAGAGGTCTGCAGATGTAATCAGACATTTTTATTAGAACACCTAGACTCCGGTACACGCAGCACAATAAATCTCACATCCCTCTCTCACATCCCAAGGATGAGAGTCTAGCATCTATAAAAGAACATTCCAAAGCTATGAGTCTTATTTTCACTCACATCCAAGCTAACTTTGTCACATACTTCATCCAAAGATGAGAATAACTGAAAATATTTCTTTGCAATGACTTGGAATTGTGTGGTTGTTTCTTTATATCTTTTCTATAGGATGTTGGAAAAAAAGTCTAGAAAACTATAATCCAAAAGTGGAAAAAAAAAAAAAGTCACTCCTAAAGCCCCCTCCAGCTCTAAGTCTCTCTACTTCCACACCAGTCAAGCTCTAAGGTAGGTGGGTCAGGGGTAGGTGGGGGCTGTGTGTGTTGGAGGAGGGGTAGGCATGGTGGCACCAGTGGCAGAGCTATTCAAAGAGATGACATCTAAACTATGAAGACATTCAACTCCCCCCCAGCCCTCAGGCACTGCCACCTGCCTGGAAGCCCCACAGCAGGCTGACAGGCCCCGCTGCTGGCACTGCCCTGGCTCAAGGTGTGCCTGCACAGGCTCCAGGCCTCAGTTCCTTCATCTGTAACACGGGTGCTTTAACACAACTTCTAAATGGGCTTCCCTGGTGGCTTAGCGGTAAATAAGTCTCCCTGCAGCGCAGGAGACCTGGGTTCAATCCACGGGTCGGGAAGATCCCCTGGAGGAGGACATGGCAACCTACTTCAGTATTCCTGCCTGGAGAATCCTATGGACAGAGCAGCCCATAGCGTTGCACAGGGTTGGACATGACTGAGCAACTAAACAGTAGCAGTAGCACATTTCCCTCGAATGAAATCCAAAATGCATTTCACTATTCTGCTTTTAGAGACCTATTATGAATTAAACTCACATTTTTATAACCACTTGGGTACCTAACAGCCAGGTATAACATTTGTTACTTTGTGGGGAAGGGAAAATGTATTGCAAACACCAAACCGTTTCTGGGAAAGGCTGAAAGGAAGAGTCCCCAAAGCAAAGACAGTCACAGCTTGAAGGAGGCAGTATTCCTCTCTGAACAGATATTATTATAACTAAGGTTGAGAGAGGTTAAGTGATGTGCCGAAAGAGACTCAGACGGAAAGTGATGGTAAGACGTCAACGTTCTCTGAGCGAGCTGATTATAACATCTAAGAATCTGGCAATAAAACATGGCAGTGGAAAGGCTGATGAAAAATTCATAGGTTAGTGAATTTGAAAAATAGACAAAACAAGCACATAGTACAAAATTCGAAAGGTAACTTTCAAAGACACCCAATCAAAGTACATTTCTCTCCTATCCAGTCCCCAGTTCCCTGTACACAAAGCCAATAACTGAATTTGGTTTATCCTTACCAAGATGCAGATTTAATGATTTTTTAAAACATTTTTTAAAGTAGCTTAAAGGGAAGTTAAGCAAATTCACTATATTATCATGTAGTCCAGATGGTTAAAATTTAGGGAGAAAAAGGAACCAGCAGAAAAACAAACTAGAAAATATTGAAGTTAAACCTTCAGAGGTGATATTCAGAGAGACTATGATGGGCCATCGGAGGAGGCAATGGCACCCCACTCCAGTACTCTTGCCTGGAAAATCCCATGGATGGAGGAGCCTGGTGGGCTTTAGTCCATGGGGTCTCAAAGAGTCGGACACGACTGAGCAACTTCACTTTCACTTTTCACTTTCATGCATTGGAGAAGGAAATGGCAACCCACTCCAGTATTCTTGCCTGGAGGATCCCAGGGACAGGGGAGCCTGGTGGGCTGCCATCCATGGGGTCGCACAGAGTCGGACACGACTGACACGACTTAGTGCAGCAGCAGCAGCAGCATGATGGGCCGTAATGAAACACAAAAGCAAGATTTCTTCACAAAGGAGGAGACTGTTTAGAACAAGGCTTTTGGTACAACGGGTTTCAAGATTCTATTATTTTCAATATCCCAAAAGAAGGACTCAGCTGTAGAAAATCTAAAATAACATCAAAGCAAAGGACACGAACAAAGATAATCAACCATTCTTTTAAAAAGTATTTAGTGAGTATCCACTGTGTGCCCGGGACTGTAGTAGAATTGTAGGATTCTAGAAACAAAGGTGTGAGGTTTAAATAGCATTACACTGAAATGTTATATTCGAAAACCCAAATCCACATTGGACACTTCTGACAAAACCCATCAACAGACCACCATGCTCTACGAAACCTTTCACCTGAGATAAGCTTCACAGTCTAAATCTGGTTTCCCAGCTTGGCATCTTTCCTAGTCTTAAGTGTGCCAGAAGATGAATTTGTCTCAAAACATGCCCCCTTCCTCAACCTTCATTTCTGATTAGCCAGAAGAATACTAAAATTTTTTCTTTAATCAGCTCATACAGAACCCAGTCATGCTTACTGATGCAACAATAAACTCAGTTTTGTCAAATTGATGTTATAAAACACTCATGACAAGGATGAGCTCTGAAGCTGTTACTTCAGTCTCGTAGAAGCATCATTGGTATTTTATTCAGTTTATAATTAAATATGCATTTCAAATATTTCTAACACTTTATTACTAATTTTAGATGTTGGGTCCAATATTTCCTCCTCTCCTATGAGGGGGGAGAAGGGGTTGGTGGAGAAATAAACAAGAATAGTATACGATACACTGAAAATCAGTTTACAAACATGTTTTTTAAAACAAACTATTTCTTTAAGAGTCCACAACTGATGACGTCCTCATAAGCAGCTCTGTATTTCACCTGATAGGACTAAACACACCACAAATACCAGGTGTTCCTCAGAACTTACAAGGTACTGAAACAGAAAATTCACATGAAATGATGCTTATAAAGAAACAAATTAACAGGTGCAAAGACACCCTGTGCAAGGGAGTATCTATTTACTATTTCAGATTTTAGACCATTACAACAAAATTTTAACATGAATATGCACTTTACTAATTCAGACTAATATTTTTGAAGACTCCAAAATGTATAATTTTTTCAGAAAAAAAGATTTTTTTCCTTTAAGGGAAAAAGAAAAAAAAAAACTGCAAGGAGATTTGTTTTACTGGCAATTTGGTCTATACAGACTCACATGCAAGCAACCCCTGTGAATAATGACATCATTAATTACACTAATATAATTTGTTAAGAAAATGCAAGGAGGCTGCATTTATTTATTTATTCACTTAGGTTCTGCTTTGTGTAAGATACTCTTTTGTTCTGAAATCATTCAAACTTCAAATTTAAACAGTCCACTAACAGGCTTTAAAACTTTTCCAGAAAAATAATTTAAATTTCAACTCTGCTACAAAATGCATGGTCTCCAATTCAATTTTTGTATTTCTCCTCATGCGAAAGAAAGCATGAAAGACAAAGTATTTTTCAGTTAACACTACTGAAGGACACAAAAACATAAGATTGAAAAAGACATAAAAACATTTTAGGATTATTAATAGTTACAATCTCATGAAACCCATTAAAAGAATTTCAGGATCACCCACGGGACTCCCATACCAGACTCTGACAACAACTACTCCGTGCCAAGCACCTTAGATGTAAAAATATAAGAAAAATGTAAATTCACTTTCTAGTAGACAAACTTCCCTATTTTATATACTCTATACATCCACAATTCACCTGGCAGGGTGTGAAACAAAGAACAAATTAACCCAAATGAAAAGTATCCAAATTCCAGCATGGACTTTTCTCTCCAGGAGTTTATGTTACACTCTTTAAAGTACTTCGGTGAAACAAATTCATTTGGTAAAATCTTGATAAGAGAGCAGCAGGCTGCAGGGATAGGAAATGGATGTTGGGGAGCAGGTACTCCTGGGTTTGGAATGTCAGGAATGTGAGCACACATTCAGGGACAGAGTGGGACCTGACTCCAATAAATCCAAGCCTACTGGACGGGGACCAAGTTTAGTCTCTCAAGTAGTCACATTTATGCCCTGGATTCAAAGCAAACCATCAATTCCAAGGAAATAAAGACAAATAATTTTGTGTTACCATTCCCAAGTAAGACTCCTATCTGCTCTGACCTCCAGACCTTCATTCACTGCTCAATGAGCCCATGTGAAATCCACAGATGACTTGATCTACTGTTTTCTACAGTCACTGCTTTTTTTCTTTCAGTTTATTTTCTTTAGTTGTAGCCTATTAGGTCTTCACCAGAGAATCCAAAAGGAGTTTTCCTGACACATAAGGATAACTCTTAAAACAAGAACCTCAAGCTTCAAATATAGACAGAACAGTTAGTGAAAAGGTGACATTCATTTTCCTAGAGCAGCAAGTAAGCAAGATCAAAATAGCCACAGTCAACTGATTTACACTCAGCAAACACTGTTAGGTAAGGGGCTTCCCTTTTATTTTTAAAAATAGATTAAGCAAGCATATTAATTTTTCACTGGCCACTGTAAATAAATGGAACTACAAAATCCTTTCTTTGCACGGGGATTCTAGCCAGGCGCTGTGAGCCTGACCCCGAGTGGAAAAGTGTATTTACGTTGTGGAGAGGCCGCATTGTGTGCTTGTGGGAAACCACTTCTCACAAACCTCCCATTCAAGGGAGGCCTCCACAATAGGTACTCACACAGGAAGCAGGCCTCACCAAGAGCACCTCAGACTGTTCCAGAGAGAACTTTCCGAGGCAGGCAACAGTGAACCGCTGTAAATGCCATGTTCACAGGCCCCAACTGCCTACACTTCAGGGTCAACAAAGCTGGTGTTGTCCACAATCAAGCCCCCAAGTTCTTCCCAAGGTTAAAGGGAAGCAGTAAACAAGTACATTTCATTTTGTAGCTAATCTCTCAGGGTATCACTTTGTTTTAAAAAAAAAAAAATCACAAGGACATGACATTTGCTTTTCTCAAAACAACTGGAAAAAATAAGCTATCGCTTTTCAAAACTAATGAAAGGTGTTAGTAGTTAATAAGCAATTTAAAAGAAATCAAAATTTTATTAGTCACTTATCTCTACTGAAAATTAGGGTTCCTTAAATACTGACCATTTTACTTAACTGCCAAAGCAAAAAAAAATAATTATTTTAATGCCTCAAATGGGAAAGTGGGCACTATCAGCATCGTTATCAATGACTTCTGCACAAATATGTGAGGCAATAAAGATAATATGACACATGCCATCATATCAATCAACTGCTAGTTGAAAAATGAAATAAACAAGTGAGTTTCATAAATTTGTGGGCCCAGTCACTAAGTCGTGTCTGACTCTTTGCAAACCCATGGACTGCAGCCCACCAGGCTCCTCTGTCCATGGAATTTCCCAGGCAAGAATACTGGAGTGGATTGCCATTTCCTCCTCCAGGGGATCTTCTACTGCTAGTTGAAAAATGAAATAAACAAGTGAGTTTCATAAATTTGTGGGCCCAGTCACTAAGTCGTGTCTGACTCTTTGCAAACCCATGGACTGCAGCCCACCAGGCTCCTCTGTCCATGGAATTTCCCAGGCAAGAATACTGGAGTGGATTGCCATTTCCTCCTCCAGGGGATCTTCCAGACCAAGGGATCGAATCTGCATCTCTTGCAATGGCAGGTGAACCACTGAACCTCTTATCAGTTTTACTTTTTTTCTCCCTACCTTAGCTTTAAAACACACACACACACACACACACAATTGATTTCTTTCAAAAAGGTTGATTAAATTCTCAATACCCCATTTCTCAACCTGCTAAAGAGAAGTTAACAGTTGCTTCCTATAGGAGTATTCTTAGGTCATTAAATAATTTAATGATGCTGGGCAAGGGGCAACTCTCCTCTGGCTTGCTTTTCTCATTTCTCTAATTAGGGGACTGAACTCCATGATCAAGGTCCCTGGCAGCTCTAACAACTTGTCAGTTTGGGTACAGCAACAAAGAATATCACCATTAGCACATACATCTCAAAGGTTAATAGGAAGTCTAATACTTAAGGCAGTCACTGTAAAATTAAAAGGATCTGTACCCATAAATACTACTTACAAACTTCAGGAAGTCACTACTGCAACATGGAAAAAGTAAACCAGAAATATTACATGGAGATGTTCATAACAATATTCAGTGGAATGTACAGGGTATATATGTATACATAACTGCTTATAAGACTGTAATGAAATAAAACCAAAATGTTAACAATGGTTAACCTATGGATAATGAAATGAGTTATAGTTTTTCTTTTGTATTTATATTTGAGCATCTATAATTTGTATAATCATAAAAGTTAACTTTTATAAACCCATTTAATTCAATCTAAATTGTACCATGTGACTGCTTACATTTTTGTAATGAAGTATTTCCAGATTAATGTACAAATATACAAATAAAGACCTAAAAGACACGATTTAGCCAACTCTCCCAGAAGGAACTTCCACCATTCGGCCTGGACTGCGTGGAATACAGCGATGGAAGAACATCTGTGGTTAAGTAATAGATTGATTTGGTAACAGTTACAAAACCAGCCCTGGGTCATGCTTGCTGAGTAATCCCTAAGATTAGGCATGCTCACTAGGACGAACAGTTTTTTCTGTTTTATTTTTTTAAAGGGAGGAAGGGAAAGCAGGTTCCCCAGTCTTATTACCTTTTTTAGATAACAAGCACTCCAAAAAATCTTCTTTGAACTGCCAAAATAAATCAAAATTTCTAGGTGGAGAAGTCTCCGTCAATCAAATGAGACCCAGCAAGTCTCAAGATAAACTAATAATAGCAATCTGTTACACACTTACTTAGCTGCGCCTACTATGCTAGTCCCTAACTAGCACAAAGGACTTCAAAAACTCCAGCTATGAAAAGAACAGGGTGGAGCCAGAGTTCCCTCAGCGTTGGCAGGCTTCATTCTCAGTGGAAAAGTAACTACCCATTCTTATCTTTGTGGTTTCTCTCTACTGGTGCACCCTCCCTCATCCGAAACCTAAAAATATTTGCCCTGTGTTTTAATCCCCACATCCCCATATATTATATAATACATGTTCACTCTAGGAATCTGGAAATTCAGAAAAACAGGGCAAAGGTTTCTATTTACCTAGAAACATCCACTGTTAAAAAGGTGATGTGTTTCGTTTCAATTTCTTCTATCCATATGAAACCTATAAAGTTAGAGGGCTATAGTTTACACAGGATAGACCTGCCTATTTTTCATTTCTGATATTTCATGATCATAACACCAACAACTTTTTAAAAATAAAGAACTGGTTCCTAACTAACATTTTCAGAGGATGTGGCAAAATGTTCTTCAGGGTCCTCGACCTTAGCATAAAGCTAGGGATTACCATGTATTCAACTGAGAAGACCAGTGTGTACCAAAGGCATAATTTCTATCTGACATCAGGTTATAATGATATATAATACTCTTAGATAATGTGTAAGTATTTAAACAGAATTATGAAGTGAATGGTCTCCATAAAATACTGTAAATTCAAATTTTTGTTTCTATGTTTTCAGGTAAAAAGTTTTGCTTTGCACAATGAAAGATTATGCTTCCAATTGTAATGCATTTGAAATCAACCTGCTAACAAAGGAAGATACAAAATACATTGCTTATAGGGAAATAACAACATAGAAGAATGATAGGTTAACAAACAAAAGGTCTATGCTGTAGTCCAACTTCCACAAAACTTGGAAAATGTTTTTCACAGACAACAGAAATGAAAGACTATATACCAAAGTGTTCACAGTGATTATGGTTAGGTAGGTAGGATGAGGGCTTCCCTGGTGGCTCAGACAGTAAAGAATTCACCTGCAATGCAGAAGATTTGGACTGGACTGCTGGATTGGGAAGATCCCCTGGAGAAGGGAAAGGCTATCCATCCATTCCAATATTCTTGGGCTTCCCTGGTATTCTTGGGTTCAGACAGTAAAGAATTCACCTGCAATGTGGGCGACCTGGGTTCAATCCCTGGGTTGGGAAGATCCTCTGGAGGAGGGCACAGCAACCCACTCTAGTATTCTTGCCTGGAGAATCCATATGGACAGAGGAGCCTGGTGAGCTGCAATGCATAGGGTTGCAAACAGTTGGACACAACTGAGCAAGTAAGCACAGCACAGCACAGGTAGGATGAAGAATTTATCAATACATTCTGACCTTTATTTTTTAAGAGATACTTTTGCTAAAGAGAGAAATGTATATAGAACACAGACCACTTTACAGGCAATCTCATATTTGTCAAAGAAGCCAATGGAATAATGAGAAACAGATGGACATTTGGCCAATGAAAATCCTATTATACAAAACACACTTCTAAGACTTCCTGAGAAGGGTCACTGATGGTAGCAGCTCCACCTTCTAAATTGGTGCGGTGGCTCACAGGTGTGGCTTGCCCTCACCTTGGGCACAGCTGGGCCGACCTGCAGGAATGGTGCAGGTTTGGCTCTAGAAACTATTTTCAGTTTCAAGATATACCACAGAATCCTGAATCTAAAAGGGAACCTTGAAAAGTTCAGTCTGACACAGGCTTGCACAATATTTAAACATCCCTAACTGACCACCAGCTTCAAAATACCATAACCCAGCTTTTTTTTTTATTATCCTATATCCTTCAGTTAGTTATCCCGGATTTCCTCTCTCAAAACAGTGGGTGAAAACACATTTATTTGGAAAACAGGATGATAGGAATAGATAAGGTCAGAATTAGACAAAACCATGTCTGAGTCAGTTAAAAATTTAAAGTGTTGAATATTTTTAAATCACCACTATTGAAAGGATTCTTTAATAAAATTCTGTTCCTCTGACTCTTCCACTCCTGACCAGCAGGGCCAGGGTCCTAATTGAGGAGTGAAATCACTTCTAGATTTTGGAAATATCTGGAACCATCTTATCCTGCCTACCATCTCTCTCTCATCTCCCGCTTCTGTCCACCCTAACCTGCACACACAGACCATGTAATTCACTCTGACCCATCACTTTCACTGGGCCACCACTCAGGGATTCTTTAAGCAGAAGCCAGAGCAGCGTTCATGAGAGATGTAGAATGAGGGAGTGGGCACTGTGGAAGCAGGAGTTCCCCCTGAGCTAACTGCACCAGGTCTGACGCAGGCAATACTGCAACCGAATCAGGTGGGGTGCTTGTTTAGAAACGTTAGTTCCTCATGAATGTTCACGGCAGCATTGTTCATAAATGCCAAGAAGAGGAGAAACAATCCAAACATTTACTGACTTCAAGATAAATAAATATGGTATACCTACACAATGGAAAATTATTTGCAATAAAAAGGAATGATGTACTGACACATGACAGAACATGAATTAACTTTGAAAATACTATGCAGGGGGGAAAAGCCAATCCCAGAGGGTCACGTATGGTATAGCTTCCCTTTTATGAAACGTCCATCATAGGTGAATTTTTAGAGACAGAAAGTAGATTGGTGGTTGCCAGGAGGTGCAGGGAGGGCAAGAATGGATATGGGCTTTCTGTTTGGGTTGATGAAAATATTCAGGTGTTGCTTACACAACTTTGTGAATATACTCAAAACCACTAAATACACTTTTAAGAGTAAATGTTATGTGAATTTTAGCTCAAAGTGCTATTAAAAAAATTAAGTAAAATAGGGGTTAAAATTAGCTGTTTTTCAACTAGAATCTCTTTCCTATATGGCAGTAACTTTTCCCTAGAAATGCTTATGGCTACATAAAAGGAGCAACCTAACTTGCTTATATTCCACTGGTCTTTGTGACATCGAAGGCAGATACCTTCCCAGGAAACTATAAGAATCCAATGACTAAGAGTACACCAAATAAAGATGCTATAATNTTGGGTGGGGGTGGGGTAGAGGTGGGGGGGGGGCATGACAGAGTGACTGCTAATAGGTAGTACAAGGTTTCTTTTAGAAGGTAGAAAAATGTGCTAAAATTTGATAATGTTGGTAACTGTACAACCTTGCCAATATGCTAAAATACATATATATTGAAAT
This sequence comes from Aepyceros melampus, assembly GCA_006408695.1. NCBI lineage: Eukaryota > Metazoa > Chordata > Mammalia > Artiodactyla > Bovidae > Aepyceros > Aepyceros melampus. The sequence goes on from SJXQ01012311.1 coordinate 249,136, forward strand.
TGACATCTTAAATGAGTAAACTGTATGATGTGAATTTCTTCTCAATAAAGCTGTTTAAAACTCCAGATCCTTCAATTCCACCTCAGAACTACTAAATCAGAATCCCCAGGATTCCGTCGACCTGGATATCTTCCCTCTGAATAAGAGCAGGTGATGTGCATTTTCAGAAAAGTCCTAAAATACACTATACCATGTCTTAGATCTTTCCTAATGCTATATATAGAGGCTAGGTATCATATTCTGTAGCTCAAAAACACTTTTCAGGCCAAAAAGATCCTCAACCGTCTCCTGCCTATATAAATGTATTTCCTACTCTGTCCACACAACGCTCCCTCCCACCAGTGTCACGACTCCCCAGGAGCATGTGCTGGCTGAAACTGTGCATCACGTTCCTCTCCTCTTTCCTAGAACATTTACCTTTGGCCCAAGCCTTCAGTTCAGTTCAGTCCCTTAGTTGTGTCTGACTCTTTGCGACCCCATGGACTGCAGCATATCAGGCCTCCCTATCCAAGGCTTGTCTGCTTCTTAATGCTACCTCAAGGTTACTCCAGTTTACAATGACTTCCACTAAGAGCTCTTTGGGCCTTCCTTCCCTCAAGTGTGAAAAGGGAGTGATGGACTACTCGACTTTCTCCCATATCTGATAGTTGAGCCTCGCTGAAGACTCAAGAGACCCTCTAGGCAAGCAAATTTTCCTCATTCACTTATTACCTCCAAATAATGTGTTTTGGGCAAACTTCTCCCTGACCTGATGTATGAGGAAGTTAAGTAACAACTTAAGGAAGATTTTTTTTTTTAAAGGCGAGAGAATATGCACCTGTTAAAAGGGTCTCAGGATACTGGTATAGGACCCCGGCATGTGGTAGTGACCAGATATTTGATGCATTCCTTGATACTCAAGAAGTTACTTCTTTAGCTTCAGTCTATTCAGACTTCAAGATCTTCCGTATACAGGAGACTTACACTCTGCACTGCTCCTGTTTGACATATGAAGGTTGCTGTTCTTCTTTGCCAAGAGGACACAATCAACCCTTATCAAAGAGATCTGTAATATGTGTTGGTCTTTCTGCCAGTGATGATGGCTTATGAAAGCATTTGAAAGAAGAGTTGTTAAGGTTACAGGTGCATTCCATGGTCATGAAATGAACAAAGATAACTGGCCCATCTTGTGATTAATCTGCACTCTTTATTTTCTGAAGCAGTAAAAAGTCATTCATCACTGCCTCCCCACCCACATACACAGCACAATGTTAGTGAAATGCCAGAGCACTCCAGCTGACGTTCCTGGAAGCAACACAATTTTGAAAATTGCTCTTCAGTGACTACTTGTGTCAAGATGAATAAACAAAAATTTCACATGTGTTAAAATAAAAGCCTATTATTTGAAGAAGCTAACAACTTTTGTGTTACATTTTATCAGTACAAGATGCGTTCTTATATTTCCAGTAACTGTAGTGACAAAGCTTCATAAAGCTGAATTTAGATGCTCCAAAACAAATATACATAAACACATACATATATGTATACATACATGCATAGATATATAGTCTTTAGAAAAAGCAGTAGGAAATTACAGAACCCATAATCCTATAATGCCTACTTCTAAATCTATAAAATATCAGACTCCTGTAATATGTAATAATTTTTTTCAGATGTTTACAAATTAAGGGAAAATGTATACCTCTTCTTCAAACTGTACTATCTCTTTTCACATGTTGCTGCCGCTGCTAAGTCACTTCAGTCGTGTCCGACTCTGTGTGACCCCATAGACGGCAGCCCACTAGGCTCCTCTGTCCCTGGGATTCTCCAGGCAAGAATACTGGAGTGCCATTCCCTTTTCCAGGGGATCTTCCCAACCCAGGGATCAAATCCACATCTCCTGTGTTGGCAGAGAATTCTTTACCATCTGAGCCACAAGGGAAGAGATAACTAATAAGGACTTACTGCATAGCACAGGGAACTCTATTCAGTACTCTGTAATGGCCTATATGGGAAAAGAATCTAAAAATGAGTGGATATATGTATAACTGATTCACTTTGCTGTATACTTGAAACTATCAACATTGTAAATCAATCATACTCCAACAAAATTTTTAAAATATTTTCCCAAGTTCTTCAGGAGAATTTTATTTTATTCTACTGCGTTGCCACAACTCCTTAACCTCAGTCTTATTTTAGTAAATTATTTCCCAAATCCTTTCATTTTAGTACTAAATGAAAATGAAAACTTAAATTAGCTCTATTATTTTCAGTATCCAGATAAAACAAGGTAAAGAATGGTTTAGTTTTAATCTTGTGAGCTGGAGCCTAAGTAAGGATATCCTTTCAGTTTATTTTCACAATCCCATCATGTTAGATGAGAAAACAAAGTGCTAACGAGTACTACCCTGGAGAATCAGAAAACCTGGGTTATTCTGATTCCACCAAGAACTCTGTGTGTGTTCTAAGCACAAATCCTTCTCCAGCTCCTTAACAGTTGCTATTTGGTGAGAACCGTGGCTTTTTCCTCAAGCCCACTCAAAGTGATTTGGTACTTGCCTGGATTACAGTGTTGAGAAAGCCTCACTTCCCCAGGCCCCAGTGAGAGTTAAGAGATGGCTAACAATGTAGTAAGATTTAAAAATGGAGAAGATCCATCCACATATTTGCCATCCTTTGTGCACCAAGGCTCCCTCTACTCAATCATTCTCAATCAGAACCGAAGTAGTAGAAAAGAGAACATTACATCCAATGCTGGACAAGCTTTCAGACGAAACCCTGGTCTCCACCTCTATTTTGTTCAACATTTCAAAGACAACAGTAATGCCAGAGAATTTTAAATTGACTGTTAAAAATTTTAATCAACACCTAATAATTAAGATGTTAGAATTAAGTACCCCGACTCAACTTATTTAACGGACAGTCGCATCTGACAATTACCACAATCAGAGCACTACTACAAATGAATACATGTTGAAATCATATGTATGACTGAAGTCAGATAAAGGTGAGTAGACAGATCTGGAAATTTCTTCCCTTAGTCTTCAAACGTTTACCGGGTATCTTACGTGCCTGGCACTGTGCAAACACTAGAAATACGGTTTTACACATCTGGCTAACTTTGTAAATGAGCGAAGATTTAAAAAAAAAAACACCTTCAAATAATGAGTAGAGAGTGAGATTTCTCAAACCTCCATGTCCTTGATCTTTACAAAACAGTCTTACTGGAATCTTTTTTTAGTGGTCCAAGACCCTTCTGTCAAAGGTATTAAGATACTGCTATGATTGAAATTATAATCTGGAAGCATCATACTGCTGAGGGTTCAGTAAATCTGACATTCAACTTGTGTGTGGCCATCTACCCACTACCTTCAATCAACTGAGGATTCAGGCCTGACCATCAAAGGGAAGTCCCCCAACCGCGGCAGACGTCCATGCGGCGTTGTTGCCTGCTTCCAGCGCTCACTAAAGAATTCTTACTGTTTTTTCCTGGGGTCTAAGCAATTCCTGTAGTAGAATGTCTTGCCCCAATCTTATACTGTGCTCCTATAACATATATTCTGAAACACGTTTTCAATACATTCTAAAAGATGTGTTCATACATTCTTGATTCATAGATTTCATTCAGAAATGAGAATTCATAAAGGAGATAATTTGTTCTGAACTAATTTTTACTTTACAAAATCCTACAGGTATTAGTTACCGTGAGTTTAAAAAGCTCACAGCACATTGAAAATCCTACTTATTCAAAACTAGTTCTGTGAAATTCAACACCAGGACCAGCCAGTTCTCTCTCAGTGCCTTTTCTGTCCATAAGGGAGCTAATTTCCCTATCACTTAAACCAGAACCCTCAATATTATTTGGCCATTGTCTATGCATCTTTAAAGTCTTATTGCTGGATACATGAATAAAAATAGTTCTTTTTTATACCCTCTACACAAGCTACTTGTTTTAAGATCACATATCCTTAGGAGAATGCCTTCAACACAAATAATGAGATTGCACTTGTACAGCTACCTTTTGTAGAATTTATTTTTAAAATGATTTCTAAATGATTGATTATATTTCAAAACATACTTGTGAAGACTCAATTTTTCAAATTTGCTGTATGTACACTATTGATATATTTCAATTTTTTAAAGCATTTCACAAGGAATTCTAGCACTGTACACACTGCCTGAAATCTACATGATATGAGAAAAGAGGATCTCAGTGGCAATCTAGAAACTTGGTTTAATTTGTTTTGTTACAAATGCTAGCTGTGTGACTTGAGTGTCTCCAAGCCTTCACTTATTTGCAACGTGATGTGGCTGGACTAGATTATCTGCAAATTTCCTTACAATTCTAAACTCTGAGATCCTAACACAGCAATTTCACTGATTTGGGATGAGAGTCATAAATAAAGTACCACTTAAAAGGTATTTCCCCAGGACCTCCCTTGGTCCAGTGGCAAAGAATCTGCCTGCCAATGCAGGTAACACGGGTTTAAACCTTGGTCTGGGGAGATCCCACATGTCTCAGAGCAACGAAGCCCATGCGCCCCAACTATTGAGGCCACACCCTGCAACTACTGAGGCCCTCGCACCTAGAGCCCACACTCTGCAGTAAAAGAGGCCGCCTCGATGAACAGCCTGCACACCACCACAAAGGGCAGCCACTGCTTGCTGCAGCTAGAAAGCCCAGTGCAGCAACAAAGACCCAGCACAACTCATACTTTCCCTAGAAAGCACTTTTTTTTAACCACGTTGTCTTTAAAGAAAAATTACAATAGCCACATAATACTCGTTCAGGTCACACCTTGAATGATACACATTTTTAGGCTGCAGATTTCTCAGGAACTAGATGTGGCAAGCACTTCCCTGGTTCTAATTAATTCCCTGAAAATGTGAATGGCTGAGGCGATAAATGGGAAAAGCTTCAAGAGCCAAAGGCAGAAGTGAATATACTATGTTACTCTTCCTGCTATCTGTGGCCCACGTGTGTCCTGTAGATCCCTGAATGAGGTCAACCCAGGGCTCTCAAACTCTCCTGCAGCCCTCCTGAGGTACAAAAAGATTACAAATGGAGAGTCATTTAATTCTTGTAGCCCCTGGCAAATACCAAAGATTCCAAATCATATTTTTACATCAGCATAAACTTTTCCACCATGAGAGTTTCATTTCCCTTCTAGCATGTTACAACCTATACTAGTTTCAAAAACACAACCTCAGCATTTAAATTTTGCAATGCAATTTTTAAGGTTGTTTTTTTTTTCCTTTTTTTTTTTTTTAACATCAGCAGCACCTTTAGGACTATCTAACCCAATTCCTTATTTTTTAGAGGTCACAGCATTGATTAAGAGTTAGGTCTCCTGCCTCTCAAATTGTTTCAAATTTCTACAAAAATGTTCTACCTAATTTCATACAGGAAAACTAACCAAGTTATACACTCTTTACAACACCCACACACATATACACCCACTCTAACTTACTAAACTCCAAAATGTTAATTATTCCACTGTGTTTCCCCTAGTCCATCAGGTTCTCTGCAAAGTCCCAAACCAGGTAACTAATGAAGCTCACAGAGAAAACAAGTATTACCTACACTTAGTAAGTCTCCAAAAGAACAACAGCACAAGGAAAAGATAATCACACCTAAAATGGTCATTTACAATACAGGCATGGTAAGTTATGTGTCTTAACCAGAAGCATATGACCTGAAAAACAGGAAATCAATATAGATATATTTGTTCTCCAAACAAAGACCACCCAAAACTATCCTCTACATTCCATCTGGATTCTACACTAAATTTTAACCATGTTACTGCCTGATATCCCAGGAAGTGGCCTGATAGAAATGTAATTGCAAGTCCAATGAAAGGGGAGGGGAAACATTTACACCTATACAGAAACAGGAACCAAGTACATGTATCTTTTTTTCTAAATCCAGCCAGGTGATAATTTCCAAAGTATATGCCATGGAACAAATATTTTGCTTCATGCTAACATGCCTTATGTGAAAAGGAACACTATCAAGTAAGTCTGAAAACTGCATTGAATAGCTAGAGGTTCTTTAATGCTGGACTTCAAGAATATGTTCTGAGAATGAGTACAACTTTACCCAAGGGCTGGTGCTTATCAGATAATGATCTTTTGGTAACACTGCTCTAGCTACTTAATAATTTTCAACTCTAATGAAATTATATGAAATTCTACTTTATACAGATTGTCTAATAATATGTAAGTAGCATCTCACCTAGTTTTTCCGCCTAAAGATTGGGCTAAGTTCTCAGGTAAAGAGTCAAAAGAAGGCTGGATCTAATGGTTAATCCTATGCAATTCCTGAGTCTAAAGCCTGCACAATTTTATTTGCCCATACAATGTCCAAATATAAGTCACATTTCCACATTAAAGATGTTTTGAAACTGTCTGCTGCTGCTGCTAAGTCACTTCAGTCGTGCCTGACTCTGTGCGACCCCATAGACGGCAGCCCACCAGGCTCCCCCATCCCTGGGATTCTCCAGGCAAGAACACTGGAGTGGGTTGCCATTTCCTTCTCCAATGCACGAAAGTGAAAAGGGAAAGTGAAGTCGCTCAGTCGTGTCTGACTCTTAGTGACCCCATGGACCGCAGCCCACCAGGCTCCTCCATCCATGGGATTTTCCAGGCAAGAGTGCTGGAGTGCGGTGCCATTGCCTTCTCTGTTTGAAACTGTCTAGTTGTTTTGAATTCCTCTAGGAAGAGAAAACCATTTCTTCTTCCTATTAAAAGGGATCCAAAGCTCAATTTTTCAAGTCTTTAAGGTAACAACAAATCTAAAACATTCACTTTTCCTGGATGAAAGGAAATCACTTTTTCCAAACAACAAAATGCTTTCTAAATCTTTTGCATTTCCTGCCAATATTAGAAGCAAGAAGAAAAAAAAACTCCTCAGGAGACAGGAAATAGTACAAATAGAGAACACACACCTTTAGGGCCCTTCTAATGCTGTACCTGAACACACAGCAATGTGGCCACGCACCTCAAACATTTAAATGAATTACGACCTACAGTTCAACAAAGGAAGCATTTTCTCCCCAGACGAGCATTCCATGCTGCCACTTGTACAGTCAAAACAGTGAAGTTCATTCCTCTAAGTCTGAAGCACTCTCTTCCCTGTTGCATATTATGAGCACTCACAGCTAAAATCATAAAAAATAGAAAGAGGTAGAAGTTTTAAATAATCATACCATCAAGGGGCTGTTGATGTCCAAATGGCTACAAGAGCCAAGAAGGGAATGTTAACGAGCAAAGTGGTTTACCTTCCTTGCTTCTTATTGTGCAAACATGGCCATGAATATATAATTCACATTTACATTTTTATATATTTTAAAAATTAAAGTATGCGCATGATGGCAAAAAACATCGGACAGCCTTGGTATCTCGTGATGGAGACCCCTGCAAGCAGAGCAAACGCCTCTGCTAAACACGGAGCTGACACCACGCTTACAGCCTCTGCTGCCATGTAAGAACACAGGTCCATGCTGCCAGGTTTTCAAGAGAAAGCAGAAACCTTGCTTTATCGGAAATCCCTTCATTTTCAAAAGCTGCCTCCAAATTTTTAAAAACACTGTGCATGCCACATCTCCCAGCCCAGTTTAAAAATTCAATCTCACCCTATTAGATGAAACAACTGGCATTATCCACAGGTGTCCAATCATTTGCCCAAAGCTAGAAATATCATCTAAACTCAGTCTCATCAATGTATAGTACTAGGTATACAATATACCACATGTTGATTCACTTAATCACCACACCTACTGTGGACCTACTAGGGGTTAGATGCTGCTCCAGACCAGTAATTCACCAGCGCACAGGAGAAACAAAAGACAAAAACCCCTTGCTCTGATGGAGTTGACATTCTAGAAAGGAGAAACTTGGGTCTCACTGGAAAAAACCCTAGTGGTGTGAAAAACTAAGGGCAAGAGAAGGGGGTGACCGAGGATGAGATGGTTAGATGGCATCACTGACTCAACGGACAGAAGTTTGAGCAAACTCATGGAGATAGTAATGGTCAAAGAAGCCTGTGTGCTGCAGTTCACAGAGTCGCAAAGAGCCGGGCGCGACTTAGCAACTGAACAACAGCAAAGGAGAAACAATGATCATACCAAGTTAGGTAGCAGTATATAAGACAGTGATACTCTCATATCACCGTGTGTTTAAAAACACACACACACATGAAAAAAGAGCAGGTCGAGTAGAATGAAGGGTACTTCAGAATTAGTCTCATGTCTTATGAAGGTTTTAGTTGAGGCCAAAATCTTTTCTAAGTAGAGATAAGCCTAACACAGCTCACATATAACCAATGCGCAAATTACCTTGTGCATGCCTGTTTCCTTATTCACAAAATAAAGATATTGTTTAGCTGACCTATCTAATGCCCATTATTGTAAGACAATCTTCAGTCACTACTTGAGAAAAGTGAATTTATAATATTTTAATATTATATTTATGATGCAGTATTGTGATTATTTCTAGACATTCAGAATACCTCTTAAACATCCTAAGCACTTATTAGATTCTAATCCTTCAAAAGGAAAAAGCAGCCACTAAAATCATTAACATTTCCTCTCCACTCTAATGTTGACTGATCCAAAGGCCATAGAAGTATAGCAACTGCTATGAATTTTGAGCTACAGTGTGGTGAAATGTAGAAAACTTTTATTTTTTTATGCCACCTGATGCAAAGAACTGACTCATTAGGAAAGACTGAAGGCAAAAGAAGAAGGGGGCGGCAGAGGGTGAGATGGTTAGATAGCATCACCGACTCAATGGATATAAAACTGAGCAAACTCCAGGAGACAGCGGAAAACAGGAGCACAGCCTGCTGCAGTCCACCAGCCACAAACAGTTGGACGTGACTTAGTGACTGAGCAACAATACAATGAACTTTCCTAATAATTTTTTAAAAACCCTTAAGGCCACAGTGCAGTGAAGAAACAGAGCTAAACCTAGGCCGGGGTCTACATGGCAACCACTTTCATTTCACAAAAGATGTTAAGGATTTAATAGTGTCGAAACAAGATTTATAATCCCTGATGATTTGCTTGTGATATCATTTAGAAATGACCACATCCATAAGTATCATAACAAGATGTCAATTTACAGAAGAAATAAAGTTCTTTGTATTTTCCTCCCTTTTTCATTCTCCTGATTAGCAATTACCATTTCCATTTTCGCTTATTTTGAATTTGCTTCCTAACAGCTAATATATTTTACTCTCTGTTAAGTTGCTAGCAATGCATTTTATTGGATCATCTTTACTTTCTAGCACATAAATGGACAGAAAGTCCAGGACATTATCATTGTGAGACGCTCTCCATCAGTCTCCGGTGCTCCTCCATGTCCTGCCAGGTATGCTAAAAGGCAAAGCCTTGACTATTTTGTGTCCAGGCTATTTCTCAAAGTTTTGTTTGTAATGAACGACTTTGACAGGATAATGGCTCTCCTCTAGATAAATCGCAAGTTCACTCACTGCATGCTACAAAAGTAGTGGATTTCCCAAGTAAAGTGGCTCAGCAGTAAAGAATCTGCCTGCCAATGTAGGAGACTTGGGTTAGATCCCTGTATCGGGGAAGTTCCCCTGGAGAAGGAAATGGCAACCCACTCCAGTATTCTTGCCTGGGAAATTCCATGGACAGAGGAGCCCGGTGGGCTACAGTCCCTGGAGTCACAAATCAGTCAGACACAACTTGGCGACTAAACAACAACAACACAGCAGCAGGAACACCACCTCACTGTGCACAGCCCCATCTGGGTGCCCCACGCCACCCATGTGGGACCTGGGGGCAAGGAGGAACTGATGCAAGTACTAGAGCTCACGCTGTTTGGTACACGCTTGGCTCTGGTCCCTTGTCTTCTGCCAACATTGGTAAGACAGTAGCAGGGTCACTATTATCATAAGCAAAATCAAACCCCAGACTCAACAATGTCAAATCAAGTTGAAGAATCACACATTTATTCAGATATGTCATTCTTGGTAAGCTTATATACAACACTTGCAAATCCTCAGACCCTAAATGCATGCCTAATTTCTTCTGTGCTTTATCACTGATGTACACAAACATAAACACACACTACAATAGAATATCCCACTCTGTATTAAGTTTCAGAACTAGTTAATAAGCTCCAATGGAATCCATCTGTCACTAATTCAAGACCTCCTACTTCTAAATGAAGTTAATCAGAGAGCTACATCTGGATGTGAACCTAGTGTTTCCAATCAAGTTTTCCATCCTTTCCCTCTCTGCACAGGAAAGCAGAGTAAGTTCTAGGCAGAGTCCTAAAAGTCCAGATTAAATCACACGTCTCTGGGCCTGAATCTGTTTACCCATACACCAAGAGGGCTGGACCACAGGGACTTGTCTCTTTTTCCAGTTAGAATTCCGATGATTCTACTTTCAGCCTATACATGGGTGGAACATTCCTTGCTGCTTTGTTCAGTGCTGGAGAGGTTTTTGAAGTGTGGTCCTGCTGAAAAGCTGGAGAATGAACTAGATGTCCTCTCAAGATGCCTTCTGGCCCTATAATCCCATGATGTGCTTATAATGGAATTTGGCTATCCTTATAATTAGAAATGTAGCCTGCTGGTCACACATCTGGATCAGATAAATCTGCACAAATAGCATTTCACCAGAAGCATAAATGCCAAGCACATAACAGCTGTGTTGTTACATCAGCCTTGCAAATAACAAGGAATACTATTTATCCATAGAAAGCAAATGACTACAGCAGACAGGGATAAAGCTGATTTCATTCAAATTACTTTGGGGTGGGAGACATGTTTATAAAAGAAAAAAATACATGTTGGTTAGACTTTCAAATTTACAAGATCAGTATAGGAAAGAATTCCCATACGTAAAAGACCACAAATGCCAAAACACTACTTATTTCCTGCCATCCTAGTTAATGATGCGTTTCTTGTTCCGAACTTTTTTAAATGTAATAGGCTCCTCTGACTTGCATGTCAACATATCACAAGAAGCCATGAACCTAATCCACAATTAAGTATTATCAAAGTGTCAACTGTACTCCGGGAATATTCACATCCATAAAAAATAAATGTGCTGCAAGTTAACAATTAATTTCACTCAACCAATGTGCTAGATAATATGAAACAAGAGGAAATTATTTTCCTTAAAAGAAATAAACACTCTTTCTACCCAATTAGGTAAGCATTAACCACCTTACACTTTGAAGTTCATTTCTTAAACCCCAAAACTTAATGTGCTAATCTATTTGCTCTGAGGAACAACTGACAAAAGGCATGACTAATGGCAAACAGGTATGAATACAAAATCTGTCACCTATTACTAACTTTACCAACACAACTGCTCGGTCTTCTAATTTGCAATACTATTAGTAATTTTATTTTCCCCATTCAAAAGTGCATTCAGCTTGTGGGTGATAATGGAGGTTCGTCAATAGTAACAAATGAACTACGCTCGTGGGGGACGCTGATAACAGAGGAGCCTATGCCTGTGTGGGGGCAGAGGAGTACATGGGAAATTTCTATACCTTCCACTCAGCTTTGCTGTGAACCTAAAACTGTCCTAATAAAGTCTTTAAAAATGTATTAAATATATAGACTTTAAAAGATAGAAAGCAACTTTCATATCAACTAAATGCCCTACATTGAAATGTGTATATGAAATAAGATCCTTAGATTTTAATGTATAAAATGTTAAGACTCAGTAAGTCACTTTAAATATAATCACTTTTCATACACAGATTTTTAAAAATCCACAATGTTAGTATAATTACCATTACCTCAAAAATCCAGACTTAAGTTTTGTACAATTTAAAGAAAAAAATAGAGAACAAAGAAAGCAAGCTAACCAAGACCAAAAAAAAAAAACCACAAAAACCAGAGTTACATTTCTGATGAAGAAAATAGTGATAACTGAGAGGTAAATTAAGACAAAAGTAAATTTACATGGTTCTTAAAGGGAGAATCCAAAAGGTAATCAGATTCTTATTTCACATTTTCTAATATTAACTGAAAACTACTAGTAACAACCAGTCTTTGAATGAATCATGAATGAGTACAGGGATTAAAAAAAAGTTGACTAACTAGACAGATGATTCTTTGGAAGAATAATAAGTCACAACTTTCAATCTTTATATATCAATTTTTAAGCTTAAAGCCTTAGACTAAAATGATACCCTGTGGTGGTCAACTAATTGATTTTCTAAAGAATGTTAATAGACTATTTCCAAACACTGGGAAACAACATAGGCAATCGAAATTCTCAACCGATTCTAATTCCTAAGGAAGTCACTATAAGAAAATGAGTTAATATTTCAAAATATTAGAAGAGAATCTAACAGATCCATTATATTTTATATGCAATCACCAAGTAGCCCTCACAGATACAACCAACAGAAGATTCATAGTGTAAACCCTCTTGGGGGCCTAAAGACTTTGACTAAGTAAATATCAACCCTCAACCTGTGATGGGCTTATCAATGAACCACCATCAAAACACAGGTGAGAGCAAGGCCTTCTGGCCTTACGCCAAAGTAAAACATCAGATGGGCAGCTTCCCTCCCTTCAAGGATACTGCCAAAACTTCTAAGGTTCGAACGGATATCTCCAACCTGAAGGATGGGAACTCTCAGGATAAGCTAACAGCTGAGCCACACTCAACTTCTAAAGTCAACTCAGGAAACACCTCATCTTCCAAAGCCCTGGATGCAAGGCAATTAATGAAAATGGGGAGCCCTCCTCTTTTAAAATAATTCTTTCAGGTAATGGAATGTCATTGACAATTAGGAGTGAAATATGAGCTTTTTATAAGGTAAACCTTGTGGGGAATGCCCTGGAGGTCCAGTGGTTAGGACTTGGCTCTTTCACTGATAGACTCGATTCCTGGTCAGGGAACTAAGATCCCACAAGCCATGCAGCATGGCCAAAAGAGAGAAATCTGATTTCTCTGTTTTGATTTTTTTCCATACTTCTGTTTTCTTATTTAGGGGTGTAAACAGATTCCTAATACATATTTTTTAAAATAATGACTTACCAATCTTTTTCTCCTTCTCTATCCTCCATTATTTTAATGTTATTCTTTTGTTTTATTTAGGCTTTGTGATTTCAGACTTAGAACCAAGAATTTGAGATTTTTGCACAGCCACACAGGATTTCAGTTACCAAGGCTGCCAGACCAACAACTAGTCCAGAAGTACGGAAATCCACGCTCTTTTTTCAAAGAAATAGATTTTCTGCTTCGATGCTTTCCAAGAACAATACTTCTCACGATAAGGAAGAGACCCAAAAAAAAAAGGAACCACATTGATCAGAGCTCAGCCTCACTCCCATCCCTCACACACCTCACTTTTAAAACTGCTCTGGGTCCTACCTTTCCTTCAGTTCAGTTCAGTCACTCAGTTTCCCCCCCCCCGCCCCAACAAGTTTTTGCGAAGTTGCCTTTAGGATTTCTTTCTAAGCAGCTTGCACCTTACTTTGCTCATCCTTCACGTAAGTTTTCTTTGGTCTCTAGAGACTAATGGGATATCCTCGGACTTCCGTTGTCTATCTGGGCTAGTGCCACATGTCTAAGGCTTTTTTAAATTTCAGCCAATCTAATCTGAATTTCTCTTTTTTTTAACCACCTTATTGGCGCCTGACCTCCAAAATGTGGAGCTGTGGATAAAGTTTCAAGAGACAGTGTTTGAAATGTATCTGCAAGTTCATTTATCAGGTAGCGGTAAGGCACACTTGGTTCTGTAGAAGACTGTTGTTCGAGTGTGTTGAGATGCGATTTGAGACACGTCAAGGGAAGGGCAGAAACTTTGCAGTTTCTGTGAAGTGCATTATCACATCCTATCCTCAGACCTGATTACATATGGAGTTCTTTGTCACCACGTGATTGAAGATTTTTATAAGATTCAGTGAAGGAAAAGAAAAGGATTCAATGAGGGATGTTCAGCCAGATATTCTTATAGAGCAAACATTTATTTTTACATAGCTAATGAAATCCTTTTCAGGACTCACAAGATGTTATAGTTGTTTTTAAAATCACAGCATCATTCTTACTTTAAATAAAGGCTCTGCTGGTTACACTTAGTGGTTTTATGATCCGTGAGGTAAATACTCTGGAAGTTCAGTGCTGTGTGAAGAGCACTTTAAACTATAATTAACTTTGTCCTGATGACTGTCGATTCATTTATTATACACGTAATACATACTCAGGGTAAACAATTCAAATTGCAAATAGTTTTTTATCCCATTCCCCAAAAGTAACCACTTTAAAGTGGTGTATGCATCTTCCTTGCAAAATATTACATGTATATATGTATACATTTATTTTTACACTAATGGGTTTATAATATGCATCCTGTTGCCCAACTTGTAATTTTTTACTCAGTATATTTCACATTGCCCTATTAGAGGGTTTTGTTTTGTTTTTTAAAGAGCTATGGATGCCTTTACTCAACCAACCTCCTATGAATGAACGTTGAAGTTTCTAGTGTCCTGCTGGTAAAAACAGTGCTGTACATAGGAGTACGTGTATACTATCTTTTCAGACTTCTGCCAGGTTTATTTGTATAATACTTAAAAGTTGTCTTTTCCTTAGAAGTGATATACATTTGTTAGTTGCATCACTTTGCACTGTTACCAGTGGGATGTGATGAGCCTATAAAAATGTTTTAATGCTGTCTGCTAACTCTAGAGGTAATTTTTCACCAAAATAAGTTCTTAATCCCAACCCATAATAGAAATTTCCATGTGTTGCAAAGCAGAACAGCATTGTAATTAGTAAGCTAGTTTAATTCTCCCTCTTCCCTCCAGTTGCTTAAGTCTCTATTGTCAAGCCTAGTGGGGAATCTCTCTTCTATTGAACTAAATACCAATGTCTGGTTCAGCTTGAATTCCAATTGGTGCCTGTTGTAAATCTTTTATCTCTCCCATCACTTTGGGGATAGTTAGCAGCATTCAGCACATTTTCTCATCAAGAACAATTGAAAATAAGTACTGTTACGCTCTCAGTCTCTTTATTCTTAGTGAAAACATTCAGATACTATATTTTTCCTTTCATTGTCTATCCTGGGACTATGTTAACATGTAAAGTAAGTACTATAATATACAATTTTCTTAATTTGACAGAAAAGGTAAATGTTTGAGAGGAAGCTCCCTGGCACCATATAATATAGCACTAAACTCGTCTGTAGATAGAGCTCCTTTCCTAAGTAGAATATTTGAAACAGAAACGGCTGCATGAAATGATACCTTAATACCACCTTCTTCTTTTGCCTTACAAAGTGAAAGTGAAGTCGCTCAGTCGTGTCCTACTCTTTGCGACCCCGTGGACTGTAGCCCACCAGGCTTCTCTGTCCATGGGATTTTCCAGGCAAGAATACTGGAGTGGGGTGCCATTTCCTTCTCCAGGGGATCTTCCCAACCCAGGGATCGAACCCAGGTCTCCCACATTGCAGCAGACGCTTTAACCTCTGAGCCATTGGAAAGTGAACCTTTTATAACTAATCAAACTAAATAAAATTGAATATTACAGTTTGTTGTATCCTCGAAGTCATTGGGCTTCCCCAGTGGTTCAGCAGGTAAAGAATCCACCTGCAATGCAGGAGACACAGGAGACACCAGTTTGATCCCTGGATGGGGAAGATCCCCTGGATTAAGAAATGGCAACCCACTCCAGTATTCTAGCCTGAAAAATTCCACGAGCAGAGGAGCCTGGCAAGCTGTAATCCATGGGGTCGCAAAGAGTCGGACATTATTGAAGCGACTGAGCGCGCACACATACACCACAGCAAATACAGAATTTTTTCTTAACTAAAGAATTGGCAAGGGCTCAGTAAGTATTTGTGTAATTTACTCAGTCAAAATAAAAATACTTAGTTGACACATAAATACCAAACTGTTGACTAAGGTGACTTGTTTTGACTCCAGATATGAAGTCAAGTACATTTAAAAACTTACTGTTATATATTGTTGAAATCATTGAATGGCTTCAGAGCTTTTAAAAGATAAAGCTTTTTACATTGTACAAAGTATTTGGTAGGCTTTATTTCTATTAAATCTTAAAGGATTTTTCTCTTTAACTTTACAGAAAAATGTTCCTGGTATTTGAAGAAATGATTTGAATGCCCCTAAGTCCTAAAATTCAGTAATTAACAAAATAAGTTGAATGTCCATGGCATTCATGACTGGACATTTTTCTGTGACATAAGCTTGAGTATTTCACTAATCATATATGCATGGATTTTATATTCTCAGTTGTTTCCAATGACTTATATTCTTCATTGATTCTAGTACGGCACTTGATTTATGAGATTTGAAGGAGGGCAATGCGGGAGACCCAGGTTCGATCCCTGGGTTGGGAAGATCCCCTGGAGAAGGAAATGGCAATCCACTCCAGGACTATTGCCTGGAAAATCCTATGGACAGAGGAACCTGGTAGGCTACAGTCCGTGGGGTTGCAAAGAGTCAGACATGACTAGCGACTTCACTTCACTAACACATTAAAATTTTTACCTGAACCAGAGTGTTCATTAGATAAAAGTTGTTTGTCCTCTCTTTACATTTCTATATACAAGGTAAGTGAAAGTGTTAGTTGCTCAGTTGTGTCTGACTCTTTAGGACCCCGTGGACTGTAGCCCACCAGTCTCATCTGTTCATGGGATCTCCCAGGAAAGAATACTGGAGTGGATTGCCATTTCCTTCGGTTGCCGTTTCCTTCTCCAGGGGATCTTCCTGACCCAGGTGTTGAACCCAGGTCTCCCACATTGCAGGTAGATTCTTTACCATCTGAGTCCACCAGGGAAGCCCATATACAACGTAGGCTTGCCATAAATACGTATGGAATGAGTAAGATGAGTGCATATTAGCATTTCTCCTTTGGGAGGGTTAGATGAGTTCTGCTTTATATTGTGTGATTGTTTTTGATGGTATCAAATGGAATTGAACTTTTATTACGGTGACCCTGCTCACATTTCATTGAACCTGCCTGAGCTAGTGCTAGGAATATTCTTAGAAAAATTCCTTGTATTTGCTGTACTCTAACCTGCTCCGTGCTGGGAATACAACCAAAAAGTGGTACCATTTCTCTCTTTGTGGAACTCCCATCTACTTAGGCTAAGAAAAAGTTATTCTTTTGACTTCACGGCTGTGTTCTTGCTGCCAAACTATCCTGACAGTGTTGTGGTATAAATGTAATAATATTAGATCTGGATTGCCACACTGAAACATATCAAATGGGGAGAACCCTCTTGCCAGAGTCAGAGGTCACACTAAACTCTCATCTAGTGACTTTTAATTTGTTATGGAATAGAGATTAATAAGTTTTCTGAGCATAGTATCTTAGTGAAGAATATTTTTTTCCCCAGAACTTGATTTAGACCACTGAAAAGTTAAATGTTTATAGCATCTACAGGGCAACAGGGGCTAAGCTAGTACAGGGAACAAAAAGACATTTTTATTATACTGTGAGAGAGTTTGTTTAAATGAAAATACCTTTACATAATTACCTCATTTCTGGGTAAATTCAGACCCTTTTCTCTTCTCACCTGTGAATGCTTTTGGTCACAGTTTTCAGCAGTGTTATGTTCCTACATGTTTATGTACTAGAGAGGAACTTGAGGTTATCAGACGATTTTGTATTGTCTTTTCCTCAAAATGTGTTCTTCCCCAAATTCAGATATTGAAAAGTTTGCAAACTAAATAGCACTGGTTGTTTAGGACAGTCGGGCTCCAGAGGTGAAACCCAGAGAGAGCATTCAGTGTCGGGGAGAGTTGGGGTATGGTTAGCCTCAGAAGACCAGAGTTCTTTCCACTATTTATTGTCTGTGATTTTGAGCCAGTTGTTTAACTTCTGAGCCTTTATTTCCTTATCTGTCAATATCCCAGGGTACCACAGAGCACTAGACAAATGGGAAATGTGGATTCAGAGAAGTCCAGTTTTCCTTTGCTTGTCTTCATCGCTTCTGACTAGAAAGAAACTAGGTAAATTACAGGGCACAGTAGCTGTTAGAGTGCAGGCTAGCTCTTTGAATTTAGCCTGCTGAGAAATTAATGTGTTATCTACATGTTATGCCCTTAAAGTGGATAGATGAGAATATTCACTAAGAGACTTCTCAGGGAAAACAGTTCCAAGTGTACTTAAAAGAATGATTTCTTTCCCACATTATTTGCATGCACATGAATTTATTTGTTGTTCAGTCGCTAAGTCATGTCCAACTCTATGCAACCCCGTGAATTGCAGCCCGCCAGGCTTCTCTGTCCATGGGGATTTCCCAGGCAAGAATACTGGAGTGGGTTGCCATTTCCTTCTCTAGGGGATCTTTCCAACCCAGGGATTGAACCTGCATCTCTCACATTAGCAGGTGGATTGTTTACCACTGAGCCACCAGGGAGGTCCACATGAGTCTATACCTCTCTTCAGTTTACTTTTGTAGGCATCATATACTTAGGTCTTATATTTTGATCCACTCTAACAATCTACCTTTCAATTGGTGTCAGGTTTTGTTTTGTCTTTAACTGTTTTACAGTTCACTCTCATTATTTATGTGATTAATGGAACAGGGAAGAAGTGTCCTGAGTTACAAAACCTAGATTTCTAGATCTATTAAAGTGATATTAAAGAAACGATACTAAATTTTCTGGCCAACTTTCTCCTGACCTTTTATTTATGTATATAAAATGATTTCAGTATAATCCTTGCCTGAAAGAAAATGTAGCATAAAGAAGTTGAATACTTGCCCTTTCTCTGACTTGCTTCATCTGAGCTTGTTTCTCTGGTGGTTATAAGTGATAATTTGAACCAGTTCTACATCATCTGATCAAAACAATGTTGACAAAATAAGCAGTTTTCCATGATGGAGGAGGATATGGAGTGAGCACTTAACTTGGCAGCATGGGAGCCCATCACATTGATCAAGGTTTTGGTTCTCTTAAGCCTTGAGTTTTTGTTTTGTTTTTTTTCTTTTAATTATTTTAATTGGAGGCTAATTACTTTACAGTATTGTCATACATTGACATGAATCAGCCATGGGTGTACATTTGTCCCCCATCTGAACCCCCTTCCCAGGCCTTGAGTTTTATCAGAAGAGCCTAAGATCCTGTACATCAGAAAAATCTATTTAAGAAGGGTGGAAAAGATCTTAATTAAGTCACTTATTTGATATTTTCCCTTTCCTGGCCTGTCCAAAGTATGTTCTGTCACAGGAGAAAACTTCTACCAGACCTAGATTGGTGGACTCCTCATCCATGAATCTTTCCTGCTCTTCTTGTCATTTCCTTTCACTGGTATACTCGTGAAGTTTTCTAACATGATATTCCTATCTTTAATGTTTTTCATATAGGAAACCTATGAGAATATCCCAGGCCAGTCGAAGATCACATTCCTTTTACAAGCCATCAGAAATACAGCAGCTGCTGAGGAGGTACTTTTTTAATACCTGAGAAATGTGCCTTTTTTTTTTTTTTTTTTTTACAAACAAGTTGGGTTATCAGATGGTGGTCAAAGCGAGTAATGTGGACTGTTTACCGTGTAGACGTCACCAGAACCTGAACTTAATTCGCTGTGAAAAGCTACTTGGAATGATAATTTTTTTAAATACTCTGTTTTAAGGGTAAGAATTTCTTTTTTTCCATGTAAGATGGTGTATCTCGAATGTTTTCGAATTAATGGTTCTTAAATAATTACAGACTGAACTTCCCTGGTGGCTCAAATGGTAAAGCGTCTGTCTACAATGCGGGAGACCCAGGTTCGATCCCTGGGTCGGGAAGACCCGCTGGAGGAGGAAATGGCAGTCCACTCCAGTACTATTGCCTGGAAAATCCCATGGACAGAGGAGCCTGATAGGCTATAGTCCATGGGGTCGCAAAGAGTCGGACACGACTGAGAAATAATTACATAGAAATTATTTAAGTGATTTTTTAATAGCTATAAAAATTTTTCTTCCCAGGAACAGTTCATTCTAAAGGAGGAAGTTGAGTTCAGTGTTCTAATGTGTTGCCAAATGAAAAAACACTTTTTGTCTTTGAAGTTTTTACGCTTAAGCTATCTCTGGATGGTGAAGAATTTGTGCTACAGATGCGTAAGAACAAGGACACACTTTGTTAGAATCATTTAAAAATCATGATTTTTAGCAAATTACCTAGCTTCTGTGCTAAATTCAAATTTATAGTCTGTTACTGCTCTTCGATTCATTTAACAGCCAACTTTATCTTTTCAAAAGTAATATCCTTGTATATAATGAATGTTCATTGAATAGCCTCCCTCATGGAAAAGGCATCAAAATACCCAATTCTAGAAAATTTACTCCAAGTAAAAAACATTGCCCTAGAATTTTGTAAAGTGATACTTTATTGCTAGCAGTCACATTAGATGTAAAATACTTCTATTAACACATGATGGAAATGAAGTCACACTCATCTTATAGTGTTATACCTGCCGTCTAGTAGGTCAGTTTAAGCTGGCAATTTAGTGCTTTCCAGTAACACTTAGGAAACACTATAAAATTGCCTCAGTTTTTTTAAAACAGGTGATAAAAGACACTTCTTCACCTTTGTAACATACTGTTTTTTTTAATTCAAAATAAATGTCAAATGTGAGGAACATAGAAGTAACTTAAATCCCTAAAATAGTTGGCTGTTTTAATTCTTGAAGATCGATGCAGGTTAGCTGTGAAATGTTTTCAAGCCAAGAATAATGTGAAAATTATTGAATTTTATCTTTAAAAACCTATGTTCAACCCTCTAGATCTTAATTTGATTTATGAGCTAGCCTCAGAACCTTCATAAGTCAGTGTATATGTGAGAAGAATTGCACTAATTTTAACCATTGTTTAACCTCTCTGAGGGGCTTCCCTGGTAGCTCGGACAGTAAAGAATCTGCCTGCAGTGCAGGAGACACGGGTTCAGTCCCTGGGTTGGGAAGATCCCCTGGCAAAGGGAATGGCTACCCACTCCAATATTTTTGCCTGGACAATCCCCATGGACAGAGGGGCCTGGTGGGCTACAGTCCATGGCATCCGCAAAGAGTTGGACATGACTAAGCAACCAAGCACTGTGTATAGCAACCTCTCTGAATCCTTTGTAGAGGATAAATTTTTCTCTCTGTCAGAAGTGATTCAAATAAGATTCAGATAATGGAAAAAGTGGCAGATTTTATTTTTATGGCTTTTTGTTGTCACAGTATCAAAATAGTTACAGTGATCCATGAGTATCTGCAGTCCAGAAAAAAAGAACATGAAAAATCCAGTTTAATATTTTCAGTGGTTTATTGACTTATGATAAAATTTTTAAATGGCATTTGTTTCAGCTTTCTTTTAATAATCTGAAGGACTATTATGTAGGAAATGCCAAATTTAAATACATTTTACAGATTTGAAAATGGGTTAGTAATACACATGCTGAGATCAGTACTTCTTAGGTGTGGGGAACTTGTAATATTTATTTGCATGAAAAATATAAAAACAAATGGATTTGATAACATTTTATGTAAGAGGCTAATGAAAGGGTAATACTACAGTAAGATAGGCCAGGCTAGGAGCATAAGATTGAATAGGAAAGGTACTTCATATACTGGAATGAGAGCCAGGTAGAGCATAGGAAAAGACTTCTTATAGGGTTTTGACTTATATAAGATTTGCTTTTCTCCAAAGAGAATATTAAAAATAGAAATTAAAGACAGGTTCATCATTACCAAGATTCAAAGTATAACATGCTCAGGACTTTTCCTCAGCTATAAACAAATAGCTTTTGTGTGACATTTTCTGTACAAAAGACTAATGTGATTAGAAAGATTTTTATATTTTTTATGTATTTTACCTTTTTTAAAAAACAAAATGCTTTTGAAATGAACTGTAAAAATAGAATAGTGAAATATATCAATGGCAGAGTGAATGTAGTTTGTTGGAAATTTTTTCTCCAGTAAGACACGAGGTCATTAACAACGTTATCTATTTATAGGCTAGACAAATGGCTGCCGTTCTCCTAAGACGTCTTTTGTCCTCTGCATTTGATGAAGTCTATCCAACTCTTCCCACTGATGTTCAGACTGCCATCAAGAGTGAGCTACTGATGATTATTCAAATGGAAACACAGTCTAGCATGAGGAAAAAAATTTGTGATATTGCTGCTGAACTGGCCAGGAATTTAATAGGTGTGTATGCAAATACAGTTAGCATTATGTTACAGAAGAAAGTGAGTACATATTTTTTTTTGTTTTAGTGGAATCTTAGAGAACGAGTCACAAGTACTTGAGTATCATTTATTCTGTTCGAAATGAGAGTGATTGTTGATTTTGAATTTAAAACCAAACATTACAGATGGTGTGAAATGCAGACATAATTCTTACCTCTTGATCTTCAAAACCATTTCTCTGTAGAAAAATAATTTTCTAGTTTACTTTACAATTGTCAGTTTTATCTTCCCCTTAATCTGTAGTTTTGAAAGCATAGTCTAACTTACAAACCTGGCAATAGAAGTAGAAATCATGGACTCCAGGTGATTTTGTGCTGTTATATTTGTGTGTATAAATTAGGCACATGTGCTTATTATACTACTATAGTTTGTTATTCAGTACCACAAAATATTTTTAGAAATTAAAACATTTGAAAATGCATTTATCAGCAGCCAGAACTTCTTCCGGTCACACTTAAAACATTAGTAGTATAAATGGATATGCTGTTACTTTTTTTTTTTTTGACAGAATCATCATAAACTTTATTCACTTAGGTGGTATTTTTTAAAAGTTGAAAAGAATAATTCACTAAGATAAGGCTAACTTGGAGAATATTTTTAGTCGTGCTTAGTAAATTATGACATGACTTTTTAAATCTCCTTTCCTGGTGGCTCAGTGGTAAAGAATCCGCCTGCAATGCAGGAGATGCAGATTTGATCCCTGGGTCAGATCAGAAAGATCCCCTAGAGAAGGAAATGGTAACCCACTGCAGTATTCTTACTTGGGAAATTCCATGGGCCTAGCAGCCTGGTGGGCTGCAGTACATAAGGTCACAAAGGAGTCAGAGATGCCCAAGCAACTAAACCACCGCCACTAGTAATGCAGATGTTCAACTTAACTGATACAGCCAGTTCTTAAAAATTAATAGGAAATGTGTTAAGTTTTTAAGTAATTTCTAAACCTGCAGAAACTTGAATTTTTAAGTAACTTGGGGAGTTCTGTTTTCAAGTTTTTTGCAGATGAAATTTTTATAGGTTACATCACTCCTAACTCAGAATCCCTTAATAATGGAAAAAGTGCTCTCCGCATAAATTTTTTTGTCATCCCACTTCTCCTTTCAGAGAAGTTCAGCAAATATGGGGGCTTCCCTGGTGGCTCAGAGGTTAAAGCGTCTGCCTCCAATGCGGGAAACCCGGGTTCGATCCCTGGGTTGGGAAGATCCTCTGGAGAAGGAGATGGCAATCCACTCCAGTATTCTTGCCTGGAGAATCCCATGGACTGAGAAGCCTAGTAGGTTACAGTCCACGGGGTCGCAAAGAGTCGGACACGACTGAGCGACTTCACCTCACCTCACCCTCACCTTTTTAAAAAGAAAAAATGCATAACTTGTCTATATTCTCTGTAACTCCTAAGTTCTTTGTGACAGTAAAACCAACAAGTCTGAACTGGTTCAGTAGATTTTTATGTTCATTTTTATCGCAAGGTATCACAAAAATCTGTGTTTTGAAATCTGTTTAAAATGTAAACACATTGATAACATCCTGTAGCACTTAAAACTGCAAAACGTGAGCAGAATCTGGGATTCCCATTCTGCAGTTTGTAAGTAATAAGTATTTTGGTTTTAAAACTTATCAGATATTAACGTTGCCTACTTTTTAGCCTAATCTTTAATAGCAATAATATATGTGAAAGATTCAACTAGTCACATAGTCAAAGTGTGCTTTTTTTCTCCAAATCCCCCTCCTGAGAAATAACCACCACCAATACCTGTGCTTCTGTAACCCAGATTTACACAATTGTTTTTTACTAGATTATAATGCCATTTTATGGTTGAAGAAGTTGATTTCATTAAAATGTTTGTAAAAACAGAGCAAGTGACCCTTTCTATAGCCACATATTTTGAATGAGGCTTCTGAAATGAATTCACCATCAATATTTTGAAGTTTAATTTACACACCTTATGCCTGGATTTCTTTAACTTTTAGATGAAGATGGCAACAACCAATGGCCTGAAGGTTTGAAGTTCCTTTTTGACTCTGTCAGCTCTCAAAACATGGGACTGCGGGAAGCTGCCCTTCATATTTTCTGGTATATACATTGGTCTGATATGTTTGGGAAAATTTAATGTTATGAGAGCCCGAAGTGCATTTTAATTGATTGTTTTACTCTAGTTTAACTTTTTAGCCTTAAAGAATGCCTCTAGATAACCTTTGTACTTTGTTGGAAGCAAAATTGGAAAGAATAAAGATTTTCATTTGATATAATGAATCTTTTTGTTATACAAGGAGTCTTTGCAATTTTTATTCCTTTCCTTTTATGATTCTGAAAAAATTTCTGGGACAGTTTCTTCTTCAAGAGATTAACAGTACCAACTGTAACTTTTAGAAAGCCATTCTAATATTAGCATCTGAAAGAAAAGAACGAAAATGGTGGTGAACCCTCACTGTCTTGGTCTGTGGCCAAGCTTTATAAAAATGTATTATTTTATTACCTCATTTATAAGCAGATGATCTAAGTTTAGAATTAAATGATGGTCTGCATTTAAAAAATGTGGCCTACTGTACAGTTCTATTGCATTTAAAATAATAATATATAATTGGACTTATAACTTACCAAGATCATATACTTTTTTTTTTTTTAACAAGATCTACCTTGAACCTCTAAAGAAGGGTAGATAGTACACCATTTTCTACTTTAGTTGTCAAAATGTATCTTGTTTCTATCAAAGGTCCAAACTGGAGAATTAAGTAAAGGTATTCAGTTTAATTATTTACCAAATTTAAAATAGAGCAGAATGTGGACTGCCTGGATACCAAGGCTGGAAGCAGCTTGTGAGTGTGGTTAGTGTAGTTACCCCTGAACCCCCAGTGCTTGCTCTTGTCCTGTCCTGCACTCTAGATCAGCTTCCTGCTGAGACAGCAGTAAGGGTAAAGCAGAGACCTGGGAAGGTGTACGCCTGAGTCCCCTCTTCTCCCAGTCTGATCTCCTCTGCTGCATTTGTTTCTGTTTAGTCAAGCCCAGAGTAGAATTGCTTGGAGGTCAGGTAGTTGATGTTCAACCTTAGGGATTAATGTAAACTATTGAGTCATGTAAATAAACATAAAATTAGATGTTCTAGCTGACACCTTACTAAGATAGAACATAGTTTTCAGAGGATGTTTTCTATCATTTTTTCAGGAACTTCCCAGGAATTTTTGGGAATCAACAGCAGCACTACTTAGACGTCATCAAACGGATGTTAGTTCAGTGCATGCAAGATCAGGAACATCCATCGGTGAGTAGATTTCCATTCCATTAATATTAACACATAATTTAATATAGCATCTAATTTGTGAAAGAGTCTATATGTGTTTAGAGATTGTCTTGGCTCTTATACTTGAAAATATAAATACTAGTTTTACTGATAAAGAAAATTTCGTCTTGTGGAAGGAAACTTGAATTTGCACATCTGTCAAAAATGGTCTCATGTTTGGCATTTGTCCTGTCTTCATTTTAGATCCGAACATTATTGCTAGAGCTACTGCTGCGTTTATACTTGCCAACGAGCATAATGTTGCTCTGTTCAAGCATTTCGCAGACTTGTTACCCGGTTTCTTACAGGTAAGAAAATAGTTTAGGTGATAATTATATCCTTAACTAGTTTTCTGTTGCTTAAATTCTCATCAGAGTTCTGTATTGCATTCATTTATTCATTAAATATTTATTGCCTGCTGTGTACCAACTAAGGATACAGCAGTGAACAAACGAAACATGCGCATTTCTTAATATTTTTTGCCTTTGATATACCTTGGGTCTCTTCGTTTCAAATTTTTTCTTTAAGGCAAATGATAATAAGCAATATATGCTTATTATTGAGTATATGTTCACAGTAGGTTATTTCTATTAGAAAACCAAATAACCTATGAAATGCTCATTTTACAGAAGGAGAATCTAAGGAGGGGATAAGAAACTTGCCCAAGGTCATGGTCTTGAGGGGTGCATGGTGGAGTTGTGCATAGTTGAAACCCAGATTGGACCAGAGTCTTTACTGTTAAATACAGGGCTTGTGACAGTTTGTATCACAAAGTAATATTATAGTTAAACATTACTGGAATCCAAGGGTAAATTATTATTTTAAGGACATCTGCCCCAATGAGAAAGTAAAATAAACTTGGGGAAGTTAGAGTAACTGGTTTCAACCTTGTCAGATATCAAACCTCCTTTTATAACAAGTATTTTATAATTTTCCATATTCTCTCTTAAAATGAAATGCATTTTTGTGCGTACAGCTCATGTATGCACATAAGTTTTTAAAATATCAATGTATGGTTGTAAGTGGATACAAAGGAAAAAAAGAAAGTAATCTCTAGTAAAATGACATGGTTTTCCACATATAAATGCTAGGCCCTGACCCAACAAAGACATAGGAGACTAGGTGATTTCTACACGGTCTAAATGAATGCAGTAGCTAAAAATTCGGACTGAGAGAGAGAGATCGTTGGCAATTTGAACACCATGATTTCTGTTACTGTTGGTGTTTTGAACTGGTGATTCCAGAAAAGGTACAGTTCCGAATGAAACAAAATATGAGTTCCTTCTTTATTTGTACAGTATCTGCATTTTACGGAAGAAGTATATCATAGTACATTAAAACCAGGCAAAAAGGAATTTGTGAGTTAAAGTCTAGGTTGAGACCACTATAAATGAGGTTTTTTATGTATGTGTTTGACATAATCTTGTAAAGATGCATGATAAGGTCAAATGAATTCCTCATAAGCGTTTGTGTCACAGGTGTGGGACATCTAGTACCCCAGGCTTTCCACATCCTAAATCTTGTGACAGCCAAAAAAAACACCTCCTGAGAGAGAGAGTGCCCTACTGAGAGCCGGATTAGAGAGGGTTTAGGGAAACTGAAATGGCAACCCACTCCAGTATTCTTGCCTGGAGAATCCCAGGGACGGCAGAGCCTGGTGGACTGCCATCTATGGGGTCGCACAGAGTCGGACATGACTGAAGTGACTTAGCAGTAGCAGCAGCAGGGAATCTGAAACTAAAAAGTTAATATGTGATGGAGTTGCTCCCAGGACTTAGTAGAAGCTGTTTTTCCCATGATACTAAGCTGGAAATATAGTTTAGTCAATGATAAAACATTAGCTGATGAAACATTCTATTGTTTTATATTACCGACACATCTTGACTTACTATTTAATTTCATATTTTTCTTGTCTGAATTTAGAGTAAGTTAAAATGTTAGCCAGAACTTCTAGGAGTAATGGCTGTGATATAGGCAAAGGTAGATACAGAATGCTACATTAGAGTTCCACAGTGACTGAACTTATCATTAAAGAGAAATACAGTAATATTGGACACTTTAAATATATCATAGGATCTAGTATTTACTATCTGTATGAATATTGGAAGGACAGAGAAAAGGAAATTCCATCTAGTTATGAAAACACTTCCTTGCCGGTCTTAAGTTTTGTTGTGGTTATTGGAGATTGACTGGTTCAAAATTAAAATATAATCTTTATATTATACGTTTCTAATTAACATTAGAGGAAAATATGTATGTAATGTAGGTAGAACATCTGTGTAACGTTGATTGCAAAGTTATTTATTGAAAAACAGTATGCTAGTGTTTCTCTGCTGTCCTTGCCTCTTGATATTCTGGCTAATGAAGCATCATAAAGTGACTTTTTTTAATCTATTTCATCTTTTCTAGGCTGTAAACGACTCTTGCTACCAGAATGATGATTCAGTCCTAAAATCCCTTGTTGAGATTGCAGACACGGTTCCAAAGTATTTACGTCCTCATTTGGAAGCCACTTTACAGCTGAGTCTAAAGGTAAATTAAATACTGCAGTGAATGTTCTGTTTCTTGTTTTCAATGAATCAATTGCTAAATGTGTACAAATATATCTCCTTTTTAGTTGTGTGGAGACACCGGCCTCAATAACATGCAGCGCCAGCTTGCCCTGGAAGTAATCGTGACCCTCTCTGAGACTGCAGCTGCTATGTTAAGAAAACATACCAATATTGTTGCACAGACAAGTAAGTCACAAGTCTAAATAGGTGGCAGAATTGTCGGGTAGGTTTGCTGAGAGTTGTGCAAGGCCACAGATTTATTGGAAGAGTGAACGTCCTTTCAAACTCAGGTGAATCCGTGAAAATGCAGCAATACATTCTTAACTGCATAGGCCCAACATGACGGGCATGCTTTGTCATACTGGGAAGTAAACCAAAAGACATATAAGACCTCTGGGGAAAATTGGGTGACACATCGAAAGACTAATAAGAGAACCCAGTGTCAATACCCTTCAAATTAACCTAAAAATTCAGTATAATTTCAGCCAAAAATTATAATAGAATTGGTCATGATAAGATAGAGTCTAATGTAGGGCCTGGAGTAGCCAAGACAGTTTTGATGACTAAAGTGCAGGTCTGTCAGCTATGAAGATTTAGTTTGTTGATGGTGCAGCTATAGACGGATGAATCAGATAGGACAGAGTGGCCCAGGAGCAGATCCACTCACGTGGAAACAAACTGAACTTTGATAATTCATCAAAGATAGTTTGCACAACTGGTTGTTTCTATGGAAAAACATATTCGAACCTCAGTTTTCAGTTAATTAGACATGAAATAATTCAGATACATTTTACACGTAAAGCTTAATAGTAGAAAGTGATTTTTTTTTAAGACAGAATCAAAACCATAAGTGCAAAACATTGCTAAATTTGTACTAAAACAGTTTTTTGACCAACCAAATATACCATAAGTGAGATCGAAAGATAAGCCAGACTGGAAGAAAGTAGTTGAGTGTACACATCAACAGACTTTTGGTGTGGGGAAAACAGTGGTTGGAAACAGGAAGTTCACAAAAGCTATAGCTGTTGAACACTGTTCAGTCTCAGTAAACACAAGTGTTATTAATTGTGGAACACCAGTTGTCAGAGTGTGACAGTGTCCAGTGTTGGTTGATGAAGGGTGTGGGACAGAGAGGACTCACAAGAGACTTCACACCTGTGACATAAGATCGGCCTCCTTTTGAGATTCCCATAGGAGTTAAGTATAGCTGTGAAGAGAGGTGAAAAGCAAAGGAGACAAGGAAAGATATAAGCATCTGAATGCAGAGTTCCAAAGAATAGCAAGAAAAGATAAGAAAGCCTTCTTCAGCGATCAATGCAAAGAAATAGAGGAAAAGAACAGAGTGGGAAAGACTAGAGATCTCTTCAAGAAAATTAGAGATACCAAGGGAATATTTCATGCAAAGATGGGCTCGATAAAGGACAGAAATGGTCTGGACCTAACAGAAGCAGAAGATATTAAGAAGAGGTGGCAAGAATACAAGGAAGAACTGTACAAAAAAGATTTTCATGACCCAGAAAATCATGAGGATGTGATGACTAATCTAGAGCCAGACATCTTGGAATGTGAAGTCAAGTGGGCCTTAGAAAGCATCACTACGAACAAAGCTAGTGGAGGTGATGGAATTCCCGTTGAGCTGTTTCAAATCCTGAAAGATGATGCTGTGAAAGTGCTGCACTCAATTTGCCAGCAAATTTGGAAAACTCAGCAGTGGCCACAGGACTGGAAAAGGTCAGTTTTCATTCCAATTCCAAAGAAAGGCAATGCCAAAGAATGCTCCAACTACCGAACAATTGCACTCATCTCACATGCTAGTAAAGTAATGCTCAAAATTCTCCAAGCCAGACTTCAGCAATATGTGAACCGTGAACTCCCTGATGTTCAAGCTGGTTTTAGAAAAGGCAGAGGA
This sequence comes from Aepyceros melampus, assembly GCA_006408695.1. Lineage (NCBI taxonomy): Eukaryota > Metazoa > Chordata > Mammalia > Artiodactyla > Bovidae > Aepyceros > Aepyceros melampus. The sequence continues at coordinate 279,031 of SJXQ01012311.1, forward strand.
ACCAGAGATCAAATTGCCAACATCCGCTGGATCATGGAAAAAGCAAGAGAGTTCCAGAAAAACATCTATTTCTGCTTTATTGACTATGCCAAAGCCTTTGACTGTGTGGATCACAGTAAACTGTGGAAAATTCTGAAAGAGATGGGAATACCAGACCACTTGACCTGCCTCTTGAGAAATCTGTATGCAGGTCAGGAAGCAACAGTTAGAACTGGACATGGAACAACAGACTGGTTCCAAATAGGAAAAGGAGTACGTCAAGGCTGTATATTGTCACCCTGCTTATTTAACTTATATGCAGAGTACATCATGAGAAATGCTGGACTGGAAGAAACACAAGCTGGAATCAAGATTGCTGGGAGAAATATCAATAATCTCAGATATGCAGATGACACCACCCTTATGGCAGAAAGTGAGGAGGAGCTAAAAAGCCTCTTGTTGAAAGTGAAAGAGGAGAGTGGAAAAGTTGGCTTAAAGCTCAACATTCAGAAAACGAAGATCATGGCATCTGGCCCCATCACTTCATGGGAAATAGATGGGGAAACAGTAGAAACAGTGTCAGACTTTGTTTTTTTGGGCTCCAAAATCACTGCAGATGGTGACTGCAGCCATGAAATTAAAAGGCGCTTACTCCTTGGAAGAAAAGTTATGACCAACCTAGATAGTATATTCAAAAGCAGAGACATTACTTTGCCGACTAAGGTCCGTCTAGTCAAGGCTATGGTTTTTCCTGTGGTCATGTATGGATGTGAGAGTTGGACTGTAAAGAAGGCTGAGCACAGAAGAATTGATGCTTTTGAACTGTGGTGTTGGAGAAGACTCTTGAGAGTCCCTTGGACTGCAAGGAGATCCAACCAGTCCATTCTGAGGGAGATCAACCCTGGGATTTCCTTGGAAGGAATGATGCTCAAACTGAAGCTCCAGTACTTTGGCCACCTTATGCAAAGAGTTGACTCATTGGAAAAGACCCTGATGCTGGGAGGGATTGGGGGCAGGAGGAGAAGGGGACAACCGAAGATGCGATGGCTGGATGGCATCATGGACTCTATGGACGTGAGTCTGAGTGAACTCCGGGAGTTGGTGATGGACTGGGAGGCCTGGCGTACTGCGATTCATGGGGTCGCAAAGAGTCGGACACGACTGTGGGACTGAACTGAACTGAACTAATGGAGAGCATTTGAGTGGGTTCTAGTAATAAAAATACTTGTAACAGTTTCAAGTACTGAAACAGAGGAAAGATTGATTTGTCCAGGGTTGTATAGCCTGGTTGTACAGACTGGGTTTAATATATGTTCTCTTCCTTTTCCCAATGCCCTGCACTCGCTCTTGTAAAGGAGATATGTGTATCTCATCAAAGCACATTTTGTCATGTCCACCGACAGGTTGATGTGTTTATGTAATGGAATGCTGTGAAGTAATTCAAGTGAAATCCATGTGTCTTGAGAAAACAAGTTGCCAAAGGGTATATGTACCATTTATTATATAGAAAATAAAACCTTTGAATACTACTACATGTTATACATAGAGAAAACTATAGTTCAAGTGTAAAAAAGAAAAAAAGTTTGGTAATGAGAAACATTGATTTTATTATGGTCTGTCTTCTGATGAGGGAGGAAGAAAAACATAACAGGACTTGGAAATTTTGACTTTTCTCCTTAATGTTTACTTCTTAAAAAAGAACAAAACCTAAAGCCAGGGATATGAAAAAGGTGAAAATAGAGCAAGCCGCATGTGTGGAGCACAGGCAGATAAGTTTTTTGTTTTACTCTTAAAATTTTACTTTGTTTTACCTCTTAAAATTTTGTTGGTGACATTGGCAAAATCACAGCACCGTGGTCTTTGGGTATGAAGTAGTTCTTTTCTTTAGTTCCGCAGATGTTAGCCATGATGGTTGACCTTGAGGAGGACGAGGACTGGGCAAATGCGGATGAGCTGGAAGACGATGACTTTGACAGGTGATCACACACCCTGAACGCTGTATGAGGCTTCCCGGGTGGGGCAGAGCGAGGCCAGGTGGCGGTGAGAGCTTAGGGTTACAGGGTCTGTCTCTGCCCCACGTGGTGGTCTACAAATTGAGGTTAAGCTTTTAAATATGAAACATGGGACATTTAGGCTTTCTCCATTGTGTGTTTTCCTATATCGAATTTTGTAGATATTTATTTTTAGTGAAGGTAGCTATCTTTTCTCCCCTGTCTTACTCTAAACTGTTCCTCACGTCAAGAATTTTTAAGGGTGTCTTCTGAAATATATATGAAGGAGCTGTATTGTGGTAAATACCTGTGTATATGTGTAGACCTTAACTTATAATAGTTGTTTCAGCAAATTCCTTGTGTTTTCCTCATATAATGCAATTTAACTGTGAATAGAAAAGGGGCAATGATGGTGAGATGTATACACTGGGTGACAGTGACACTGAAATTACTATTTGACTTGTTTTGACTCAGTAGGCACCTGTGAATACAGATTCCTATGGAAAAGTCCCCAAAATGTATACTCACTGTGAAATAGTGAAAATGGCCCCTTAAAACATGTATGAAACATAGCATTTCAGAGCTGCCATTTTAATTCATCCTTTCAGTGGGCCTAAAGGTTTAGTATCGTATTTTAAGTGCAGAAATGGAGACGAAAGATGAGTGATTTGTCCAGGGTTTATGGCCAGTTGGTAGACTGGACTTAAAACCAGTTCTCTTACTCTTCCCAGGACATCAGACTGCCTAACCACCTTTTCTTAAAAAGAAGTGAAACTATTTCACTGAAAGATTGGTAGTCGGTGTAAGCTACTTTTACAGATATAATTAAAGACATTCGACTTCAAAAATATATGTATATTTTTGAAGCTTGATCCTGTCATTAAAAATGACTGACTTTTGGCCTGAATACCCTATAGAAGTATATGAAAATAATTCTTGATTGCTGCTGCTGCTAAGTCACGTCAGTGGTGTCCAACTCTATGCGACCCCATAGACGGCAGCCCACCAGGCTTCCCCGTCCAGGCAAGAACACTGGAGTGGGTTGCTGTTTCTTTCTCCAATCCCTGACTGGAAACACCTAAATAGGGCTGAAGAGGAGATGGGGTTCTGATCGAGTTTCCTTGTCCTGGTTCAGTTACTGTGATGTGTTGCTACCTGGCTTTTAATTTGCCCTGTAAAAGGCGCTAAGATGTATGTGGTGTTAAGAAGCTATTTTTTTCTGAACTAGATGAGTAAGATTTTATCTCTAAGTAGGACAAATACATTTTCAAGGTCAAGCTAAATCTTAAGGGCCTGTTTTCAAGGTCATAGTGTTGTCTTTCTGGTCTTGCCTTCACAAAGCAGTTAGAGGTCATGTACGTGCCAACTGCTAATCTTGAGGTTGTAAAACAATAAATGTGCAAAGGCATTAATGCCCAAATTCCTTCAATTTTCAGTGAAAAAACTAATGAGTTTCACTTACACATAATATTTTGTAGGCCACATTGCACCCCTTTAAAAGATGAATAAGCTCCCAGTTTAGAGAAAATCACATACAAGCTCAGCACCCTTTTCTGTTTTCTGTGTTCTGATAAGTTTGAAGACTATTTCCAGGAAATGTGATTCAGAGGCTCTCCTAAACACTGCTGATCCCTCTGAGTCTTCAGAGTGTCAGAAGCTAAGTTCTAACGAGTGAGTGGGGACAGAGGGACGTAGTGAAAGATCAGATTCAGATATAAGACTTTTAAACTATTGATGAGGCATGATAAAAATTTTATCCACCCCTCCCCCCGCCACTTTTTAAATTCTAGGGTTTTTAACCCAAAACTTCACTACATATATTAGAAAATACTACTCGAGCCATTCTTCAGTCTCAGTTTAAAAACATGTCCGTGTGTCTCCTGTTCTTACATGCTTCCATATGTCAGTTACATTGTTCTCTGTGTAGCAATGCAGTTGCTGGTGAGAGCGCTCTAGACCGGATGGCTTGTGGACTCGGTGGAAAGCTCGTCCTGCCGATGATCAAAGAACACATTATGCAGATGCTCCAGAACCGTAAGCTGTTGCCTCTTTAAAATGCTGGGACAGTGGAGCTGGGCTTAGACTGTGTCTGAAAGTCAGTCCTTGCCTTTTTATATTCTGTTTAACCTACTTCTCATATTGATAAAATACTACTTAGTCATCTTTAGAAGCACTCAGTAAAGAATGGTAAAGAATGTTTTTTCCTCGATACTGCAGCTATCGCTCTAGTCTCCCTCCTCAGAATTAGTAGCTTTAGTATATAGGAAAAAGTTTTTAATTGTAGGAAAAATTGAGTTTTACTCCCTAGTCAGAAATACCTGGGTTCAAATTTAATGCACCAGTATTTGCAATGTTTATGAAATATTAGTATATTTGGTTTAGTTTTCCTTCACCTAATATCTTTTATTTAAAAAAAATAAAATGCCTTGTATAAATCAGAGGAGAAGCCATGTCAATATTTGTTTTTATAATTTAACAAATGCTTGGTCACTAGCCTTGAACCATGTTTTTCAATAAGAAAAATTGTAATTTTTGTGTTTTATATTACAAAGTTATTGTGCTTGACATATTTTTAAAAGTTCAAAGCCGAAATGTATAAGCTGAAAGGCCCTTAACTGAGATTCAGAGGTGCTCACTGTTAACAGTTCTCTGAGACTTGCGTCTCTGTCCTCATTATGCACATAGGCAGCTGTGTTTAACGTGAATAAAGCACCCAGACCCCATGCTTCCTGGAGGTTCTGCCCCACAGTGTGTCCTGTCACCACATGATAACCTCCCATTCATTTAACAGCCACACAGCATTGCACAGTTCCCCATTAAGCTGTACAGTTTTGTTGGTAACAAATAATGCCACTGGATATACTCTTATAGAAGTCCTGGCTTACCTGTATTAACATTATGTTTGTAGCATAAATTGAGGGTCCAGCCTTTGATTCTGGGTCTTAATAACAGCTTCATGCCAGCCCTTATGTTTTTTATTATGAAGGTCCTCCTTATGCTATAAAGCTCTTACGTATTCTAAAAGGGCATTGTCTAAAACCATTGTTTCTTTAGGATGATGGTGATTTTATATTGGGTCTTGAACAATAAGGTTCCCCTTTTATTACCCCTAAATTTTGAAGGATTTTTCCCCAGAGACAGCGTCACAGGCTGGTCAACCTATAAGAGCTAGTAGACAGAGTCTAGTTTTTCCATTTTTAAGATGAAGAACATAAAGGCCAGAGATGTGAAAGTTTGCACAGTCACCCAGTTGTCAGTGTTTGACACTGCTTAGTGCCAGTCTTCAAATATACAGTGGACCTGCTCATTTGCAGTTAAAGACTTTGATTGTAAGTTTCTGATACGATATTAGCTGGCTGCAGAAGGCTTCACGTGTTACAGTGAACGCGCATGTATTCACAGCAAGGCAGTGAACTCTTGGTAAGGATTTGCCATTGTTAAATGTGTGGCTTGGAGCAGGTCTGGACCTTTGATTTCCTTGTTTGTGGAAAAAAAATAGGGTCTTCCCATGGAATCAGGGTCCAAAAGTGTATTTAGTGTTAGTACTACATGTGAGAAGGAAATGGCAACCCATTCCAGTATTCTTGCCTGGAAAATCCCATGGACAGAGGAGACTGGTGGGCTGCAGTCCATGGGGTCACCAAGAATCGGGCGTGACTAACACTTTACTACACGTGAAAAGAGTGTTAAAAATGACAAACAATACTTTTTCTCTAGTAACTTAACATCTCAGTCAGTTCAGTTCAGTTGCTCAGTCGTTTCCAGCTCTTTGCAACCCCATGAACCACAGCACACCAGGCCTTCCTGTCCATCACCAACTCTGGGAAATTCACCCAAAGTCATGTCCATTGAGTTGGTGATGCCATCCAGTTGTCTCATCCTCTTGTCCCCTTCTCCTCCAGCCCTCAATCAGGGTCTTTCAAATGAGTCAGCTCTTTGCATCAGGTGGCCAAAGTATTGGAGTTTCAGCATCAGTCCTTCCAATGAACACCCAGGACTGATCTCCTTTAGGATGGACTGGTTGGATCTCCTTGCAGTCCAAGGGACTCTCAAGAGTCTTCTCCAACACCACAGTTCAAAAGCATCAACTTAACATCTACCCCACTGTGATTTCATTTTTTTTAATTTATTTATTTTCTTTTTGGCTGTGCTGGGTCTTCACTACTGTGTTGGCCTTTCTCTGGTTTCAGAGAGTGGGGTCTGCTCTCTAGTTGTCAAGCACGAACTCTAGGATGCTTGGGCTCAACAGTTGTGGCGCCCAGGCTCCAGGGCACAAGCTAAATAGTGTGGCACAGGCTTAGTTGCTCTGCAATGTGTGGTATCTTCCCGAATCAGGGATCGAACCCATGTCTCCCCATTGGCAGACGCAGCCACTGAGCCACCAGGGAAGCCCTTGTCTTTTTTCTAGCATTGATAAATAGCGATTTTTTTTTTAATCTTAAAATTCAAAGCAGGAAGACCATTGTCACATCCCGATACCATCTCATCACATTTGCTGAATATACTTCCAGGAACTCTGCCCATTGAGAATATATGAGACAAAACTTTTTAAAATGTCCAAACCAAATACAGACGTTTTTCTATTTCAATATTTGTTGCATTAAAATTTTTATTCTTTACTATTTATTTTTGTTTGAGTTATTGAAATAACAATATACTGGTTTCAGATGTATAGCATAGTGATTCAGTATTTGTATACATGCAAAATGACCACCACAGTGTAAGTCTAGATTAGTATCCGATATTGGTTTCTTAAGATTCTTATTCCTCAGTTGACAGATTCTGGCTTAATAGTATATTAATAACTGAAATATATTTAAAGCGTGTATCTATTTCTGCTTTATTGACTATGCCAAAGCCTTTGACTGTGTGGATCACAATAAACTGTGGAAAATTCTGAAAGAGATGGGAATACCAAACCACCTGACCTGCCTCTTGAGAACCTGTATGCAGGTCAGGAAGCAACAGTTAGAACTGGACATGGAACAACAGACTGGTTCCAAATAGGAAAAGGAGTACGTCAAGGCTGTATACTGTCACCCTGCTTATTTAACTTATATGCAGAGTACATCATGAGAAATGCTGGGCTGCATGACGAACAAGCTGGAATCAAGATTGCCAGGAGAAATATCAATAACTTCAGATATGCAGATACCACCACCCTTAAGGCAGAAAGTGAAGAAGAACTAAAGAGCCTCTTGATGAAAGTGAAAGAGGAAAGTGAAAAAGTTGGCTTAAAGCTCAACATTCAGAAAACAAAAAGATCATGGCATCTGGTCCCATCACTTCGTGGGAAATAGATGGGGAAACAGTGGACAGACACAGTGGCTGACTTTATTTTTCTGCACTCCAAAATCACTGCAGATGGTGATTGCAGCCATGAAATTAAAAGATACTTGCTCCTTGGAAGGAAAATTATGACCAACCTAGAGAGCATATTGAAAAGCAGAGACATTACTTTGTCAACAATGGTCCACCTAGTCAAGGGTATGGTTTTTCCAGTGGTCATTTATGGATGTGAGAGTTGGACTATAAAGAAGGCTGAGCGCAGGAGAATTGATGCTTTTGAACTGTGGTGTTGGAGAAGACTCTTGAGAGTCCCTTGGACTGTAAGGAGATCCAGCCAGTCCATCTTAAAGGAGATCAGTCCTGGGTGTTCACTGGAAGGACTGATGCTGAAGCTGAAATTCCAATACTTTGACCACCTGATGCAAAGGGCTGACTCATTTGAAAAGACCCTGATGCTGGGAAAGATTGAGGGCAGGAGGAGAAGGGGACAACAGAGGATGAGATGGTTGAATGGCATCACCGACTCAATGGACGTGGGTTTGGGTGGACTCCGGGAGTTGGTGATGGACAGGGAGGCCTGGAGTGCTGCGGTTCATGGGGTCACAAAGAGTTGGACACGACTGAGTGACTGAACTGAACTGATAAAATAATGTTATCATAAATAATAAAGTCTTATGTTTAGCAAATAATTTAGCAATTTTTTCAAAAGAATTAGTTACAACAGACATCTTTACATGAGTTTTGGGCTCCCCAAAGAGAAGAATTAAGTCTGATCTCTAATTTAGGATTTTTTTTTTATAACTTAGCTCTTAACCAGCAGTTCACAAACTTTATAATCTCAGGACCCCTTTACAGTGAGGATCTCAGAGTGCTGTTGATTTTTGTTTTTTATATGAACATTTGCTCCCCTTTATAATATGGTGAGAGCTTTTTTTTTCATTGAATATAGTTAATTTACAATGTTGTGTTCCAAGTGTACTGCAAAGTGAATCAGTTATACATATTTATCTATCTAACTGTATATATGTATCTCCACGTAAAGATTCTTTTCCTGTATAGGTCATTGTAGAGTAGAGTAGGGTAGAGTTCCCTGTGCTATAGAGTAGATCCTTATAACTGTTTTATGTATAGTAGTGTGTATATGTCAATCCCCCATCTCCCAATTTATCCTTCCCCCTCTCCCTGGTAACCATTGGTTTGTTATCTACAACCATGACCCAGAGTGCATTTGTGAAACTGTTACATGTTAACAGAAATGACATATTTCGTGAAAAATGACTCTCTTTTCCAAGACAAACAGGGAAGTATTAGTGAGAATATCTTTTCTTTATTTTGGGCATTTTTTTAAGTATCTTAGGTAAAACTGAACTCGTATGTCTGCTTCTGGGTTGATTTTCTTGATATTTCACATATGCTGTAATCCTGAGAATACTCTGTACTCTCAAAATGAAAGTGAATAATGTTATTAGAATGATTTTGACCTTGTGAACCCCAGGAATGAGTCTTAGGAAATCCCAGAGTTCTTGAACCCCACTTTGAGAACAGTTGCTCAGGTTTTTATATTTAGGTGTCTCTTCCTTTGTCCCACAAGGAATTTAAAGCAGCCTTAAAGTGAACGATAATATAGTAAAAACAAATATTTAGAAATGAGAGTCAGGGAAATTATATAGAATAGGATATGAAGTCCAGTAAAATAACATTAGTTTAGTTAATATTCCCTTAACGAAAAAGCAGATAGCCATTATGAATGCTAGAATACAGATAAGGTTGATTCATGCTCATTTACCATATTATTAAGTAAAAATTTTTCGAAAGCAGCATCTTTTCTCCTTGGCAGTTTTTCTTTTTAGAGAAATACAACTGTGGCGATGATTAAGTCTCTGTTCAGTGAACGGCAGTATGTGACACAGAAGATCCGTATCTTCATTGCCCATAGTCAGTCTGGGGGAATGTGTCTTATTTTCAGCGGTTGGTATAAATACTGACAAGCCCTTTGCCTCCACGCTGTCCTTTCAACTTTGGGAGTGAAATGCTTGTGTGACGTAACCGCTGTGGCAGTGAAGTAATCCAGTCAGGCACTTTATCTGTTTGCCCACCTATGGTCATTCATAACCATACTTTGTTACTGTCATACTCCTGACGAATGGAAGGCCCCATTGGTGGTGTCTAATTGCTTTTCCCACCCGTGTAACTGTTCCGCAGCTGACTGGAAGTACCGGCACGCGGGGCTCATGGCCTTGTCCGCCATTGGGGAAGGATGCCACCAGCAGATGGAGGGGATTCTCAACGAGATAGTAAATTTTGTTCTGCTTTTTCTTCAGGATCCTGTAAGTACCAGTAAATATTTGATTCGTTAATATATTGCCATGGTTTCGCAGGGGACCCTGTTGACTTTACTAACACACGGGCTCTTCCAGCATCCCAGGGTGAGGTATGCGGCCTGTAATGCTGTGGGACAGATGGCTACCGACTTTGCACCTGGTTTCCAGAAGAAATTCCATGAGAAGGTAAGTAATAAGTCTGCAGACACTGAAGAACTCCGAGAAGAGGGGTGGCGTTTGAAAAGCCTGTGTGATTTCATTTCACAGGTGATTGCAGCGCTGCTGCAGACCATGGAAGACCAGGGCAATCAGCGTGTCCAGGCCCACGCTGCTGCCGCTCTCATCAACTTCACGGAGGACTGTCCCAAGTCACTGCTTATTCCGTACTTAGACAGTCGGTGAAGCATCTGCATTCCATCATGGTCCTTAAACTTCAAGAGGTTGGTTTCATGGTCTTTTAAGCTCTCTGTTTGGCTGGTAATAGTGGAAATCGGAGGGAATGGTGATTCTGAAAGAGACTTCTCAGGAAACGTTAGCAGTTTCTGCCACTTTGAATTTAAACAAAGATGAAAGAGAAGAAAGCAAAAAGTTCTGACCATTCTCTTAACCTGAATGACAGACATAGAGAAGATGTGAAAAAAGGATATCCTTTTTGTATTAAACATGTTGAATTCTTAAAATAAGGCTTGGCCATACAAATAGAAGATGGTTTATAGTTTACAGCTTAAGTAAGAGGCAGCCTAAAAACAAGTGAATAATAATCAGTGCAGCAGCATGAGAAAGACAGGATGCAGGTAAGACAGGTAAAAACAGAAACCTGGTTTGTTATCAAGTAGAATGAAATGAAATTTCTGCTATAAGATAAAAAGGACGCACAGAATAAAAGCCTTTTAACTCGAATATTCAGCAAACGTAAAGTTACTGTCAAATTGCTATAAAAATTTTTATAAACACTTAGCGTCTGTACTTCGGCTCATGATGAACTGGTAACAGTTGGTAAACCACACTTCACCTAGCCCTGGTCTAAAGGAGAGCAGAGAGGAAGACAGGAAGTCACAAGGTCCCAGAAGGCAGAGAAGGGGTCTGAAGCAGAGGATGGGCTCTCAGTGTACTATGATGCAAACTAAGAGTGTGATACAGGAACATGAGTGTACATGAAGACAGGGAGGTAGTCGAGTTGAGGGCAGATCAGTTAGGTTAGTTAAATCAGGAATGGATGGATCAGAGAGGACATTAGAGTAGATTTGGGTTAAGGGTGGCTCTGTGTAACCCAGCTCCCCCCACGGGACCCATGTGTGAGGTGCAGGCTGAAGGAAGGGGCTGCTGAGATGGGATGGGGGAAGAGGGTCGTGTGTGTGAGAAGAGCTGTGCGGAGGCAGAGTAGCCAAGCAAGAAGGACGTTCCTGTGGGATCAAAGGCGGTCATGACTTCAGCCGCAGAGCAGATACGAGATGCCAAGGGAAGGAGTGAGCTCACCTTGTAGAGCGGTGTGCGGACTCAGGAACAAGTAGAAAGAGCTCTGCCGAGGGTGGCCGTGGTTGATGAATGGGTGAAGGGCCAGAGCAGTTGCCGGCTCAAGTATTTCTATGAACCCACAAGGAATTACAGAATAACATTGCCAGGTGCTGACATGGCCTGACCACAAGTACCCAGGAAGGATTTTCCTCGGCAGGTCAGAGAACACTGTGGATCGTTGGTGCAGGGGGAAGGCTGATCTCACCTGTTGAACCAGGGTGGAGAAAGGGGACACCTCTCAGGGGTGTCCTCAGTGGTATTTTTCTGGAAAGAAATAGAAAATAAGGAATGGGCCATAAAGGGAACTTTTCTCCACAACCTAGTCGGACAGCACAAGATATAAAATTAAGTACTGGAAATAAATGAGGAGCGATGAGTAAAATTAAGCTTGCTGGATACAAAAATTTAAGGGAGTTCACATTCACGCTTGAGAATTAGCCGTGCTTTGAGATAAAGTGGACACAAGTGAGGAGCGTTGTGCTGACAGGAGAGAGCACCTCACAGATAGTTCAGGGGAGGCTCTTGAGTGTGCGCCGAGACCTAGTCTCCACTCTGGCTGCCGTACGACGGGCTCAGCATGCAGTCTCAGCACAGCCCTCGGGAACTGGCCGTGAGTGTTTGCCCCATCTTCTCCTCTGTGGGGCTGATGTTCTGTTGTCTTCCTTCCAGTTGATCCAGAAAGGCACCAAGTTAGTTTTGGAACAAGTTGTGACATCTATCGCATCAGTTGCAGATACTGCAGAAGAAAAATTTGTCCCCTACTATGACTTATTCATGCCGTCACTGAAGCACATTGTCGAGAACGCAGTTCAAAAGGAACTCAGACTTCTCAGAGGAAAAACTATTGAGTGCATCAGCCTCATTGGTCTGGCTGTTGGGAAGGAAAAGGTAAGTGATTTATCAACAATGTGTTGGGTTTGTTGTGTTCATCTGGCTTTGGGGGCATCAAGGGTACCAGAGAGTTTTTTCTTTCTGATAAAAGGTTTTCTGAATACTTACTGTTTTTCATCATCTTATTCTTGTATTACTTTAATTTTATATATAACTTGTCGCCTTCATTTTTTCATTGCTAATAAGATTTCTTCTTAACTCAGTTACGCTTTTGAAATCTTCCCTTACATGTGCGGTCTTATCTCTGGAGGCTTGTGGAATTCCAGACCTGTATGTTCAGTTTCACCTATATTTAAACATACACTCGGGGGACCCACGTCCAGTTATTGAGACTCCGTCTTCCAGTGCATGGGACACAGGTTCCCTCCCTGGTCAGGAAACTAAGACCCACATGCCTCAGGGTGCGGCTGAAAAATTAAAAAAAAAAAAAAGTGCTTGGGAACATTCCAGTTGCATTCCTAGTAATCCCAAAAGCTTTGAGTGTCCCAAGAGAAATATGCATTTAGTTCTTCAGAAAATAATTATAAACTAAATATGCATTTAGCTCTTCAGAAAATAATTTAAAAGGACCATTGACCAATGTGTTTTTCCTCCTAGCCAGCATCTCAGCTGTCAAAGTTAACCCCAAAAAAGTTTCTGCTATCAGCCCCTCCCATTCTGATTCTCAGAGCTTTCAACATAGAACCTTTCTCTCTGGTCTCCTCCACAACTAGCATTTTTATCTTACAGTTTTCTGGGAGACACTGAGAACCTAATCAGTAAAACGTTTTTATCTTCCATACACTGTATTTTGGCTTTCAAACTATCTTTGTGCAACACTGCCTGTTTATACAGTGGAGATTGGCAAAACTAAACACAGAAGTGAAAATCATACAGTTTTTGCATCCTCAGTTGCTCAGTTGTGTCCAACTTTGCAATCCCACGGACCATAGCCCCCCAGGCTCCTCTGTCCGTAGTAGGATTTTCGCAGAAAGGTTACTGGAGTGGGTTGCCATTTCCTCTTCCAGGGGAATCTTCCCAACTCAGGGATTGAACCAGAGTCTCCTGCATTGCAGGTGATTCTTTACCACTGAGCCACCAGGGAAGCTAGGGAGCAATCAAGAATTGTTTTCCTGAATTTGAGTTATCTTTTTACTGCTGGAAATGCATAAGCCATGGACCAAAACTGGATGCCACCAGAACTATCTTTATACTGTAATTAATTTTGACTTTAACTGGAAAACATTTTTCTAGAAATTCTAGAGCACTAAATCCATTGAAGTATATGTGAAAACTTCTCTATATAGTACTTTTATCTGAGGGGTTAAAACTCATGTGGGAAATGTTAATTAGATTTGAGGAGAAATATTTATTATTATGTGAGAAAGAAAATTAGGTGGCAGTAGTATCTCTGTGATGAGATATACATGAATAATATGCGTCTTCCCCAAACATTTCCTTCCAGTTCATGCAGGATGCCTCAGACGTGATGCAACTGTTACTGAAGACACAGACAGACTTCAGTGACATGGAAGATGACGACCCTCAGGTAAAGCAGCGCTCACAGTCCCCTCCATCCTGGTTGATAGCGCAGGGCTAAATACTGAGAAGAAAAACTGAGCAATAGGTTTCTTGAGATAATACCAACTCCTGGCTTCAGGGACATTCTTCACTGGCTTTCCACATCATGCACACCATGTGTGCATACACATGTTTACTTTTGCACACCGTGTTTTTCCTCAGTCGATTTTCAGGCTGCTACTCTTGTGACTAAAGGTTTTTGGTGCTGCTGATCTCCATTATCCTAGGTGCTCGCATCTCCTCACTTCCCTTGGGCAGTGTCATCCACAGTCGTGGCTTTGGTTTTCCTCCATAGGGTTGTGACTTCAGTCACTGAACGCAGGGTTTATTTATCCAACCACTTCCAAGACACCTCTGTTTGGATGTCTCCTGGCCCATTCAGTGCCACATGACTTCCTCCCCTTTCGAAAGCAAAAGAAATGTCGCAGCCAACAATTTTAGAATATGTTGTGCTCTTTTCTCTGCCTAGGAACAAACATCCTGTAGCTTAGAAGGAGCCATTCCCACTCAGCCTTTCTACTCCTGCCCAGATTTCCTGGCTGGTACAAGTCTCAGTGGTGGGTGCTCAGGACCCGGTTATAATAATGTCGCAAAGGTCTATCCTATTCTTGGTGCTATTCCCAGTGCCTGCTGCACAATGAGCATTCAATAAATAATTGTTGGATTAAATTTTAACTTTACACAGCCATGCTGTAATTGTTTTCCATACTTAAATTTTTTTTTTTCCCAAACACTTTTTTTGGTTTTGTTTTTAAAATTAGGAGTAAGGGAGTGTGTTTGCACATGCAGCCACATGAGGTAAACAAGTATATAAATAGATACCGGGGGGTAAAAATCCCTTTGTGGGCAATAGAGATGAAATGAAACCAGATTCTCTGTAGGTACTTTGTAGTGATTAAAGTCTTCGTAAATTGAGTAGTAGAAGAGGTATCTTAAATGTGGACAGCCCCCTACACAGAAAACTTAAACAGAGAGGAGAAAGGGGTGATTAATATTGCCTGAGTGGAGTGTTAGACTATAGGCAAAGTCAGGTAAAGTCCTGCCTTGGGGAAAATTAGCGGCCAGGGGTTGATAAGTCTAAGTGGATTTTTGTTACGTGATTCCTGTGCTGTTACGTTCTGCTTCTTGCAAACAGGAAAAAATAAGACATAGCGCTGGTCTGTTTCTTGCCTCACCTGTTGTCTGTATCCTCATGTAGAAGTTCTCAGTGACTTTTTATCGTTTCTGAACATTCTAAGTATGTGATCTTTACCGCACTTGTTGCTTGAAGGGCCAAAATAAAACATCATTTCTATGAGAAGGGGAAAGGGGCTTTACACATTTTTGAAACATCAATTTAAATTTAATTTTTAATTGTCCCCTCCCCCCCAGATCTCTTACATGATCTCCGCATGGGCCAGGATGTGCAAAATCCTTGGAAAAGAATTTCAGCAGTACCTACCGGTGGTGATGGGGCCTTTAATGAAGACAGCTTCAATTAAGCCTGAAGTAGCCCTTCTAGATAGTAGGTGTCTTCATGAGGAAGTGGCATTTGTAGGATTCTCTTTGTTGTCCTTTTTAACAAAGTTAAAATGAATTTGCTTTGATTCTTTGTAAATAGCTCAAGACATGGAGAACATGAGCGATGATGATGGTTGGGAATTTGTGAACCTTGGAGATCAGCAAAGTTTTGGTATTAAAACTGCAGGGCTGGAAGAAAAGTCAACTGCTTGTCAGATGCTGGTAATTATGTTTTCTGAACTTTCTTTTACAACTTCTCATGAATACATGTGTGTATAAATATATTTCATAGGAGTGCTTTTTATAGATAACTGAAGAAGTTAGTTTGAAGAGCCAGGAATGTATTCTTTAAGAAATTAAGATACAGAAACCTTTAGACTCAACATTTCCACTTAGGGATTTTGATCCTAAAGAAATCATGTGGATGAAACCTTTCATTACCAGTGGTATTTTTGATAACAAGAACAAAGTGAATAGCGCAAATACAGTGAATAGCCCAAATACCTGTTGTTAGAAGATGATCAGGAAGCACTGTGCCTTGGACTATTACAAAAGTTGCAAAGCTAACTGAGGGAAGGGTTTTTGCCCATTTGTGCTTAGTGTATGACAGGGGCTAAGGAATGTTTTTGAATGAACAAAAATGTGCTCATAGTATTAAAAATAAAATTGGTATGATTTCATTGTATTAAAAAAGACCTGTTAGGAGAATCAGGATATTTACAGTGATTATCTTAACCTGTATGAGCATGTGTTATAGACAGGGAGGGGTAAGTTTTGTTTTGTTTTTAACTGGATAAGAGATTATGGTAACACAACTTTGTGAGTCAACTAAACTTGAGTAAAAAAAATTTTAATAGATTTGGTTCAGTTCAGTCGCTCAGTCATGTCCGACTCTTTGCGACCCCGTGAATTGCAGCACTCCAGGCCTCCCTGTCCATCACCAACTCCCAGAGTTCACTCAGACTCACGTCCATCGAGTCCGTGATGCCATCCAGCCATCTCATCCTCTGTCATCCCCTTTTCCTCCTGCCCCCAATCCCTCCCAGTATCAGAATCTTTTTCCGTGAGTCAACCCTTCACATGAGGTGGCCAGAGAACTGGAGTTTCAGCTTTAGTATCGTTCCTTCCAAAGAACACCCAGGGCTGATCTTTAGAATGGACTGGTTGGATCTCCTTGCAGTCCAGGGGACTCTCAGGAGTCTTCTCCAACACCACAGTTCAAAAGCATCAATTCTTCGGCACACAGCTTTCTTTACAGTCCAACTCTCACATCCATACATGACCACTGGAAAAAACATTTTATTGTTATGTTATAAATCTAGCAGTTAAGTAAGCCTAAATAAAAACTGATGACTTCAATTTTATTTTTCTATTAACAAGGCATTGTTTTCTAATTCATTTGAGCATATCTGTTGAACTTACTCTTACCAGTGCCTGGTGTGCTTATTTGCTCTATGGTGTTAGACTCTGACCACATGGACTGTAGCTCACCAGGCTCCTCTGTCTGTGCAGTTCTCCAGGCAGGAATACTGGAGTGGGCAGCCATTATTAGCTCCTCTGGGGGGTCTTCCCGACCCGGAGATTGAGCTGCATCTTGTGCACCTCCTGTATTGCAGGCGTATTGTTTGCCACTGAGCCATCATATCTGCCTATAAATTATAAATATTTTGGAATTTTTATAGTACCTTTCAACTTGAGAAAAAATACAAATGTAACATCTTTTACATTTACATAAACACAAGTATCAAATCTTTTAATGTGGTAAAAGAAAAAAAGAATTACTTAGGATGGCTTTTTTATTTTCGTTTGATTGTTGTTTTATTTCAAAACAAACTCATAACTGCAGATTTACAGAAGAAACGTGCTGTGATTACATTTTCATGGTTTTTAAAATAACTTTATATTGCCTCAATTAAGTGGTATCTTTCGTTTAAAGTATTTTCAGAGTACGGAAGCTTTTGCTAAATTCTTCCCCACACTAAATAAGAATATGAAGCATTCCACCTTTTGAATGACAATATATTTTACAGTTGTTTCATGGCCCTTTCCCATTTTACAGTTCCCATGAGTTAGATGACTAATTTCTTGTCCTGCATATAGCTTTAAAAATAGTTAGCTCTAGTTAGGGTAGAGCAGTCTGTGGTCCTTAAGTTTTGCAGTTTGTAATAAAAAACAAATGCATAACGTGGATCGATTTCTCTTCCAATACTTTCGTTTCAGGTTTGTTATGCTAAGGAGTTAAAAGAAGGCTTTGTGGAGTATACTGAACAGGTTGTCAAACTCATGGTACCTCTACTGAAATTTTATTTCCACGATGATATCCTGTAATTTTTGAACAGAGAAGATTTCTAGATATACTTCAGTTGTAGAACTATTAGACTTTGGGCTAGCTGAAATAAGTGGACATCGCCATTATTCTGTTTGCACTGATGGTGGTTTCAGATTCTTCACTTGTGCCAAAAACCTGAAAAAGAAAATGTCAGCTATCCACTAGTTTGACAGTTCTCTGTGAAGCACTGAAGAGTTTTAAGGACTGGGATTTTATTAGCAAATATCTGTAATGGTGTCTTGCCGCTTTCCCCAAATATCTTTTGGTGATGTTAAGAAAGTAAGATTCTTTTCAATAGGTTAGAGATCAGCTTAACTTTGTAGCTCATTTCAAATGTGGATAATACCTCTGGGGAGAAATGTCTCTTAATAAATCTGCACATAACAATTGTCCTCTTCAGTATAGTGGTAGTTGTAGTAAGTATAGGTGTAAAAATACACCTTTTTGCGCACAATTTAAGATGGGTTAAAAAATAACAGCGCAGTGGAGTGAGAGCCACAAACGGATCTGCGGCCCCAGAGCCCCTTGGTTGCGGTTCCTCCCACAGCATCCTACGGTGGCACCCTTCACAGAAGGTGGCTTTTCCCCAGCAGACGTCTAATGATGCCTGAGGACAGGGCAGAATCATTTCTAAGGAATTCTCAAGACATTTATTTTAGACATGATATTAGATAGGGGGAAGCAACTCTCCAGAGATTGATTCAGGAAGAGATCCTTGGCAGTTTTCTTGGTAAAGTCATTACTTCAGTTGCCTTTGTAAGAAATGTACTACCTGAAGTTGGGGATAGGTATATCCTGAGACACCGTGAGAGTCCTAGCTCTTTCCTCAGAGCTCAACATTTTTGTGTTGAGGGTTATATTTGAACCTTCATTCCTGTTATATTGTAGGTGATTGGAAAGACAGGAAGTATGTCTTGGGGCAGGGAGACTTGTGTTTTTATACACAGGTTATATTGAACACAAGCTCTTGGAGAGCACTCTTAGATAAACAGAAGTTGCCTAGCACTACTGTTAATAACTCACTGAGCACTTCAGCTCACTTTGTAAGTGAGCAAAACAGTAGAACAATCTTGAGGATAGTAATCACACTAAATGTTGTCTAAGGTTCGTTTGAGTACGTTTTCCTTAACAATAAAACGCGTTCGAGTAGCAGCAGCAGAATCCATGCCTCTTCTCCTGGAGTGTGCGCGAGTTCGTGGACCTGAGTACCTCACACAGATGTGGCATTTTATGTGTGATGCGCTAATCAAGGCCATTGGCACAGAACCAGATTCAGATGTCCTCTCAGAAATAATGCATTCTTTTGCAAAGGTAAATATTTTTCTCTTCAAAATTAGTGTAAACAGTTTGTGTGTTCATATATTTGTCTTGCTAAATAAATGGGATATTTTTGTATGCTATAACATAATTTGCAACCTAAAATATTTAATATTTTGGTGTTATCACCCGTTTCCTTACTCTTTAAGAGTACCTGCTCTTGTATTCTGGTCTTGATTAGTTTCCATCGTCATTTACCTAGTAATCCAACCACCAGAGGACACTTGGGTGTCATCCAAATCAAGTCTAGTCTCTGTCGTCATCTCTCCCCTAAATTTCTCTCTCTTTTTTTTTGCTGTATTTCTTCTTTTTGCTTGAGCCTCACTTAATCTGCTCCAGAAGCCAGTCCTTCTTTCCCTCGCAGTTCAGTCACATTTCCTCAAGCACTGACTTGCTCCTGAGTCACTCCCCGTTTCCCAAGGCTCCCAGCTCCATAGCTGGCTCCACGGCTGGGTTAGACGTCTTCGTCCCCATTTGCGCGCCCAGGCTCAGATCTTCTGTGACACTTTCCCAGAGAGTGCGTGCTTCCGTGCCTTTGCTCGTCTCATTCCCTCCGCTGGTGCACAAGCGTAGCCTTTGCCAGCACCGTCTCTGCACAGTGTGCCTGTGATAACTGGGCTTCTTAAGAGCTGGTTGGTCTTTTCCTTCTTTGAATTTGCAACACCCAGCATAATTCCTGGCACTTAAGAAGTGCTCAGGACATGTTTAAAGGAAAAATATTTTTTAAATTATTTTCTTTTAAAGTACTGATGTGGTAGCAAATATAATCCAAGTGTATCTACTGTTTAATCTCAGGGTAGGAGTTATGTTCATTTTTCTCAGTGCCTCCATCTGATTCTTAATGGAGTTTAACTTTTGACTCCGAAAACACTTAAATCTTATGAGTCGCTTTCTTTCCTCAAACTCATTTTTAGTGCATTGAAGTCATGGGAGATGGATGCCTTAATAATGAACATTTTGAAGAGTTGGGTGGTATACTGAAAGCTAAACTAGAAGAACATTTTAAAAACCAAGAATTGCGGCAAGGTAAGTTTTCCACGCTTTTATTTCTGGATGTAATTCTTGACCATTTTTGGCGACCATTTAAAAAGACATTTATTTGGGTGTGTTTTAGTTAAAAGACAAGATGAAGACTATGATGAGCAGGTAGAAGAATCACTACAAGATGAGGTCAGTCACTCTGTTTAGAACTTACCTTACATGACCATTTGCATTAATGCGTAATTTTCTGATTCCTCTTGACTTCTCCTAAAAAGTACTTCTTGGTAATCTTCAGCCGAAAAATCTGATGTGTGTTTCATTTATTAGTTTAGAGATTAAGAGGATTGAAGTTGGCTGGTTTGTGTTTTGGGGGCTGTGTGTGCACTTCGTTGCAGTGACCTTACATATAAATGCCCCTTGGAGTTCCCTCGAATCTTCTTCTACACCCTCTCACAACACTCATCTGTGCCTGCTGGTGCTTTCCCCATCTTGAAGATGAGTGAACTCAAACTCAGATGTTAAGTATTGCCTAGAGCCACACTGTTGACACTCGTGCTTAAGGCCAGGTCTTTCTGTGACACCAGCTCTCTTTCCCCTGGACCACAGAATTGTGCAAATTTCCCTATAAACAATAGGCATGTGGTTGACATAATTCTTCACCTTGTTACTCAGAACTCCTACCATCAGACCACTTGCTGCCATCACCATGTGTCAGCTCTGTGTGTAGGCTCTGCCGTATGTGGCAGGTGGCCATCTGATGGACCCGTGCTGGCTCATGGGACTCTTCCCTGTCCTCGGCAGGTGCTCACCCTGACACACACATGGTTCCCAGGGATGAGGTGTTGTAAGTAATTGACCCCACATCTCCCCACCATCCCGCTCCAAAACTAGAGATGTCCTAGAAAACAAAACGGTAAAATCACTCATTTCAGAACTTTGAAATTTGGGGTAGTCTTTCAACCATCTATTTTAAATATATTCCAAGGAAAGTATTTGCAGTAAGTGCAGTACTTGAATACTCCTTCTGTCTTTCTATTACCAGACAAGACATCACTGGAGTAACCTCAGTCTCTGGACTCTTGCTGTGCTCTTAAGAAAGTGCCAAGAAGTTTAATTTTCTATGTTTCTTAGAATTTTTTATAATAAATGTTAAGAATAGTGAGGACATTTCTTAAATACATAATGTACTTTTTTTTAACACATAGTATGCCCACTTGGTTTTTTTTAGGATGATAATGATGTTTATATTTTGACCAAAGTGTCAGACATTTTACACTCAATATTCAGTAGCTACAAGGAAAAAGTGTTACCATGGTTTGAACAGCTACTTCCGTTAATTGTCAACCTAATTGTGAGTATTACCTCTTTTTGACAATTATTTTAGATAGTTGACCTGAAAATCTATTATAGCATTTAATGGATCCTAGAAATCATAGTTTTCACCGTACCTCTTTAATTTACTGAGTTTTTTGCATTGCCTTGGATATTTTCTCAGTGTATGCTTAGAAGTTTACTAATTAGGTTTTCTGTAGTCCAGTTAATTTATATGCAGTCTAAAAATATACAACTGACTTTTTATTATTTCAGATTATCTATACCCTGCTAAATTAATAAATGGAAACAAAATGGTTACAGGTTTTTGTTTTAAAGTAGACCCTAGAAAATTCAGTTTCGATCTTTATTATGTACCACCAGCAATCATAGGTTCTGGATGATAGCATTGCATATTCAGTTTATTTTAATATATTATAAATTAAAAGCAGTCATTGGATATTTATCCCTTTTTGGCTTTTAATTTTGTGTTTTGTGATACTTAGTAGTACAGTGTGTTTTTAAGAATGATTTGGGCACGTGACATCCTGTTGAATCGGCACTGTGAAGTTTCGCAACTCTCGCTGTCACTGTGCTTTTTAAACAGAGCGTTGCCGTTGTCTGGTGTGTAAAGTAAATGTGCGCAGATGCTGCTGTCATTCTGCTCACACTTGGTAATTTCAGGTGGTGGGAAATCTAGAAAGTAGTTTGAGGGTTGTTATTCACAAGAACTGATTATTGCCATGTTTATTTTTCATTACCTGTATCAGGAATATCCCTGTGAGATGACAGCCAATAGTGAATGTTTGTTTCTTTACAGTCTTCCCTCCAGTATCCAAAGCTTAAAAGAATGTCTCTTTTGTAGTGTCCACATAGACCGTGGCCAGACAGACAGTGGGGACTGTGCATCTTTGACGATGTCATAGAACACTGTAGTCCAGCCTCATTTAAATATGCAGAATATTTCTTAAGGCCAATGCTCCAGTATGTATGTGACAGCAGCCCAGAAGTCAGGCAAGCAGCTGCATATGGCCTGGGAGTCATGGCACAGTATGGTGGCGATAACTACCGTCCTTTCTGCACAGGTACTTCTGTTCATCTGGTTCCACACATTTCACCCCAGACATCCCTGTTAGCCCTGCCTTGCTTTCTGCCCCGACCCTGAAAAGAGTATACACTGCTTCCTTCTCATTTCGTTTTGCAAACACCTTATTACAGCACTTAGACATTTACCATCCTCATTCGCATAGAGATGGGATGAAGTCTGAGTGGGACCAGTGCCTCCTCACCCCGGTCCCAGGGTGCAGTTCATCTGGGGCTTGGAGGGCGTGCTTTTAAGGCATGTCTGGGTCCCTGTGAGTTCGGCATAGGAGTAGAGCTTGTTGAAGGTGAAGGTGAAGTCTCTCAGTCGTGTCCGACTCTTTGCGACCCCGTGGACTGTAACCTACTAGGCTTCTCCGTCCATGGGATTCTCCAGGCAAGAATACTGGAGTGGATTGCCATTTCCTTCTCCAGGGGATCTTCCCGACCCAGGGATCGAACCCAGGTCTCCTGCATTGGAGGCAGATGCTTTAACCTCTGAGCCACTTGGAGGCTTTTAAAAGCTGTAGTATGCTGAGGTGATCAGGAGTGCAAGTCTGGAGGCTGCTGACCTCTTAGAGCCTATAAATTAATGTAGTGCGGCTGGTCCTAAGCACACCAGGCAATCTACCTCTCCCCCTGTCATGGTTCTGAAGTCATGAAAACAGAGTGCTCCTTACACTTGAACATTTTCTCACTGTGATTTGTAGCTGGACCAAAAATAAGACATGTTTGATCATTTGCATGGAAATGAGCCTTGAAGTGACTTATTTCCAAATGCTTATTTTAGAAGCACTTCCACTGCTGGTAAGAGTTATTCAGTCTGCTGATGCTAAGACCAAAGAAAACATCAATGCTACTGAGAACTGCATCTCAGCAGTGGGGAAGATGATGAAGTTCAAGCCTGACTGTGTGAACGTTGAAGAAGTCCTCCCACATTGGCTCTCTTGGCTTCCACTGCATGAGGATAAAGAAGAAGCTGTTCAGACTTTCAATTATCTTTGCGACCTGATTGAGAGGTAGGCAGCGAGACAGGGCAACCTTGTTTCCTTCCCCTTCACACAGCTCAGTGCTTCCTGTGCATGCCTTTCAGGCATTCAGGTCCTAATAATGCTGTGTTTATAAATCAGGTTAAGAAGCCTTATCACAGTTAGGAGTGTCTTATAGTCACATCTAATTTTGAGTTATTTGTGGGATTCGTTCAACAGGTGAGGCATTATAGTATAAGATGTTCAAAGAAGATTCTGTTTTCTCTTCAACCCCATTCATTCATTCTTTTATCCATTCAGTTATTAGCTTTACTGAGGCATCATTGGCATATCATTTGTTAATAGAATGAGACAAAAGAACACGGGTTAGTACTGTTATTTGACCCTCTGAAATACTAGTGTTTTTTTTCTTTGAATTAAAAAATCAGTGGTCTAAGGGAAGTATACCAGATGGGCACTCAGGGTCTGGCCCTTGACCTCTGGCGTTATTAGTGTTATTTTGTGTCTATGAGTATTGCTAAGAATTAGAACAACCAGGAGGTTACAAAAGCTATCATATCAAAGTTGTGTCCATTGGTAGTCTGGGCTCTGTCACTATTAACTACTGCTTTTAGTTCATAAGTAAATCCAGGGCCTACAACCACCTGTCTCATGGAGTTTGTAGAAATGAGCCAGTGGGTGTATTCCTTCACGCGTAAGTTCTCATTGGTCATACAAACACTGGAAGTCTTTCACTGAGGCCATCATTAAGGAATGCTTCAGAGCCTTCATGGAGATGCATTCACCCGCTCTTGCCTCTGAAGTGACCCATTCTCCATCATGCTACTTAATCTTCTCCCTTGGAAATGACTGCTCTGGAATTTTCCTAATGAAAAAGATGAAACTAGTCAGATTCACTGTTAGGTTTCTTTCCATTAAACTTGACTGGAACTTATTTCCCATTTTACTTTTGAAATGCCTGTACGTCTTTTTGAACTTCAGGTTTATTTTAGAAACCATTCTGTACTATCTAAATAAAATTTATGTTAAGGAACTGTTCTTATATGTATGGTTTACATGGGAAGAAACTGGAAAGCTAATCAGCTTTCCTCCTACTGGATTTAAAAGGCAGTTGATTTTAGTGCATAGTCATTGTATGAGGAAGGACCTAATAACAGAATTTGGTATTGGGGGAAGGGTATGGGAGAGTATATGAGTGCTTGAGTGATTTTCTATTACAATTTTCATTTATATGGTTTTCTTCTCTTATTTCAGTAATCACCCAATTGTTCTTGGCCCAAACAATACCAATCTGCCCAAAATATTCAGTATAATCGCAGAAGGAGAAATGCATGAGGCAATTAAACATGACGATCCTTGTGCCAAACGTCTGGCCAATGTAGTTCGCCAAGTACAGGTAAGCTGATTTAGTTAAATTGGGAAAGAAGAACTAAAATGGTTTTGGGGGTTTTTTGTATAGTTTTGTTTTTCTGTATTTTTTCAATTAGAGAAAGAGAATAGAAATTCAACAAGCTAAGGAAATTTCACTTTTATATTATCTTGTCATCAAGCCTCAAATAGATTATGCTTAATATAATCTAACCATATATTCTCATTATCTATTAAAACTGAAACCTTTGTCTTAAATCTGAGATTAGCACATACTCATTATGTTAGTTTTCTGTATATATGTGAAAACAGAAAGGCGAGACATGAATCGTAGTAACTCAGCTAGCAACGTTTTATAATCGAGTTTTCCTCCCTAAGTGAATGTGTATAGATAACTTGAACAGGGCATCAAAAGTGTAGCTTTATCAATGTAAAAAAACTGTGAGTGAAACAAACATCATAGAAATGAAAGGATGTCTTGCTTCTACAATGATGTTCATCAAGCTAATCTACTAGAAAGAAAGTATTTTGGCATCACAGTCTGCCTAATGATGGTTATGAGAGCACTGCCCAGTGACCGTTTTGAAATCTGAACATGTGACGTTGTTCTTTCCTAGACTTCTGGAGGACTGTGGACTGAATGCATAGCGCAGCTCAGTCCTGAGCAGCAGGCAGCCATACAGGAGCTCCTGAACTCTGCCTGAAGGGCCTTACTACCACCACCAGAAAACTAACTCCAAATAAACATTTACCCTTTTGTTTAGGTTTCTTTGTTTTGTTTTTGAGCAAAAGAGAACGGTAGAGTTGTGTGTAGGCCCTTCTTCTGCAAAGCCACAGCAGCAGAATGAGAAGCCCTGGGTTTCAGGATGGTGTGTAAGTGGATTTCCCCGCCCGACTGTTGAGGAAGTCCCGTGAGCCCTGCAGCAACACTGAAGAGTATTTTTCTATTGGTGTAACCCACCCATGGGAAGGCGAAAGGGAAATAAAATTAATTTTCCTCACTAGATGTAAGGAAACTTAAGACAAAACAGCTTTAATTAAGATCCATTCCTCAGCATAGATGTGTGTTAAAACAAGTTGCTATACACCTAGTGTTCATTCTGTTAATTGGAGTGTGAGTCTTTTCGTGGGGTAGAAAGAAGCCTTCTACCCAGCAAGCTCATAGATAGAGCCAAACATTGAAGAAAAGCTGAAGACAAAAACAACCAGCATGAAAATGTTGCTTTACGTCACTTTCGGTCCTTTTCCCTGAAAGGCTTATGCAGTGACTCAGTTTGGAGAGCTTTTCAGCTTCCAGCCCTTGAATGTGAAGTGTCGTTGGCATGTCTGGCAGTAGTCTCATTCACTCCTCAA
Organism: Aepyceros melampus; assembly: GCA_006408695.1. Classification (NCBI taxonomy): domain Eukaryota; kingdom Metazoa; phylum Chordata; class Mammalia; order Artiodactyla; family Bovidae; genus Aepyceros; species Aepyceros melampus. Next base: position 304,805 of record SJXQ01012311.1, read on the forward strand.
TAAACAACGTTAAAATACGAAAGGAGTTTGTGTAAAAATTCAGTACTGTCTGGCTTTGATTCATTTAATGTTTTTAATATAAGAGTAATATTTTTTAAACTGCTAACAATGGCTCTGAATTTTGTTTCCCCCGCCCTGATATTTTCCTCATGCAGTTCAAAGTTAGAAGCATCTAGTTTTTACTGTCTTCCACTTTAATTTAAGCTAAGTTATGATACACCTATGCCATTCACAATTGATGTGCAAACTTCAGTCGTTTAAAGCTAGCATTGTTCTTGTTAGAAAAAAAGAATTTGGCTTAGTATTTTTATTGCAAATTGTAATTGCTATGGAGCCACACACAACTTTTAAACTTAATTTTATGATAAGTATTATGGCTATATTTACTGATAAATTCAGTAAAATGTGTGAATGTTTTTTTCTTTATGTATTAACCTCATAGTGGTAAATGACTTGTTTCTTTAAGGAATTTTTCTAAGAGGTCTTACTAGATTTCTGTTGAAACTCAAGTGTTAACAATTTTATAGTTTGTACTGAATTTAACCATCATACAAAATGAATTTTATGCCTAGATCAGAATTTAAAATTAAAGGTTTTTTTCTTTAAATGATTTGCATTACTTTATTAAAAGTAAATCTGAAATGAAGTAGAAAGTAGAATAAATTCTATAAAGATGAATTGGTTTGGAGCAAATACCCTTCGCGTGTATTTTATTTCCAGCTCAGGAGCTTTGGTATCTGGCAGGACAAACACCATGTTGAATGACTTCTCAAGAAGATCATTGCTTTCAGTGGTACCTGTTTGACTCTCTTAATGTGGTGGGAGGGGATATTTGAAGCTGCCTAATAGCCTGTCTTTCTGTTGGAGTAAAATGTGGTAGGACAGCCCTTCAGTCCTTCCTTAAACAGAATGCTATTTGGAAAGCTCATTTGTGTAGTGATGGCAATCAACTGGAGCAATTTAGATTTGCCTTTTTTTTTTTTTTTTTTGACTTATTACTATACTTAAAACATGTTAAAAATGTGGTGTGTGCTCACCTAAATTGAGATGGAATATGGTCGGAAGATGGGTACATTTTTTTTTGGAGAGTCTAGTGTTTGTGGAGGGCAGTACTGAGCACTTACTTAAATGTTTTTGGGAAAAGTCAGAAGACATAACCCGTCACAGGGGTCTAAGGTCCCTGAAAGAAGTAGGTGGGTACAGAACAATCATTTGCAGGTTGACTGCATCCTTCTGCATAGAAATAGAATAAATAATAGGAGTTGAACCAAATTAATCAGAGAAGTTTGATTTTAAAGACAGTGTGACATGATCCTGAAATCCAGGGCTTGTAACTAATTATGACACACAATTCTCTGAAATTACCTGGGGAAACCTTTTTAAACACCTCTACAAGATGAAAATTCATGGTTTTCTTTTCTTTTTGTACCAAGTTTAGTGGCCTTGCATGACAGCCAATAATGATATATTTATGAATCTGAGCTATTTCTAGAGGAAAAAAATGTGTGTGGCCCTTACATTTTCTGGGTCTTTTGTAACAGAGGGTTAAGCTACATGCATAAGTGTCAGAAATTTTTGCATAACTCATTTGGAATATTTTCTTAATGCTGTAAATCTGAAGAAAAGCAAAATTGTCGTAAAGCTCATATGATGTTTCTGTAATGAGAGTCAACTTTATCGTAACTCTGTAGTTGTCGTTTGACTAACAAAACCATCAGAAAATACATAAGCAAATAAACATCCGTGATGCACCTGATCTCCTGATAAATAAGGGGCAGTGCATACTTGCAGTGCCTTAAGCATTGTATCCTCCTGATCTCATGTTGAATGATGGCCTGTCTGGAGGGCTAAAGAGCTAAGCTAGATGGTTCACTTAGTAATTAGTCCAGCTTCATTCTGCCTGCAAGTATTGCATCAAACCATCTGACTCTCGGCTTGTTCTGTAGAAATGGCTTTGTTCCTCCTAACCCCCTGCCTCAAAGGAGTCATAGTCAAAATCTTTCATTTCCTCAGCCCTGAAGGTATGAAGCTTTAGATGGAAGTGAATTGCCTGCAAGGAGTGGGGTTGGATTTTTACTTCCAACACTTGAACTTCTGACCAGGTAGGGTGTTAGAACCATCCTGGACTGACTGACTCCACCCTCCCCCTCCTGTTTTTCCCTCACAAAATCTGTAATCCTGACAGTCAGCTGCTGGACAATATTTGGTCATGTTTTTTTCTGTGTATGTTGTATGTTTGAGTGGATGAATACAAACTCTGAAGATAAACTGTAGCTGTTACTCATTTCTAAGAAATCCCAAAGCAGTGTGATCTCAGTTTTTGTGTAAAACACCACAAAAATTATTTACCAAAAAAAAAAAAAATTCTAGTTAGAGTAACAATACTGTTTTGAAATGTTTAGACAATACTTAATGGGTGTGCCAGTAGACTACAGAAACAAGATGGGCCATCGTGCCTGACAACTGATTAAAACCTTTGGGTTCCAGAATCTCGGGATACACGGTACATGTGCTAAGACTCCAGACAAGCTAATAACTTCAGTATGTTAGTTGCCTTCTCTTTAAAATGGGAATAAAATAGTGCCCACCTTATAGAGAATTAATTGAGTTTAGAAGTCAGGCTTGGTATTTGTTATTGTTTATGTTTTCATTTTTTCAAAATCAAGTATTTCTTTTGCAAATTCCTTTAAGAGCCTCAGCATTGAGAGGCATTTGTGAAAAGGATCAACATCTGCAGAATCAGCGGAGTGGTACCAGGAGTGTGTCTGGGTGATGGAGATGGGATTTTACTTGCTCAGCACCAAGTGTCTGGTATTTGAAGATGTGTGCATGTGGCACAGCCACTAAAGCCACCCATTACCTCGCCTGCACCACGACCTCCAAACGAAGAGCTTGTCCTTGATTAGGGAACACACCAAGCCTTGGGTGGTTCTGTCCACCAGACCAGGGACTCTTGCCCTTATGATGACTGCCGCCCCTGCAGGAGGAGGTCTCCATGGTGGCCATCCAGAGGTGGGCAGCCTGACCCCACTGTCACCAGTCGAGCCTTGGGAAGCTCTTCTGCCTTTCTGTGCCTCAGTGTTCACTTGGAAGCTGTCCATCTGGGCATTCCAGCAAACTGCACCAGACACTGAAAGTCTGGCCTCTGCTGGTCACTGAAAAGCCTTCCCTGAGCGGTAGCGGTCTCTCCAGGCCTGCTACCGCCACAGGCTGTGTCGTGGATGGCCCACATGGGATACCTCTTACTGGGGCAACCAGTCAGTTTCTGGCCTAGCTGTCAGTGGCTGCTGCTTTCTGCGCTCACACACTCCTGGATTTCCTCTAACCCTTGGGGAAGCTCCCCTTGGGGGCTTCCCCAGTGGCTTGACGGTGAAGAATCTGCCCACAATGTGGGAGGCCCGGGTTCAATCCCCAGTTTGGGAAGATCCCCTGGAGAAGGAAATGGCAAACCCATTCGAGGATTCTTCCTTGGAGGATTCCATGGACAGAGGAGCCTGGCAGGCTAGAGTGCATGGGCTGGCAGACAGACGGACAGAACTGAGCAACTAACACTTGGACTACTTTCACTTTGCTCTCCCCTTGGAGGAAAATTATAAACAGCCATTGAAGTAGATCCCCCTTGATCAGGAAATAGTGGAAGAATGTTTATAGGGTTATGACCCCGTTGCATCTTCTTACTAAAAAACACACATTGAAAGTTCATTATTAAAAGGCCAAAAAAGATAGTTCTACTTTGGGAAAAATACAGCCCATCAATGTTGTCATGTTTGTGAACTGGGTCTTGTGGGGAGTGGTTACCACTACTATGAATATGGCTGCTGTCTCAAGACGAAAGTAAAGATAGAAATAGCATCACCAATTCGGAGACATAATGCATTGAAATAACCACGTCTTAAAAGAGCAGTTAGTGAAGGTGCATAAGCGGAATGGAGGTTGTGCTTGAGGACACCAACTCACTTTTCAGTGTCACAAAAGGGATTGCTCCTCCTTTCAAAGTTAGAAACCTCAAGGGCCCAGTCAGCAGAAGCAGAGTGAGGGCACCTCCCTGGCCCTCAGGCCTGCCATTCTCCCTTTGGCAACTTGCTTTACCCACACAGCCTGCCCACCTCCAACACGGCAGCCAGTTCCTGGAAGTCACTCCCGAAGGCCTGCAAAACGGGTCGGCCCGCCAGGCCCAAGCCCATCCCCACATCTGACTGGTCACCATCCCTTTCAGTCCCAACTCTTCCCACCTAATAAGGGAGCCCTAGACCCGCAGGCTTTGTGCCTGAAAACCAGTTTCCACCTGAAGGTAAGGTCTTCTGCCCGCTCCTGCTTTCTTACACAGTATACAGAGAGCATTTGCATCGGATAGCTCAAAGGTCAAGATGTGATGTTTGCAATGAACCACGTGGAGGTAAGAAGCAAATGGTCTCCCCATGAGAGCGAAAGCGCTCAGTAACACTTCCATATGGAAAGCATTTGCTTCTTACCTGGACGGTTCATTGCAAACATCACATCTTGACTTTTGAGCTATCTGGATGTTTAGTCGCTAAGTCTTGTCCACCTCTGGCAACCCCATGGTCTGTAGCCTGCCAGGCTCCTTGTCCATGGGATTGCCCAGGCAAGAATACTGCAGTGGGTGGTCATGCCCTCCTCTAGAGATCTTCCCAACCCACGGATCAAACCTGCGTCTGCTGCTTGGTAGGCATATTCTTTACCTCTGAGCCACGAGGGAAGCCCATAGATTACGTTATTTCCAGATAGTTTCTTCTGGGTGCTCCAAAGGCTTCCTCTGATTGGTGTGTGGTGGAAGGTGGTGGTGAGATTGGATGGAATCCTGTAACCACAGGGTAGCATGCCTGGGGAACTCCAGTAGTGGCAGTTACTTGACAGCCGCATCCAGGCCTGGGGGAGCCAGTCCCTAGTCAAGCAGACATTCCAGATACCAACAGGAGTTGAGAGTCTATTAGCAATCTGAGCTTCCTGCTTCTGGAAACTGTGCTAGAAATATGGAAAAAAGCACTGACATTCTTTCTCAATTCAGGTGGTAGGAGCAAGTGGATAAGTAAGGGATGCTCTCTGCCTTTAGTTCTCATACGTTACAAAAATATGTGGGTATTTTGAGAAAGGGGCCCAAATTCTCAAGAGTCTTAATTTCCTTTTTTAATCACTTAAATTTTACAAAAATGGCCCCCTGCACCTGGTTCAAAATTTAAGGTTTATAAAACATTATTCGGTGAAAAGTCTCTTCCCACACTTTCTCCTCAGCCACCTCCACCTAGCTCTACTCACAAGGAGAACTTTGTCCCTCCAGAACATTTTTGCTTGATGCAATTCATAACCACCTTCTGGAAGGAAATTAGCATCCCTGATGAAAATGCAGACGTGTCTTTCTGTGGATATGAATCTCAGGTTAAGAACTACTCTGAGAAACTGCCCACCCTCCTAGGTAACCTAGCCTGAGTTCTTTAAAACATTTGGTTATCCTCTTCCCTGCCCTCCCCACTCCATTAAGTGAACAGTGACTATCTACCCTATTTTTCTCTTTTTCTCTTTTGGCCTCTAAATACCTCTGCTATGAAAGAAATTTTTTTAACTGGCCAACTCAAGGTCTGTGCCCTTGCAGTCAGTTCAGTCGCTCAGTGACTCCAACTCTGTGACTCCCTGAATCGCAGCACACCAGCTGCCCCTCTTCAGGCTGGTGGGGAGCGGCAGGCAACTGGTCCAGCCTGGGCCTTCCTGCAGACTCTGCTGACCCAACATTCCTGTCCTCAGCCTGGGCTTCAGGGCCCTTCCTTGGGCGTTGCCAGACTCCCATCGTCTCTTGTGAGTCTTGCTGAGAATTCTCTGTAGCTGTGTACCTTATAAGATCACATGCCAAATGGCAAACCCAGAAATGCAGCCTCTGCTTCTGGAAATGGAATGAATAGAATCTTGTTACTGCCCCGGCCCCTGCCGCCAATCTAAAGCCCGTATCATGCTTTTGCATTGCAGAGGGTGGGGCGGGGGGGGGGGTTGTGTGGAGGTGTGGCGTGGAAGTCTCCTTTTCAGCTTTCTTCCAGATGCAGAGTTTACGTCTCTGGGCGATACTTTCCCTGCCCCCTTAAAGCTTTGATCATTCTTGTGCACCAATGAAATACCAAACTGGTTTGCAGTCTGCCTGGTTAATAAGTTTCCTAAGGAATGTGCCCGAGCCTACCGTGTTTACCTGACCACGGCTGTTGTTCAGTGGCTCAGCTGTGTCCAGCTCTTTGCGACTGCAGCATGCCAGGCTTTCCTGTCCTTCACCATCTCCTGGAGCTTGCTCAGATTCATGCCCACTGAGTCAGTGATGCCATCCAACCATCTGATCCCCCGTCATCTCCTCTTCCTGCCTTCAATCTTTCCTAGTATCAAGGTCTTTTCTAATGAGTCAGCTCTTCTCATCAGGTGGCCAAAGTACTGGAGCTTCAGTTTCAGCAGCAGTCCTTCCCAGTGAATATTCAGGGTTGACTTCCTTTAGGATTGACTGGTTTGATCTTGCAGTCCAAGGGACTCCCAAGAGTCTTCTTCAGCACCACAATTCAAAAGCATCAATTCTTCAGCCTTCAGCCTTCTTTATGGTCTAACTCTCACATCCATACTTGACTACTAGAAAAACCATAGCTTTGACCACCACTGAGAACTTGTTAAAAGCTACAGCTTGGAGGTCCTACCCTTGGCTCTCTGTCCCAGCTGTCTCTGCAATCATTCCTTCTGCCAGCATGGATGTCCTGCTTCCCAAAGGGGCTCAGGGAATGTTTGTGGGTTGGAGGTAAATGAGTGGTTGAAGCGCTCAAGGAGGGATTCAGGCCTAACCTTTCCAGGACCACACGGTAACAGCACGCAATCTGGTCTCCCCATCATCAGTCTCATCCCCATCAGTGAGTGAGGTCATCTGTTTGCAGTGAGGACTGGCCCCTCCACCCATGCGGACATCACGCCCCCCCATTTTGCCCCTTGATAACACCGTGCTGCATGAGACTTCTGCGTGGCCTGCACTATTTCTCAGCACAAACCTTTGCCACACAGCTCCCTGCTGCTTGAACCACCCTCCCCATTTTTTTTCAACTTTCACTTCAGAACTCTTTCGTGAGACAACTCAGGGGTGAGAGCTACACCCAAGGCTGCTAGTTCTCTCTGAAACTTTGAAACCATCTGTTTATGGTCTGTTTAAACCCTCCCACCACCACCACCTCCCTCCAGGTTATACCCAAAATTAAGGTTGGTGAATCAGTTATTTTTGTACTTCCTGGCCTATCAATAAAGCTTTATTGTACCTAACTGTCTACGAGTTCTTCACCATGATTTTACTAAAGTCAAAGGGAAAGCCATAACATTCGTTCTTTAGATCATTCTTGCTGGACTCAGGCCTCTATGAATGTCAACCAGTGTGAAGCCTCTTCCTAAAACACGTAGCTCCCAAGACCGTGGCCCCCTAAGTCCCAGGCCCCGCATCAAAAGCCCTTCAGATCAGCTTGTATATCGTGGAAACGGAGCCTTTGTCAGTTGTTTCATTTGTTGTTATTCTCTCCCATTCTGGGGGCTGTCTTTTCACCTTGCTTACCGTTTCCTTTGCTGTGCAAAAACATTTAAGTTTAATCAGGTCCCACTTGTTTACTTTTTATATTTCCCGTGAATCTAGGAGGTGGGTCAGGGAGGATCTTGCTTTGATTTATGTCATCAAGGGTTCTGCTTGTGTCTTCCTCTAAGAGTTTTATGGTTTCTGGTCTTACATTTAGGTCTGCCCTTTTTCCTTCTGCGTCAAGAGTTGCTTGTATCTGTGCCTTTTAGGCTTCGGGCAACGTCGACGAGGATGCTGCTCCTTGCCCCGTCCCCTCTAGGTGTGCCCACGTCGCCGCGGTCTCCACGGCACCTGTCTGAGGTCTGAAACATGGGTGCGTTACTGTCACTACTGTGCCGGGCCGCGGGCCCGGCCCCTCCAGCTGGGCGCCTCCCAGATAACAGGACTGGCGGGAGCTGGCTTGGAGCTCCGCGCGTGGCCGCGTCCGCAGGCAGCCGGGGGCCCGCGCGCCGGACGGCGCGTGCGCGCTCTCTGATTGGCCGGCGCGGCCGGCGCCTGAGCCAATGGGAGCGCACCTTGTTGTAGGCGCGCAGCGGCCGGCGCTGGGGGTCCGGCCGCCCCGGCGGTTGCTGTGGAGACGGCTGGTGAGCCCGCGGGCGACCGGGTTGCGGCGGCCCGGGGTGGGGCGCGACTCAGGGCTGGGTGGGGGCGGAAGCCTGAGGGCGGCGGGCGCGGCCCGGCCGGGCCGGCGCCGGGGCTCCCCGCGAAGAGGCCGAGGCCGGGAGCCGGAGGGCCCGGCGCGGCCGCTAGTCGGCTCCCTGCTCGGCCCCGCGGCCTGGGAGTGGGGGCCTCGCCTGGGGCCGGCGGTGGCGGCGCAGGGCCGCGCTGGGCCCCCGCCCCGCGTCCTTCCGTTCCCCCTCCGCGGCGGGGCTGCGCGGCGAGCGCCCCTTGCGGGCGGTATCCCGCGGCCCCGGCTCCCCGCGCGGCCCGGCGGCTCCAGGCTGCACGCGTGGCCGCCCCGCCGCCCCCGGGCGCGATCGAGTCTCCGGACCGCGGCGCGGGGCGCTGCGCAGGCGGCTCTGGGGCCCCTCGCTTCTCGGGCGCCTGGGTCAGCGCAGGGCGTGCCGTGTATGCGGCTTCCACGCGACTAGGCTTCGCTCCGTGTTGCCCCTTCTTTTGGCTGTTGCTTAATCGTGTCCGACGCTTTGCGACCCCATGACTGCAGCGCGCCAGGCCTCCCTGTCCATCGCCAGCTCCCGGAGTTCACCCAAACCCATGTCCATTTGAATCGGTGATGCCCTCCAGCCATCTCATGCTCTGTCGTCCCCTTCTCCTCCCTACTTCAGTCTTTCCCAGCATCACGGTCTTTTCCAGGGAGCCGGCCCCTCTTTGCTTTTTTACAATATTATTATTTCTTGTGACTATAATGTGTATACTTATAATGATACAAGTACTTGGGGGCTCTACATTGTCCAGTACTTCGGACACAGCCAAAGGCAGTCTGTAAGAGCAGGGCAGTGTTTCCATAACATTTTATTTAAGGACACCGAAGTTTGAGTCTTATGTAAATTTTACATAATTTTCGTGTGTCCCTAAGTTTTTCAACCATTTCAAAATGTAGAAATCATTCTTTGCTCACTAACCCACTGTTTTGCTACAGCCCAAGAGCAGAGAATGGTTTTTACATTTTTAAATAGTTGAAAAGCAAACTCAAAATTAGGTCCATTGTCCCCCTCCACCCCCCATCCCTAAGATTGGGAATGCAAGATCATATGGTAGCTCTATTTTCAGTGTTTTAAGGAACCTCCATGCTGTTCTCCATGGTGGCTGCACTAGTTTGAGTCTTATGTAAATTTTACATAATTTTCGTGTGTCCCTAAGTTTTTCAACCATTTCAAAATGTAGAAATCATTCTTTGCTCACTAACCCACTGTTTTGCTACAGCCCAAGAGCAGAGAATGGTTTTTACATTTTTAAATAGTTGAAAAGCAAACTCAAAATTAGGTCCATTGTCCCCCTCCACCCCCCATCCCTAAGATTGGGAATGCAAGATCATATGGTAGCTCTATTTTCAGTGTTTTAAGGAACCTCCATGCTGTTCTCCATGGTGGCTGCACTAGTTTACATTCCCGCCAACAGGGTAAGAGGATTTTCTTTTCTCCATGCCCTCCAGCATTTGTTGTTTGTAGACTTTTTAAAGATGACCATTCTGATTGGCAAATAGATGGGGAAACAATGGAAACAGTGAGAGGCTCTTTTTTTCGGGGGGGGGGGGGGCTCCAAAATTATTGCAGATGGTGACTGCAGCCATGAAATTAAAAGATACTTGTTCCTTGGAAGAAAAGCTGTGACCAACCTAGACAGCACTTTAAAAAGCAGAGACATTACTTTGCCAACAAAGGTCCGTCTAGTCAAAGCTGTGGTTTTTCCAGTAGTCATGTATGGATGTGAGAGTTGGACTATAAAGAAAGCTGTGTGCTGAAGAATTGATGCTTTTCAACTGTGGGGTTGGAGAAGACTCTTGAGAGTCCCTTGGACTGCAGGGAGATCAAACCACTCCATCCTGAAGGCAATCAGTCCTGAATATTCATTGGAAGGATTGATGCTGAAGCTGAAGCTCCAATACTTTGGCCACCTGATGCGAAGAAGTGACTCACTGAGAAAGACTCTGATGCTGGGAAAGACTGAAGGCAGGAGAAGAAGAGGATGACAGAGGATGAGATGGTTGGATGCCATCACCAACTCTATGGACATGAGTTTGAGTAAGCTCCAGGAGCTGGTGATGGACAGGGAAGTCTGATGTGCTGCAGTCCTTGGGGCTGCAAAGAGTCAGACACGACTGTGCAACTGAACTGAATAATTAGTGATGCTAAACATATTTTCATGTGTGTTTTACATGCTTAGTCGCATCCGACTCCAGGACCCCACACTAGGCTCCTCTTTCCACGGGGCTTCTACAGGCAGGAATACTAGAGCAGGTCACCATGCCCTCCTCCAGGGGATCTTCCCAACCCAGGGATGTAAGCCAGGTCTCCTGCATTGCAGGTGGATTCTTTACTGTTTGAGCCCCAGGGAAGCGACATGTGTCTTTTGGCCATCTGTGTTTACTTTTGGCTGTGCTGGGTCTTCGTGGCTGTGTGGCTGCTTTCTATTTGCTGTGCGCAGGCTTCCCACCGTGCTGGCTTCTCTCGTTTTGGAGTGCGGTCTCCAGGGTTCCTGGGCTTTAGTAGTTGTGGGCTGAGGACTCCGTGGCGCAGGCTCAGTAGTTCTGGCACGCGGGTTTAGTTGCCCCGTGGCATGTGGCATCTCCCCTACTGAGGACTGAATCTGTGTCCTTGTTTTGGAAGCATGGAGTCTTAACCCCTGAGCCGTGTGTCCAGCAAGTCCCATGTGTCTTTCTTCGGAGGAGTGTCTATTTAGAACTTATGCCTGTTTTTTGATTGTGTATTTTTCGATATTGAGCTGTGTGAGCTGTATTTGTATATTTTGGAAATTAATTCATTTTCAGTTGCACCATTTGCAAATACTTTCTCCCATTCTGCAGGTTGTCTTTTAAATTACACTTAGACTTAGTGGAGAGTTGCAACAATGATACAATGAGTTTCCAAATGTTTCTCCCCCTGCTTCCCTAACTTTAACATCTTATATAATCCTAATGCAATTGTCAGTAAAAGGAAACTCATACTGATACAATATTAGTAACTCAACTGTCACTTTTCTACTTAGTCGCATCCCTAGTCCTTAAAGTTATTCAGTGTTTTATTAACTTCTTGGCCGTGGTACTTTTTGTCTAATGTTACTCAATGTAGGCTTGTCTGCTGTTTTCTCATGCTTAGAGAGAAGTTATGCATTTTAGGCCAAAATAACACAAACGTGTTCTACCTATGGGGTAAGATTTCAGAAATGTTCATATTCTGAATACTTTATTATTCTGTTACTTGTATACATTTTGTGGAGACAGGCATAGGTATTCCACTAATGAAGTTTTCTTCTATTTGGCCACATGAAATGTCCATTTCTCCCTTACGTGTCCACTGAATTGGTAGGTATGTTATATTCCCAAATAAGATGCGTATAAAGTTCCTAGAATCAAAGAAGAAATATCAGTGTTCTCCCAAATACACCAGGATGCCAGGCTCTATGAGGTTAACTCCTCGGATGATTTTCGTATTGATGCAAAAATAAAGAGTTGGGTTTTAAAAGATCTGTGTTCTGGATGATAAAAAATCCCTTTGCATGTGCTATGGTTTCTACTTCGCTCTTGCTCCCTACCACGCCCCTCCCCCTGCCCCTGGCTATTCGGTGATCACAGTGTCCATCCCAGCATAGTTTATGGTGAAGCCAGTTTCCAGAGCTAATCAGCAGCATGCTTTGCTTGTTTAAATGTAGAAACCAGGAGATGAAATAGCTGTTGACCTAGTGGGGTTGTGTCTTCCTTGTCTGTGAAGAAGACTGTACTTTTTCCGTCCTTGTAAGAGCCCTTGGACAACTCAGGGCCCGTGTGGAGGGCGCAGCTGAGAGCTCTGTTGGCGGGAGTCGTGGTCATGCATTCAGTCCCTGCCAAGGCTCAGCCACACTGCCTGCTGGGCCCACGCGGGCTCTGTGCCGACCCCTGGGTGGGCTGTTTCCTGGCGCCATGTGGAGGGCGCAGCTGAGAGCTCTGTTGGCGGGAGTCGTGGTCACGCATTCAGTCCCTGCCAAGGTTCAGTCACACTGCCTGCTGGGCCACGCGGGCTCTGTGCCGACCCCCGGGTGGGCTGTTTCCTGGTGCCTCGCTCTGCCCTCCCTGGAGCGTTTGGTGGTGCTGTGTCGGCTGGAGCCCGGTGTTGCCCGGCACCCTGCTGCTCGCTGGAGGCCCCTGAGGGCTCAGTTCTGTGGGCTTCCCCCTGACGCGTGCCCCTGGCACCCCCGCCGCAGCCAGGTTCCTGCCCTGTCTTCCTTTTCCAGACCCCACAGATCCGCGAGCGTGGGCGTGCCCACCCAGCTGTGCACCCTCCAGCTCTGTGCCCTCCCCAGAAAGGGGCCCTGTTCCCGGCCGGAGCCACCCCGCCTGTCCGTCTCCCTGGCCCTGCTTCCCTCCTGCTGCTACGGCCTGGTGGCGTCTGGACGGGC